>JAJEJH010000503.1:0-173933 GCA_026122585.1 Anacardium occidentale | reverse complement strand
ATATATATAAATATTATTTATTTTTTATATTTTTTATAAATTTTAACTGTAAAATGATAAATTTGCCCTTTGACTCACTGTTGACTGTTAGATTTAACAGTCAATGGGTGGAACTTCGGGTTTTCTAAACTTAGCGAGTGGGACTTTGTCCCCGCCTCAAACTATGGGTGGGAAAATGTCCTTTGGCCAAGATTATTGGGTTAGTTTCTCTAGAGTTTATCGATTTTGTGATTGACCTCCGGGGCGGGTTTATTGTCAACAAAAATATTATGTTAAAAGTATAATACATATGATTAAAAACCAATATTAAAAGAAAGAAAGAGAAAGTTGCTAGCTTATATTTATAAAAATATAGATATTATTTTTTAGTAATCTATAAAAATTACAAGATTTTAAATTCGAATATCCCCTTACTTAAACATTTTATGATATTTAATTATCTGTGTTATTTATGATCTATAAACTTGTCCATATTCTAATTTCTCGAATAATCTATGGGTCCACATTTTAAGTGGAAGATTTATATATTATTGATTAGGTAATTGTTTATATGTGCAAAGTATGCATACTCTTCTATATAAAGACCAAAAACCAGCATTCTTCAGCACAAGCTTCTTATAAATTTTCTGCTGAATAATATTTGGTTCTTGATATAATCAAGTGGACCAAAAAAATGTCTCTTGTTGGAAAGTTGGAGGTTGATGTAGAGATCAAGGCTCCCGCTGCTGAGTTTCATGATGTTATTAGTGGCAGGCCACACCATATTTCCAAGGTCAGCCCTGCACACATTCAGAGTTGTGAAATTCATGAAGGTGAATGGGGAAAGCCAGGCTCTGTGATCTTCTGGAATTACACCCATAGTAAGCCCACGTACAGACCAATATTCGTATTATTGCAATTTGCATCCTTGCAACTTATATATACGTACTAATTATATTTATGTTTTCAAAATAATTATCCAATACAGATGGGGTTCCTGAGACTGCGAAGGAGATAATTGAAGCCATAGATAATGAGAAAAACTCAACCACCTTTAAAGTGATTGAAGGGCATCTACTGGAGAAGTATAAGGGCTTCATTGTCGTGGTTCAAGCGACTCCAAAAGGTGAGGGCAGCGTGGTGCACTGGACTATCACTTATGAGAAGCTGCATAACACGAGTCCAGAACCCCAAGGAATAGTTCAGTTAGTACTCGCTATGACCAAAGACATTGATACCCACCTTAAAGGGCAGAAGGCATAGACCTACATCTAAATGTCATATATATCACAGTGTTTTCCTGAGTGTTGTGGTAGCTTAAAATAAGTGCTTCTTGGGGAAGTAGTTGTGGCTTGCGCAATAAGTGATCGTTTGTTTAATATGAATGAAATGATGTTGTCTGTTATTTTCTGTAGCTGAAAGTAATGTATTTCTACCTTTCTTATTTATATATATTATGTATGCATTAAATTAGCATTGAAAACACAATTTACACAGAACAAAGCCAAAATGTGATCATATAATAAATATAAAAGAGAAAAAAAAAAAAACCCTAAAAGAAAGGGATTGCCGGACTGGGACAAAGAACCAAAATTATTACTCGAGAGTGAAGACAGAGGGAGAGAAGCTACTCAAATCTGATACTAATTAATTTTTTGATTTCTTGAAATTAGCATTAGACACTCAAATCCGATGCTAATTAATTTTTGGATTTGTTCAAATTAGCATCGGATAATAAATCCGATATTAATTAATATTTTTATTTATAGAAATTAGCATCGACTACTCAAATATAATACTAATTAATGTTATAATGTGTTGAAATTAGCATCAGATACTCAAATTCGATGCTAATTAATTTTTAGATTTTTTAATGTTCTTATTTGTTGAAATTAGCATCGGCTACTCAAATCCAATGCTAATTAATATTTTGATTTCTTGAAATTAGCATCGGACACTCAAATTCGGTGCTAATTAATGTTACAATTTGTTCAAATTAGTATTGGACACTTAAATCCGAGGCTAACTAATATTTGGATTTGTTGAAATTAGTATTGGATAATAAATTTGATGCTAATTAATGTTTTTATTTGTTAAAATTAGTATCGACTACTTAAATCTGATACTAATTAATTTTTTGAATTATTAAAATTAGCATCAGTTACTCAAATTCGAAACTAATTAATGTTATAATGTGTTGAAGTTAGCATCAGGGCATCGGACACTCAAATCTGATGTTAATTAATATTTTGATTTGTTAAAATTAGTATTGGATAATAAATTTGATACTAATTAATGTTCTTATTTATTAAAATTAGCATCGGTCACTTAAATTTGATGTTAATTAATTTTTGATATATTAAAAATTAACATCAAAACAGTATCCAATGCTAATTTTTTAAATATCGTAGAAGCAGCCAACCACTCCAATTTTTAATTGCATGTCTCTTCTTCATGTCATTTCCACTCTGGGTTTAGCAAAACCTAATCCCCAAATCCCTATTTTGGATTACAAGCCACTTTTTCAAGCTTGCTTTTGCAAAATCAAAATCTCACAAGTAACTTTTTCCCCTTTAACATTATTTTTTCATTTGTTGTATTCCATTACCTCACCTGCTTTAGTTAATGGATGCTATAGGGTTTGGTTCAACTTTGTCTTTGTTTTATCTCCCACAAAATAATTTTTATACTATTCTCTTAAAATGTAGGGCATTCCTTGTTAATTTAATATATTCACATTGAGGTATTATCAATTTAATTTAATACTATTTTTCCATTTGTTGCTTTCTATTATCCCACCTTCATTAGTTAATGGATGTTGTAGGGTTTGGTTCAACTTTGTCTTTGTTTTATCTGTCACAAAATAATTTTTATACTATTATCTTAAAATATAATTAATTACTTGTTAATTTAATATATTCACATTGAGGTATTGTTAAAAATAATTGGATGTTCCATGAACTTCAATTACAAGATTGGTATTAACATTGGATATTGATTTCCTTTATGTAATAAACTTCAATTATGTAAATGTTAATTTTTTTTTATCTTTTTATCTGATTAAAATTTACCTTTTATCTTAATACTAAAATATTTTATTTTCTAACCTCTTAAAATAAAATAAAAATAGAGAAGTGATTGTGTGACAAAGTGTTGCTGTCAAATAGGAGCCTACATCTTTACTAACCTTTTAAAATACAAGTATAAATCACCTTATTCCATTGTGATTGAATTGTATTGTGTTGTACGTCCAAAAGATAATAGGAGTCCAAATATGAACAAACCTTACAATCATTTCTATCTTTATTTCAAGAGAGGAAAATTGTTTAGTAGGAATGAAGAAAAATAGAACGAGAAACACAGAATAAGAATAAGAACAAACATAAGTAATATGGAAATTAATTAATATACACAAAAAAATCATGTATATAATGTTAATGGATTCTTGTACAAATCTTGTAAATTTCTTTCCATCACTAGTAGTGTTAGATTTGCCTTCATAAATTTTCTTGGCAGCTGGAAATTTTAGCCTTATATACAAGTATATATTTTTTTGTATTTTCACCTATTAATAATTTATCTAAAAAGAAAATAACCTATTAAGCATATTTAACTATATAAACATAAGTTTTTATTCATGACAACATAATACAATTTTATTTGTGTATATTCCTTGTCCTGAACAAATATAAGTTCAGGTACGAATGAGAAAAAAACAAGTTTATAGTTTATTTTGTGATATCTGTCAAATACATATGTATATTACATTATTTTGTCATTTCGAGAAATATAAAATTCAGTTATTTGATAGAACTGATTTGTATGAATTATATTAAGGGTGTGATCCAATCATTCGTTGCATAATTGTTTTTAAGATTCTAATTAGCATTGTATTATAATCACTTTTTGATTGAAGTCGAAGACACCTTGATAATATAGTGATTTTGCTGTGTGAAAACATGAAAATCCAGTTATTTGACTGAGTTGGTTTGCATGCATTATATTGAAGGTGTAATTAATTATTTTGGTGTTTTGTATTATCTTGTTGATCTTGGAGAAATAAGGTTTTGCTTTTAATAGGATATCCACTAGTTAATGACAATTCTGTTTGTTATCCTTGTAAACAGAAAATTGCATAAAACATATATATACTTTGAGATGTTATTATGTTTTATCTTCATTTTGTTATGTTTTCATTTTCATTTTATCTGTTACCATCCTTAATAATATAAATTACTATTTTGTGTAAAATTGCTAAACATTATGACCCCTGAAATGTGTCAATTATATTTTGTCTGTTATTGAGTTACTTCAAATTCATTTATATATTTCGCATTAGTTCTCAATTTTTTTTTTTTGGAACTTTGATCTTGAAATTAACAATTAGATGTTATTATATATTTCACATTGTGCCCATTAAAATGTGTCAGACGAATTTAGTATCAGATGCAGTTATCAATTTAATATCATATAAAAATCAAATATTCAAACCGATTTTAAATATATTTAATTATAATTTGATGCTAAGTAGAATCGGATTAATATCGGGTACAGTTCTCAATTTAGTATCGGATTAACATCAAACATATTTTGAATCAGTTTTAACTTTCAATATTAATTTGATACCACATTAGCATCGGATTTATAATTCGATTCTAATTCAATTGACATTGGCCTCTTTCATATTGAGCACAAATCTGATGTTATTTTGATTTTTTAAAAAATTAGTATCAAATTATAATCAAAATTCGATCGATGCAAAAAATAATTTTTCTTGTAGTGCTCGACCTTCATAGCTTTTCGTATATCACAAAAAAAATCTAGCCAAATCAGTCATCCACGTAAGGCTCCAATAATACTGATGTCACATGAAACATGTGTTAAAAGGAATTAAAACAAATAAATAAAGCATAAAACTTGTATTTTTACTCGTTAGATTTCCGTTGCACCTAAATGTCAACATATATTAAATTAATAGGCCTCTGCAAGCCAATTTTTTTTTTTTTTTCATTTTTCTTTTACCAGTTTGTATACGAGGATTTGAAATAAAGGTTTTTACGTTTAAACCCTTTTAATGTTTTGATAAACGTGGAAAATTTTGATGGAAGATTATTGGGTTAGTTTCTCAAGAGTTTATCGATTTTGTGATTGACCTCCGGGAAGCGTTTTTGTCAATAAAAATATTATGTTAGAAGTATAATATATATGATTAAAAACCAATATTAAAAGAAAGAAAGGGAAAATTGCTAGCTTATATTTATAAAAATATAGATATTATATTTTAGTAATCTATAAAAATTAAAAGGTTTTAAATTCGAATATCCCCTTACTTAAACATTTTATGATATTTAATTATCTGTGTTATTCATGATCTATAAACTTGTCCATATTCTAATTTCTCGAATAATCTATGGGTCCACATTTTGAGTGGAAGATTTATATATTATTAATTAGGTAATTGTTTATATGCTATGCAAAGTATGCATACTCTTCTATATAAAGACCAAAAACCAGCATTCTTCAGCACAAGCTTCTTATAAATTTTCTGCTGAATAATATTTGGTTCTTGATATTATCAAGTGGACCAAAAAAATGTCTCTTGTTGGAAAGTTGGAGGTTGATGTAGAGATCAAGGCTCCTGCTGCTGAGTTTCATGATGTTATTAGTGGCAGGCCACACCATATTTCCAAGGTCAGCCCTGCACACATTCAGAGTTGTGAAATTCATGAAGGTGAATGGGGAAAGCCAGGCTCTGTGATCTTCTGGAATTACACCCATAGTAAGCCCACGTACAGACCAATATTCGTATTATTGCAATTTGCATGCTTGCAACTTATATATACGTACTAATTATATTTATGTTTTCAAAATAATTATCCAATACAGATGGGGTTCCTGAGACTGCGAAGGAGATAATTGAAGCCATAGATAATGAGAAAAACTCAACCACCTTTAAAGTGATTGAAGGGCATCTACTGGAGAAGTATAAGAGCTTCATTGTCGTGGTTCAAGCGACTCCAAAAGGTGAGGGCAGTGTGGTGCACTGGACTATCACTTATGAGAAGCTGCATAACACGAGTCCAGAACCCCAAGGAATAGTTCAGTTAGTACTCGCTATGACCAAAGACATTGATACCCACCTTACAGGGCAGAAGGCATAGACCTACATCTAAATGTCATATATATCAGTGTTTTCCTGAGTGTTGTGGTAGCTTAAAATAAGTGCTTCTTGGGGAAGTAGTTGTGGCTTGCGCAATAAGTGATCGTTTGTTTAATATGAATGAAATGATGTTGTCTGTTATTTTCTGTAGCTGAAAGTAATGTATTTCTACCTTTCTTATTTATATATATTATTTATGCATTAAATTAGCATTGAAAACACAATTTACACTGAAAAAAGCCAAAATGTGATCATATAATAAATATAAAAGAGAAAAAAAACAAAACCCTAAAAGAAAAGGGATTGCCAGACTGGGACAAAGAACCAAAATTATGACTCGAGAGTGAAGACAGAGGGAGAGAAGCTACTCAAATCTGATACTAATTAAGTTTTTGATTTCTTGAAATTAGCATTGGACACTCAAATCCGATGCTAATTAATTTTTGGATTTGTTCAAATTAACATTGGATAATAAATCCAATATTAATTAATATTTTTATTTATAAAAATTAGCATCGACTACTCAAATATAATGCTAATTAATGTTATATAATGTGTTGAAATTAGCATCAGATACTCAAATTCGATGCTAATTAATTTTTAGATTTTTTAATGTTCTTATTTGTTGAAATTAGCATCGGCTACTCAAATCCAATGCTAATTAATTTTTTGATTTCTTGAAATTAGCATCGGACACTCAAATTTGGTGCTAATTAATGTTACAATTTGTTGAAATTAGTATTGGACACTTAAATACGAAACTAACTAATATTTGGATTTATTGAAATTAGCATTGGATAATAAATCTGATGCTAATTAATGTTTTTATTTGTTAAAATTATTATCGGCTACTTAAATCTGATACTAATTAATTTTTTGAATTATTGAAATTAGCATCGGCTACTTAAATTCGATGCTAATTAATGTTATAATGTGTTGAAATTAGCATCAGGGCATCGGACACTCAAATCTAATGCTAATTAATATTTTAATTTATTAAAATTAGTATTGGATAATAAATTTGATACTAATTAATATTCTTATTTGTTGAAATTAACATCAGTCACTTAAATTCTATGTTAATAATTTTTGATATATATTAAAAATTAACATCAGAACAGTATCCAATGCTAATTTTTTAAATATTGTAGAAGCAGCCAACCACTCCAATTTTTAATTGCATGTCTCTTCTTCATTTCATTTCCACTCTGGGTTTAGCAAAACCTAATCCCCAAATCCCTATTTTGGATTACAAGCCACTTTTTCAAGCTTAATCTCACAAGTAATTTTTTCCCCTTTAACATTATTTTTTCATTTGTTGTATTCCATTACCTCACCTGCTTTAGTTAATGGATGCTATAGGGTTTGGTTCAACTTTGTCTTTGTTTTATCTCCCACAAAATAATTTTTATACTATTCTCTTAAAATGTAGGGCATTACTTGTTAATTTAATATATTCACATTGAGGTATTATCAATTTAATTTAATACTATTTTTCCATTTGTTGTTTTCTATTATCCCACCTTTATTAGTTAATGGATGTTGTAGGGTTTGGTTCAACTTTGTCTTCCTTTTATCTGTCACAAAATAATTTTTATACTATTCTCTTAAAATATAATTAATTACTTGTTAATTTAACATATTCACAGTGAGGTATTGTTAAAAATAATCGGATGTTCCATGAACTTCAATTACAAGATTGGTATTAACATTGGATATTGATTTCCTTTATGTAATAAACTTCAATTATGTAAATGTTAAATAATTTTTTTTTTAATCTTTTTATCTGATAAAAATTTAACTTTTTTCTTAATACTAAAATATTTTATTTTCTAACCTCTTAAAATAAAATAAAAATAGAGAAGTGATTGTGTGACAAAGTGTTGCTGTCAAATGGGAGCCTACATCTTTACTAACCTTTTAAAATACAAGTATAAATCACCTTATTCCATTGTGATTGAATTGTATTGTGTTGTATGTCCAAAAGATATTAGGAGTCCAAATATGAACAAACCGTACAATCATTTCTATCTTTATTTCAAGAGAGGAAAATTGTTTAGTAGGAATGAAGAAAAATGGAATGAGAAACACAGAATAAGAATAAGAACAAACATAAGTAATATGGAAATTAATTAATATACACAAAATAATCATGTATATAATGTTAATGGATTCTTGTACAAATCTTGTAAATTTCTTTCCATCACTAGTAGTGTTAGATTTGCCTTTCATAAATTTTCTTGGCAGTTGGAAATTTTAGCCTTATAAACAAGTATATATTTTTTTTGTATTTACACCTATTAATAATTTATCTGAAAAGAAAATAACCTATTAGACATATGTAACTATACAAACATAAGTTATTTGATAGAACTGATTTGTATGAATTATATTAAGGGTGTGATTCAATCATTCGTTGCATAATAGTTTTTATATTCTAATTAGCATTGTATTATAATCACTTTTTGATTGAAGTCGAAGACACCTTGATAATATAGTGATTTTGCAGTGTGAAAACATGAAAATTTAGTTATTTCATTGAGTTGGTTTGCATGCATTATATTGAAGGTGTAATTAATTATTTTGGTGTTTTGTATTATCTTGTTGATTTTGGAGAAATAAGGTTTTGCTTTTAATAGGATATCCACTAGTTAATGACAATTCTGTTTGCTGTCCTTGTAAACAGAAAATTGCATAAAACATATATATACTTTAAGATGTTATTATGTTTTATTTTCATTTTGTTATGTTTTCATTTTCATTTTCATTTTATCTGTTACTATCCTTAATAATATAAATTACTATTTTGTGTAAAATTACTAAACATTACGCCCCCTAAAATGTGTTAATTATATTTTGTCTGTTACTGAGTTACTTCAAATTCATTTATATATTTCGCATTAATTCTTAATTTTTTTTTCTAGAACTCAGATCTTGAAATTAACAATTAGATGTTATTATATATTTCACATTGTGCCCCTTAAAATATGTCAGGCGAATTTAGTATCGGATGTAGTTATCAATTTAATATCATATTAGCATCAAATATTCAAACTGATTTTAAATATATTTAATTCTAATTTGATGCTAAGTAGAATCGAATTAGTATCGGGTACAGTTCTCAATTTAGTATCAAATTAACATCAAACATATTTTGAATCAGTTTTAACTTCTAATATTAATTTGATACCACATTAGCATCAGATTTATAATTCGATTCTAATTCAATTGACATTGACCTCTTTTATATTGAGCACAAATCTGATGCTATTTTGATTTTTTAAAAAATTAGTATCAAATTATAATCAAAATTTGATCGATGCAAAAAATAATTTTTCTTGTAGTGCTCGACCTTCATAGCTTTTCGTATATTACAAAAAACAATCTAGCCAAATCAATCATCCACGTAAGGCTCCAATAATACTGATGTCACATGAAACATGTGTTAAAAGGAATTAAAACTAATAAATAAAGCATAAAACTTGTATTTTTACTCGTTAGATTTCCGTTGCACCTAAATGTCAACATATATTAAATTAATAGGCCTCTTCACGTCAATTTTTTTTTTTTTTTTTCATTTTCTTTTACCAGTTTGTATACGAGGATTTGAAATAAAGGCTTTTACGTTTAAACCCTTTTAATGTTTTGATTAACGTAGAAAACTTTGATGGAAGATTATTGGGTTAGTTTCTCTAGAGTTTATCGATTTTGTGATTGACCTCCGGGGCGGGTTTATTGTCAGTTAAAAGTATAATATATATGATTAAAAACCAATATTAAAAGAAAGAAAGAGAAAGTTGCTAGCTTATATTTATAAAAATATAGATATTATATTTTATTAATCTATAACAATTACAAGATTTTAAATTCGAATATCCCCTTATTTAAAACTTGTCCATATTCTAAGTTCTCGAATAATCTATGGGTCCACATTTTAGGTGGAAGATTTATATATTATTAATTAGGTAATTGTTTATATGCTATGCAAAGTATGCATACTCTTCTATATAAAGACCAAAAACCAGCATTCTTCAGCACAAGCTTCTTATAAATTTTCTGCTGAATAATATTTGGTTCTTGATATTATCAAGTGGATTAAAAAAATGTCTCTTGTTGGAAAATTGGAGGTTGATGTAGAGATCAAGGCTCCCGCTGCTGAGTTTCATGATGTTATTAGTGGCAGGCCACACCATATTTCCAAGGTCAGCCCTGCACACATTCAGAGTTGTGAAATTCATGAAGGTGAATGGGGAAAGCCAGGCTCTGTGATCTTCTGGAATTACACCCATAGTAAGCCCACGTACAGACCAATATTCGTATTATTGCAATTTGCATGCTTGCAACTTATATATACGTACTAATTATATTTATGTTTTCAAAATAATTATCCAATACAGATGGGGTTCCTGAGACTGCGAAGGAGATAATTGAAGCCATAGATAATGAGAAAAACTCAACCACCTTTAAAGTGATTGAAGGGCATCTACTGGAGAAGTATAAGAGCTTCATTGTCGTGGTTCAAGCGACTCCAAAAGGTGAGGGCAGCGTGGTGCACTGGACTATCACTTATGAGAAGCTGCATAACACGAGTCCAGAACCCCAAGGAATAGTTCAGTTAGTACTCGCTATGACCAAAGACATTGATACCCACCTTACAGGGCAGAAGGCATAGACCTACATCTAAATTTCGTATATATCACAGTGTTTTCCTGAGTGTTGTGGTAGCTTAAAATAAGTGCTTCTTGGGGAAGTAGTTGTGGCTTGCGCAATAAGTGATCGTTTGTTTAATATGAATGAAATGATGTTGTCTGTTATTTTCTGTAGCTGAAAGTAATGTATTTCTACCTTTCTTATTTATATATATTATGTATGCATTAAATTAGCATTGAAAACACAATTTACACAGAACGAAGCCAAAATGTGATCATATAATAAATATAAAAGTGAAAAAAAAATAAAAAACCCTAAAAAAAAAGGGATTGCCAGACTGGGACAAAGAACCAAAATTATGACTCGAGAGTGAAGACAGAGGGAGAGAAGCGAGAAACCACAAAGCCAAAATGTGATCATTTCTATCTTTATTCTATTTTATTTGATGTTAAGATATTTTGGGTTAATTTTTTTTGTATAGAAGAAATAAACATTTAGATATGAAGAAAAATATATTTAATTTATAGTAATGAATGATTAAGTGGTTATATCTAATCTACTTAGGTTGTTGAAATAGATTTAATTAGTTAAATTAGTAAATGATAGTATATTTATGAGAAGTAAATTATTTCAATTCATACTTGTATCCATTGTAAATTAAAATGAAAAACTGATTTCAACCACACACTAAATCAATGATCAACAAGAAAAAAACACACAGCCACTTCCAGAACACAAACACCACTCTAAATTCTGAATAACTTCTCTCACATTTATTTTATTAAAAGAAACAAGTATTTATACATGAAAATACAGAAGAAAAACAGAAAAAAAAAAAAAACCGGGAAAAAAAAACCCTCATCTGTATACAGCTGTCAACAGAAATTACCACCGTCTGATTTGATTCACGCCGATGACATGCTAACTCTCCAATTTTCTTCTTCTGCTCTGCCCTAACTTACTGCAGTTGAATAAGTTCCAGATCCCCTTTTTCTTTTCTTCTAAACCCGATACATAATAAGACAACACTGTTCCTTGGTTCTGTTTTTTTTATTTTCCTTCAAAACTCACCGTTTCACTAAACTCTCAGCATAGCTTTATTTCTCTGCTTGCTTCTGACTCCTGCTGGTTTGCTTAACATCCTCCCTCAAGACATGATTCTTTAGGATCATGGCTTGCTTTTAAGCAAACTAACTGAAAAAAAAATTCCTCCCTGAACAGAAAAATCTTTTCTGAATAGAAATTTCAAAACTTCCTCCGAAAAACTTTCCTCCTTGACGGACAAACTTTCTGAAAAAAAATCAAAACTTCCTCCCTGAACATAAACTTCCTCCCTGGACAAAAATCATATATTTACATACCTTCTTTTATTTCCTCCAATTCTTCAATTCCTTTTTCCTCCACTGTGTGCATCAACAAGCTATCTTTTTGAACAACATTCAACTTCTTTTTCAACTCAGAAAATCTCCCAACTGATAATGTTTTAGTCAGAACATCTGCAACCTGAAAATCAGAGGACACATATTGAACTCCAAAAATTCCTTCAGCTACTTGATTCCGAATGAAATGGATATCTAATTCTATATGTTTAGTTCTGCTGTGTAAAACAGAATTTGATGCTAACAGCCCTGCACTAATATTATCACACCATATCACTATCTTTTTCATATATTCCACATTTAGCTCATTCAACAAGTTTTTCAACCAAATAACTTCTGTCGAAACCTGACTCAAAGCTCTATACTTTGATTCAGTTGAAGACAAAGCCACAACCTTTTGTTTCTTTGAACTCCATTGAACTAGATTTCCTCCAAAATAAACGGCATACCCACTTGTACTCCTCCGATCACCAATATCTCATGCCCAGTTAGCATCCGAATATGCTTCTACATTCAATATTTGAGCTGGTGCAAACCACAAGCCATGAGACATAGTACCTTTAATGTATCTCAACACTCTCTTACATGCTCTCCACTGTAACTGTGTTGGTGCTTTTAAAAATTGGCTAAGTTTGTTTACAACAAAGGATAAATCAGGCCTTGGGAACATTCTACCTCTTCCTCGACCTCGTGCATTCTCATTCAAAACTCTTTTAAAACCTTGTTCTGGTTTTCTATTGATACTAACCAAACTCATACCCTGTGTTACTTGATCAACATTTGATTTCCAGTCATCATTAATTCTTCCACCAGATTTTGTAGCTACATTCACAAACCCTACATGTTCATTTACACTAAAAGATGTATTTCTCAAGATTCTTTGTTCATACTTCTGTAATTCATACTTAGCTCCAGCCAAAGTAATTTCTTCAGTTAAGGAATCTACCTTTGAACTAATATGAACCACTACAGGGTCAAATTCTGGACCTAGTCCATCTAATATGTAATTGATCAAATCAACTTCAGCAACTGGTTGACCACTAGCATTCAAAGCTTCAGCTATCTCACTCATTTTCTTCACATATTCATGTACATCTAAATCACCTTTCTTCATATTTTGAAGACTATTTTTAAGTTTCATTACTCGAACTTTGGATTCAGTAATGAAATAATCTTCTAATTTGTTATAGACCTGACTAGCATTTTCACATTTCGACACTTAACCAAACATTGATTTAGAAATTGAAGCAACTAACCAACTCATTAGCAAATCATCATACCTCTTCCAAACATTATATTGAGAATTTACATGCTTAGCAAGTGTACCTGATTCATTCTTTGTAACTATAAATTGTGCAGGACATGTTGAGGCACCAGTCAAATGCTCTCTCAAATCATGAGCTCCAACAGTATAAAGAACCTGAGCTTTCCAGTACCTATAATTTTCCTCATTTAGCTTTAGATTAATGGCCTGCAAATTTGACACAGGAAAATTAGTTCCTGACACAGCATTATGAACAACAGTTGATCCTTCACTAGCGAATTTCTCAGGTGTCACCACAGATTCAAAAACAGAAGTCAAGTTTGCCATTGACGTTAGTCGACGGCTCTGATACCATAAAATGAAAAACTGATTTCAACCACACACTAAATCAATGATCAACAAGAAAAAAACACACAGCCACTTCCAGAACACAAACACCACTCTAAATTCTGAATAACTTCTCTCACATTTATTTTATTAAAAGAAACAAGTATTTATACATGAAAATACAGAAGAAAAACAGAAAAAAATCGGGAAAAAAAAAAACTCATCTGTATACAGCTGTCAACAGAAATTACCACCGTCCGATTTGATTCACGCCGATGACATGCTAACTCTCCAATTTTCTTCTTCTGCTCTGCCTTAACTTACTGCAGTTGAATAAGTTCCAGATCCCCTTTTTCTTTTCTTCTAAACCCAATACATAATAAGACGACACCGTTCCTTGGTTCTGTTTTTTTTATTTTCCTTCAAAACTCAGTGTTTCACTAAACTCTCAGCATAGCTTTATTTCTCTGCTTGCTTCTGACTCTTGCTGGTTTGCTTAACATAAATAATTGTAGATCTATTTCAAGAATCATATTTCTTGGTAAACATATTTTCATATTTATTGAATATGTATTTTCTGTTATGAAGTGATACTATAAAAGAAATCAATAATTGTGGAATTGTCATCATCAATCAATGAACCCATTGTTTAATTGTCACTGAAACAAGTGATTGTTGAGATTGAAATAGAAAAACCTTCATTTTAATATAGGACTACGACTGATATGTTACAGAGTGAGGTAAAACTCAATTTGAAAAACTGGCTTGCTAAGTGAGGGTGCTTACACTCTTATAAACCACATCAAAGGCTCATTCCCAGGCGATGTAGGATTTACCACACATCATACTCCACCCCATCCAGGCTTTATGTCCTCGCAAAGGGCTTCACTCCCGTAGGACATGGGCCACCACCATGGAGTCACCACCACAAGGTCTACCAGGCTCCCACATGGATAAACCACATCAAAGGCCCATTCCCAAGCGATGTGGGACTTACCACACATCACCTTATAAACATATTTAGCCACCCAACAACTCCAAAAAGACTTTTTGGTAACACAATAGAAGTTAAAGATATTTGAGTCTCAGTAAATAAGCTTATTGCTTAAGTAAATGAATTTGACACAGAGACGACAACCTTGAAGGATTAACTATCCAAGCAAAGTGATCAATTATCTCAAGGTGCAACTATCAGCAAGCTTATGAAAATTATGGTAGCCAATGAGATGAACATATCGCGAACAATTTTTTGTAAGTAATGAATATGTTTGACTACCTTTATTGTTAGAAAATGTTTAAAAAAATATTACTTTTTGTAATTGTTTTTATTGTTCTATAATTTTTAATTTTCTTTTTATTTCATGTTCAATATGTTATTTACGTAATTTTTTCCTTCATTTCATAATTCAGTATAGTTTTATTAATATTATAGTGAATAAAATTTATTTATTTAGGGAAACTAAATAATTTATTGCTTTATTCACATGGATCCTAGATAAGAAATGCATGCTTGGATGTCTACAATTAATAATTAAGCAGAAATTGTTTACATTTTTTTATAATTATTGTATATTGATTTTACAATTGCTAGTTTTGAAAAGAAAATGAGACTCAACTCATTCGAGAAATAAAGCTTGAAAGAGGAAAGGGTTAGATAGGTCTTAGTGTTTTTTTTTATGAGTTTTCATTGTTGTTTTAAAATTTATTATATTGATTTAGTTATTGATATAATAGTTTAATATTATTGAATTTGTGTTCATTGATATATTACTTTTAGATGTTTATGAGTTTTTTTTCATATATTTACATGAAGTACATTTATTAATAATTTATGACAATTTTTGTTTATTGCAATTTTCAAATATTTTCAAATAACAAAATGTTATATTTTATCATGACAAATTATGTCATTCCTAGACATAATAATTTAATAACAATATAAAATTTGTCAAAAAAAAAAAATACTTTAGTGAAAGAATTATCTTTTAACTGTGACGATCATTGTGTCAATAAAATTTATTAATTTAATGATTTCTACATTTTCATCATTAAAAACATATTACTTGATGACAATTTCTTTTATCGTTATTTATCATTGTTTCTTTTGTAACGAAAAATAAATTTAGATGACAAAAATTTAAACAAATTATGATAATATTTTTATAACTATAATTTCATTATTGTTATATCTATGGTGGTTTTCATCACTATAACTATATTATTTAGTGATGAGGTATAATTTTATCATTTAAAGTATAATGATTTTGTGATAAAATGTAATATTATGTGACAAATTCTTAACTTTAATAGTGACTTTATTAACATCATAAAAAATAATAAAATATAGTGACAACAATATATTTATCATTAAAACATGACTATTCAATAACAAACACATATTATATTATGTATACTTTTTTAAATAGGGCTATGGTGACAATGATAACAAAAGTTTATCACCAAAAAAATTTAATTATAAAAATGATAGTTTACATAACAAATTTTAATATCATAATTTATCTAATTTGTTGCAATGATTCATCAATCAAATAAAGATTACTCTAGGATTTCATGGTATCTTTAAGTAGATGTGTGGTAAATGTTGAAATCAAAAGTTGTAGTACTTTTTTTGAAGAGACAGACATGTGGAGAGGCATAGTCACGAAGAAAATTTTGTATTGTTCTTACTTTTTAGTAAGGGGATTGATGTACTTCAATAATTGAGTGATACATTTAACGTAAATGGATCAAAAAAGGCCCTTCGCTGAAGTCTAGTAGTTTGGGTTAGTAATTTCTGACATGCTAAGCTTTTGTATCCTCCTTTTAAGTCGGCAATTAAATTTCTATTATCCTCCTTTTAATTTACAGCACAAAGACGGTGAGGTGGGTTATAATGCTTTCGTATGAAGGTTTTACCATTTGGAATGTAAGATCACGTTGGAGACCATGAAAGTGACATAAAAATTTTGATTGATTTGCCAAGATTTAATGAACCAAAATCAACATGTTGGTCTGAATAACTTACGGGTTCAAGGTTACGATGAAGCCCACAGGAATACTCCATTCATTTACTTAAATTTGTTAATTTCTAGGAATAAAAATTTAATTCAATCAAATACAATAAATTTATCATCCTAAGATCAATTATTGCGTGCTTTAGAGATAGATCATTCCTTACCATTGATTTGCTTTCACATATTTAAAATTTTTTTGAACAAGAATTCGGATCCAATACTATGAGATTAAACAGCATAGCCACCGATTCAGTTGCTTTATCGGTATTCCCATTATTTATTTTTAATGAATATATGTTCATTTGCTTCAGATTTAAATTTTATAATTATACATTTTATATTAATCGGCATTGACTTGCACGTTGAAGAAGGAATATATCCTAAAATAAAATACTCATCCAGCTGGAGAATGCTCTTTCAAATATGAATAAAATATTCACGTGAAAAATAAATATTATTTTATAGGTTAATAATAATATATTATTAAATAAATTAGTATATAAATTATTTTATTTATAAATTAAATACATTATTATATAGTAACACATTTTCGTTAGTACATTGTTTAAAATCTTTTTCATTCTGAAAATTTTTAATATAAAAGTAACTATAAAAAAATTCCTTTTTCAGAACATTTTATGCATATTTTTAACCAGGGACAGAGTGAGAAAAATTCTGTTTGCAGGAAGAACATTAAATAGTTAATAAGATGAAAATATTTAAGAAAATAACAGTTATACAAATTTTAGAAAAACCATTTCAGAGCACTTGAAGAATTTTGATAATTCACAACCAAAATTTAGCATACTGAAAATCCTACGAGTTTCTGACTTATTTACACTAATCAATTGGAGACTTGAAAGGAAAATGAATGGCATTAAAGGGCAATCAGGGCTTTCACTTTTTATTTTCTCTTTGGACAGATATTTGTGTTGCAATTGGAGGTTCATAAGAACCACATAACATAGAATTTGAAGGATCTTAATCTAGTGGTCTGAGAATTGTTATCATATTCTGAAAAAAAAAAAATAGTATAGAATGTCAATAAAGTTGATAAAATATGCATAATTATTGTTGATTATTCAAATTAATCCCAACATTTGGTTTTTTTATTGACTTGAGAATCTTACGAGAACTTCACCTTTCTTGACTAGGATTAGAGTTTATGTAAGTCGACAACAAATAAAATCTAGTTTAATCTGGTTCAAGGTTGGTTGAAATTTAAAAGAGTCCGTATAAGTTCAATTATTAAACTTAAACTCAATTAAAAAATAGTTTAATTTAGTTTTAATCTAAGCTGAATTGAAATTAAATGTTTAGAACAATCTAAACTCAATTTATTTATGATAATTAGTCTAATCTTTGACTCAAACTTAGTTTGTTATATTCAAGCTCACACAGTTTGGATACAATACAGCCCTATTCTTGACAATCTGGTTTATACCTGAAACACCACTTTTAAATCCAGGCAGATAGCAATTTGATAAGTGAAGGCTTGTATTTTAATGTAGCTTTATATAGTGATGTTCCCTTTAGGCATTTTAAGAGCTTGCACTTCCCAATTGAAAATTCTTGGAGAAATTACACTGAAGGCCTTCTAGTGATCGACGTGGCCTCTTCAGATTAGTGCTAAACTTTCTATATAAACTGAAGTCCAAAGGAATACAGTTCAAGCATTACTTGTCTCTCCTGTAGAAATAACACAAAAGAAATTCAAATAAAAATGTCTCTCTGTGGAAAGATGGAAGCTGATATTGAAATGAAGGCTCCTGCTGATAAAGTGTTTGAGTTCTACACCTGCTTAGCTCACCAAATGTCAAAATCCAGCCCTGAAATGCTTCAGAGTGTTGATTTACAAGAAGGTCAATGGGGCAAAAAGGGCTCCGTTCTCTGCTGGAACTATTTAATTGGTAATAAATGCAGAACCCAACACAAGTCTTCTTTTTGTCTATCTTGCTTGAAAAATCTTGGTAGATTCAACGTACAGGACAAGTTAGAGTTTTATAAGTGTTTATAGGAATTTAAATTAAATAAGTTAGCTAATAGCTTAATTATGAGAAATGTTAATAAGTTTTCTCTCATGGAAATCTTACGTTGATTATGAGTCGAGTATTTTAAAACAAAATTGCTAGGATTGAGAAAACATGATGTTTTCTATAAGGACGATGTCAGATGTTCTACTAAACCCCTTAACCTGGCGGCTTTTGGCTAATCTATTGGTACATTTTAAAGCCCTTTCAGATAAATTAACATTGAAAACCTATTTCATATTTTCTTAATCAAACAATTATTATAAAATATTTCATTAAAGCTATATTTTTTACGTTCTATTGTAATGATCTCTACTCAAATATGCCAAACAAGCCTCGTTTTATCTGTTCTTTCAACTGATTTTGTGGTTACAGATGGAAAAGTTGAAAAGATTAAGATGATAACGGAGCAGATAGATGACAGAAACAAGTCAGCTACTTACAAAACAATGGAAGGAGATCTCTTGAAATTCTACAAGACCTTCAAGTTCATTCTTCAAGTTACTCCGAGAGAAGAGGGAAGCTTGGTGCATTGGAGCTTCGAATTTGAGAAAATAAATGCGAATATCCCAAACCCAGAAACTACTTTGCCGGCTGTCGTCCACGCCTGCAAAGATATTGACGCTCATCTCACCCAGCAGCCGAAGATTCAAAGGTCTCCTCGACTTCAGTGTAACTAATGCATAATAAATATATGCATGTTTGCCCTTTGGAGTTGTCTTGTCTGTATAAGAAAAGAATAAGAAGCTTGAGTTGTTTCAGTTTAGGGCAATTTGGGATTCCATGTAACTTTACTTTTTTACTTAATTACTGATTAATCTACTTCATAAAAAAAATAATATAAAAATTTAGAATAACTTTATTCTATTTTTTTTATTTAATCTTTTCCTATGAAATAACTGAATTTTGTATTAAGGCTCAATGTGCTTATTTTGACATGTGAATTTGTCTCTCAAAAACCAAATCGTGTAATCATTGAATTAGATTTGTAATGTGCAGTTAAGTGGAAAATTTTGGAGGTGGGTAATACTAGCTCGCCGTGGAAGTATTGGGATTAGCTAAATGATATGAAGGATTTGTTGTCTTCCATTGGCACTGTAACAATGATTCATATAAGAAGAGAAAGCAATGGAGTGGTAGACTCATTGGCAAAATCTAGAACTACAAGATTAAATGAGTTGGTGGCATGGTTGTGAGGTAGTTGTTGAAAACAAGAAAAAAGAACAAGCATGATATACAATAGGGAGGGGAGAAGGTGGTCCAAATTCATTATTAATAGAATAAAACTAGTAAAGGTTTTCATGGTATCTTTATATAGATGCATAGTAGATGTTGAAATCAAAAGCTATAGGGCACTTCTGTGGAGTAACGAACATGTGGAGAGACATAGTTAAAAAAAGACATTTCATTTTGTTTTTACTTTTTAATTAGGGGTTGATGTACTTTAATCAGTAAGTGATACATTTAACGTGAAAGAACCAGGAAGGGCTTTTTGCAAAGGTCTAGTGGTTTGGATCTGTAATTACTGCTCTTGTCTCCTCCTTTTAAATCAGTAATAGAATTTCTACTATAAAAAAAAGTTTAATGTTCTTATTTATTGTCGAGAAGTACGCAAATTCAACGGTGTGACTTTATGCATGTAGCAAAATGAGCAACCACAGTTTTTAAATGTAACTGATAAGACTATTACCTTTTTCCTTAATCCCATAAATATAAATGATTATTTAATGAAGGAAAAAAAAAAAGAGAAAAACTAAATGATAAAGAAATTAGATATCTTGTACTTAATATCCTCGTTTAGACAAGAGGACTCTTGTAAATATATCCAGTATCTCTTGGACTCTCATCCAAAATTGAATTCTTCTTAAGAAACGTCTCTTATAACTTCCATTCATACTCTTCTGGATCATTTTACTAAAGTTTTATTGTCAGTATTGTAGTCTATCTTGAGTAAAGATTTAAATTGTATAAATTAATTGCTAACTAAAATTTTGATCAACAATATAGAATTTGAACTTGGAAAATAGAATGAAAATTTTGGTAGGCAATAATGAAACGAGGGATCTGCTCTCTAAGAAGCCAAGCTTCAAGTGGCAGCATGCTGCCAAAACTAAAATGTTAAAGAAATGTATTAATGTGCAAATTTTGGATGGTGGGTGGAAATTTCATATTACTATACTCATTTGCTTTAGATTTAAATATGTAGGAATAAGAATTTCATTCATACACCATCAAATAAGATATTCATTTCATATTCCCATTACTTATTTTTAAAGAGTATATTTGCTAGTCTGCATCTAAATTAATAATTTTCATCTTATCCATATTAATGTATTCCTAAATGGAGACCGAACATATTCATTTATGATATTGATAAAATATAAATGGACTTATTCTGAGTTTGAGACTGACTCAAAATTGAATTGAATTAATAATGCTCATGTGCTCAAGTTGGTATTATTGGAAAATTGTTGGCAAGTAAACAATATTCTCTCAATGATGAACAATATGATCGATGAAATAAACAATATCATTAGATAAATGACCGAGTTAATGTAGAATTGAGCTATCAAACTAAAACTCTAAATAAAAATGGATTTATTCAAGTCAAACCATGGATTCGAACTGACCTAAATCAGATCCACGTCTATGAGAGGAAGGTGACATCTATGTATTTCAAAATAATATCTTACAAATTAAAAAGTTCAAAAAAAGAAAGAAAATGAACTAAACTTGAAGAAGTCCTTTCCTGACACCATCTAATGCAAAATGTTAACATATATAACGCCTAATCTGTAAAAATTTTCCATCTTAACTTAGACATACAACTTATGATATCATTAATAACATATAATAATTAATATTTCAGGGTTAACTCATTAGATTTTCATAGAACTACTTTGAATGTTCTGAGCTGCTGAAGTTGTAGCCAGACTATAGTGAGCTACTGTTTCATTAAAAGCTAAGCTAGGCTGCTGCAAGTTACTGAACTACAGCCATGAATTCAAGCTAGATTAAGTAGATCTAATAACCTATGTAGCTGTGATATGCTGCTTAAAGAACTACTTGTATTAACACTATACAATTTTGATGTGCAGCGTTATTCAAATTTTAATATATTCCGATTTTGATAATATGGTATAGAATTTAAAGAATCGATCTTCAGCTAGTGATTTTGAGAATTGTACTAATAATAATAATAATAAATTATAGAATCAAAAAAGTTATAACATAATGGTCAAAAAAGTTTTTCGCACTAATGATTGTGGTGGTGTTGTTAGAATCTTGATTAGATGGTCAAAAGTAAAAACGGCATTTATTTATTTATTTATTTATTTGTTGTGTAGATTTCTGAGAGGATCAGGTTATGTTATCTTACCAAATGATAACTTTCTTTTTATGTATGGAGGTCATACTGATTTAATTGCAATCTACAATTTACTGCTTCTTCTGTGAATAGAAAAAAAAAAAAGAATATTGTGGCACTCTCTGGACAGCTGAAGGATAAAGTTGAAATCGAGGCTCCTGCAGTCAAAAGTTTATGAGTTGTGCACCCGCAAACCATACGAAATGAACAAATAAAGCCCTGGGAAATTTCAGAGTGTTGATTTAATTGAAGGTCAGTGGGGTGAAGGTAGCTCTGTTTACCGGTGGAACTATATTCTTGGTAAGTTTTAATCATCATATTATACATTAGCTACATATAAAGTGATCAGTGACGTATGGATCATAAAAGTTTGGTCATTTTCTACAGACGGAAGAAATGCATATAAAAAGGTGGCAGTGGAAATGGAAGACAAAAAAATGTCTGCTTCTTACAAAACGTTGGAAGGATCTCTCATAAATTCCTTCAAGAGCTTCATTATCAGTATTCAAGTTATTCCAAGCGTGAAGGGCAGCTTGGTGCTGTGGACTTTTGACTTTGAGAAGCTGAACGCGACTGTTGAGAACCCTAATTCAATTCTTCAGGTCGTTATCAATTGCTGCAAAGATCTTGGTCCGTACCTCAACTAGAAGGCTAAAACACAAAGCTCCTCCTCAACTACAAACTTACTAAAAAGAATCAATCCGCTACAACACAAAGCATCTTCCATGCTTGGATATATGCATGCTATTAAATAAGATGTATTTTCAATATGTTTTTGAGAGATCTTATATTTTAAATAAGCTATATGCATATTATAAGCTCTACTTAAACAAACTTTATTCAAATAAATTGTGTGTAGGAAATAGGGTCTTAACATTTGTTTGCAGTGATTTTATGGGTACAAATAGAAAAGTTGCAAAGATTAAGATGATTTAAAGACATAAGTTACAGAAACAAGTAGGTCGCATACAAAACAATTGAAGGATGGTAGAAATCTAAGTCCAATTTTATATATAGGTTCCAATTATTAAAATTACTTAAGGAAATATTTTGGATACTTATTATATTATATACCCCTTCATTACATTAAAATAACGATATTGTCAGAGGATCCTTGTGTAACAGAGGCTTATATCATTGTTAGGATTTATTAGTAGGTATTTCGCATTTAATATCTCTGACTTCTTATTATGAGGTCTTGAGTTCATGAAGAAATTTCAGACAACTTTTGTTGGACATTTTAGTCTATACCAGTGAGAATTCAACCTAGGGCAATATAAATTAACGTGGAGCAATAGCTAGCTTGAGTTGTGAACTAAAGTCATTATGTTTAAGGATTTTTATTCTACGAGTTAGAACAATCTTGCCGAATTCAATAAGTTCTTCGGGAAAATTTTCAACGGAAACAACAAAAAGAATATGAATGTAAAACCAGCAGGTAATAAAACACATGATAATGTCTAAATCTGTAAAACTGCTTGTTGCTGTAAGTTGTTGTACATCTATCTTGCAAGTTTGCATGTTAAAATTAAAAATCCACAACTTATCTGCACCGCGAGTCGAGGTTTGAATAACAGTTAAGTATAGAAGATTAATCAACAACTAATGAAATCTAGAGATCAAAGTAAAATTTTAACGGTTCTATTAATATTATACAGATATGTTATAGTAACAATTTTTGAAGTTAATGGGGTTCAGCTAACCCCCCAAAACCATCCGTTCATTTTTCACTATATAATATATTTGATAAGTATTACATTTTCTTGCTTGTTTGATAATGTACCTTTTTATGGATGTAAAACCCATGGTAGATAAAATCCCATATAGATCTAACATCTGATTGATAAAGTCACTGAGAGTTTTGACTTTTTTACTCTGATTTATGCTTGCTCGTTGATAATTTTCTAGTTCTTGTGTTATTGTCCGCACTTTTTTAACTATTTTTTTTCCATCACTTCGATTTTTAAGCTTGGACTCAAATTCTTGAAGTGTCCGAAGATTTAGTGTGCATTTTCCTACATTTTGACTAATATGACATAGCAAGAGCAAAGAGACGAAGAGACAAAGTGAATATATAAATTGTGCATTTACTTAAGGGCAGTAAAAGATTATTTTGATAATCTATCTTCTATTATTTAGATTACCAGTTAAGAGGGAGTGAGTAATAGGTCCTGGATCTTGGAAGGATTGGTGAGGATTTGGAAGTAGGAGATCTCCGAGAATGCTGGTTGGGAAAGAGTGGGGTGGGAGTGTCGGGGACCCAAATTGGTTGGGATGGGTAGCTGATCACAAATGATGGCTACGTGTTATATATACTTTGAGACTAACTGATTGTCCTTTCAAATGGCTTGGAGTTGCATTTAGAGAGAGGCAGCTCATGTGGTAGACCGAGCAACGTAAGATGCGACAAGGTAAGACCAAACAGAAGTAAAGGTAGTATGGTTTGATAATTGGGTTATAATGGATTTGGAAGAAGTTGCTAGTAACCAGCTGAGTGCAGTCTGATCACGTGTGACCCAAGTAGGCAGAATTAGGTGTATGAATGATTGACAATGGATCAACATCAGTTGGAAGAGGCAAAAACTGGGTTAGCAGTTGACAGAATATTTGTGGATCAAATTTTATTTGAAAAGATAAACAAAAAAAAATTATCTAATCTAGATTAAATTTTATCTTTATCTAATTTTGTGCATAAAAATTTATCTGACTATGACGATGATAAGGTTGTTTCAAACTTCAATCTGGATGTGGTGATGAGGAAGACTTAAACTTATCGGACATCGGTATTCAAGTTAATCCAAGGGAGAAGGGCAGCTAGGTGCTGTGGACTCTAAGTTGAATGCGAAGGTTGAGGATCCCAATTCAATGCTTGAGATCATCGTCGATTGCTGCAAAGATGTTGGTGTTTACCTCAACCAAGAGGCTAAAACAAGCTCTCCTCAGCTGCAAACTAACTAAAAGAATCGATCCGCTATAACACATGTACCATCCATGCTTGGACAGATGCATGCTAAGAAAATCCGAAGAATCAAGAATTTCTGAATAATACCTTAACGATCTTCATTAAGATTTCAAGATGCAACACAAGAAAGTTTTGAAAGAAATACAAGCTTCACTTGCAAAACTTTAAGATAGAAAATGGTTTTTATACACCTGAGTTCAGAAGTGCCTCCAGCTGTAGCTTTAATCAGAACTGTTCAACTGTAACAACTCAAACTACTTAAACCACTCGACGAAGAAACACTAGAGATTACTGTTGTGACAAATGCCTAAATTACAAACCTTAGAACACACTTAAATGGGAAGGAAGGCTCCTTCGTTTGTCGAGAAATCAAGAATCACTGCTGCTTTTTGACTGCTTGCACCGCACTTATTCCAGCACTTCACCATGCGACACTATATCATTAAAGTGATAACGCCTTCAGCTAACGGCGCTTACTCTCGTCATCTGTTAAACACCAGCCAAATCAACACATCATTCTTCACACATGCTATTAAATAAGATGTATTTTCAGTATGTTTGGAGAATCTTACATGCTTAATCTGCTTCTAAAAGATATCATGACTACTAAATAGGATGTATTAATTAAATCAGATGTATTTATGGGTGGGAAGACCATAAAAGTTATACCCAAAAAGTTAATTACCATATTACCCTTCTAAGATTGAAGTGGGATTCTGAATATGAATCACATTTGGAGTTAAACCAGCTGATCAAAAAGCTTCATCTTGACTTACCAAGAGGACCCGTAATGTTGAAAGTGCGAAAAAAATATCTCTATTCTTTTATACTTAGCTTTTTTATAAATTAATACTAAAGTAAAGGATTAACATTTTTTTTAAGTTGTATCTTTATAAGTTATGTGCACATTATAAGCTCTACTTCAATAAAGTTTTATTCAAATAAATTATATGTAGCAAATAGAGCCTAAGTATT
This sequence comes from Anacardium occidentale, assembly GCA_026122585.1. NCBI lineage: Eukaryota > Viridiplantae > Streptophyta > Magnoliopsida > Sapindales > Anacardiaceae > Anacardium > Anacardium occidentale. The sequence goes on along the minus strand of JAJEJH010000503.1, from coordinate 147,826 downwards.
TGTTTAAGTGATTTTGTGGTTGTAAACAGAAAAGTTGCAAAGATTTAATGATAATCGAGGAAATAAGTTACAGAAACAAGTTGGTTACATACAAAAGGACTGAAGGAGAGTCTCCTGGAATTCTAGTGCAAGCTTCATTCTTTTTTCAAGCTACTCTTATTAAATAATTACATATGTTGATCAGATCTTTTGTCTTTAATTGATGCACATTTTTCAGAGTCTTGCATATGTTAAATTATAGCAGAGATAATGAGGATTTGGAGATAGACCTTAGTATCCACTGAATGCAAGAGGAGAAAGATACGAAAAAGAACATCTTTGGAATCTCATTCAAACCAATAGTCAATCTATTTGGGCTGCCTGGATCAGGACAAATACGATCAAGGGTAAAAGTATATGGGACATTCAAAGAACTAGTGATTGCCTTTAGTGGTGGAAAATATTTTTTTAATATTAGAGAAGATATTCGTGGTAAGATCACTTATCTTGTTGGCAACGGCGAGCACACATACCTTTGGTGGGATAACTGGCACTATTTTGGTCCTTTGGTGAGGAAGTTTATTGATAGGATTCTATTAGAAATCAGGTTAAACAAATATGCTAAAGTCAAAGATGTTATTAACAATGGGAAGTGGAAGTGACCTGATGTTAATTCTAGAGATCTGATGGAGATTAAAAATGTTAATATTGCCAATCTGATTGGTGGTGAAGATAAGATTATATAGGACCTTGGAAGGAATGGTGTATTCTCTATTAGTTCAACATGGAAAGAGTTTCGAAACAGAGGAGAAGAAGTGGAATGGCACCACCTCATATGGCATAAGAAGTTCATCCCCAGGCATACTATCATTGGCTCGCCTTCAAAAAGAGGTTAAGTACTTTGGACAAGCTTCAAAGGTATGGAATACACTCAAGATCTAAATATGTGTTTTGTGACTTGTATGATGAAAATATTGATTATTTATTTTTCCAATGCAACTATAATCAATACATTTGGAATAATGTTTTAAATTTATGCAACCTGATTTATAGAGGTCAAAGATAGGTCAGTTATAATGAGGAGATTACGAGAGATTGGAATGACAACTCTCTTAAGTTCACCATGGCTAAGGTGAGTCTTGGAGCTATTGTTTACTCCATTTGACATGAGAAAAATAATAGAATGTTCTCTAGATTGACTCAAACCAAAGAGAGAGTTTGTGTACTTGTCAAGAGGATTATAAGAGATAAAGGGGTTGAGTTGACTTCTTTTTCCAAATCTAGTCAAAATATGTCCATTGCTTCTCTCTGGTCTCTCCCAAACAAAGTGTTCAAATAACCTTCATATCCACTCTTGTTTCTTTTCTTTGGAATGAGGGAGATGGGAAGGGGTTAAGAGTGAGAGTGCTAGGATTTTGCTACCTAAGAAATGTGGGGTTTTGGTTGACCATTCAGGCCAAGGGGATTTGGGATTGTTTTTTCTTCGACACGTCCCTTGACTGGAGGGTTGGTAAAGAGAGAATCATGATAAAGGGATTTATGCCAACTAGTTTTCTGTTTTGCAGGAGTTACTCCACTCTTCACTCGGTGTTAACTAACTTACAGGATTTTGGGCTTACCTTTCGGTTGCATCATTTCTAAAATTTTAAAATGGTTAAGGCTACAGTTGGCGTTGAGGGTAGTGGAATGATATGGAGGATAGGGTTTATCCAGCCTTACATTACTAAAGGACCTGCTCCTTTTTTCATTTGGCCTCATGTTTGGGTTTTTACTATCCATTTGTGGCATTTCAATTCCGATCAGCTTCGAATGCCTTCGGTTGCAAAGATTAGAGCAAATTACACTTGCAGGCAGCTGTTTCGATCGGATCTGAGCACTTTTGGTCAGGGTTTTTGCTTGGTTAAAACTGGAAAAACAGATTTTACTGTTCACGGTAACTGCTCCGTGAACAGTAAAATCAAGAAATTTTTCCATGTTCTCCTCTCTTTCCAAGTTGTCTTGCATGTATTTAAGAAGGCCTTTTGGGGCAGGCTATTGACCATTGAAAATATTATGTTGCATGCTATATTTGGGCTAATTTTGGTGACTACGCTGCAAGGAAAAAAGAATGTTTTTGGCCTGTGGAATATTCAGAAAATCACAGGTTCACCATGTACAAAGCCGGCTGTCTTATTGTTTTGTGTTGCCAAGTTACTTCTGATTTTACATACACTAATTCTTGAGCTAAGGACAGTCACCCTGGGTGGAATGGAGTGAACCAAGGGTGGTTCTCAACTAAGATTGGAAAACAAATTGGAGGGTGCTTACTCTTAGCGGTTGTGAGGAGTTGGGCAAGCAAGGAGTGGTTATGCCGCGGTGTCAAGCTGATCTTCATTTAGCTGAATCTTCTTGCTCTTGGGTTTGTGAACCAGCTTATTTGATCAACCCCATTGGGCTTCATAGCTTGTAATGACACAAGTAGGATTAGGGCTTTTTTGTTAACTTGTGAATAATTACACAAGATAATAGCTTTGTGTTTGATTTTTTACTTGGTTAGGCTTAGATTAGTGTTCTTTTTTGCTTGTAAATAGTTGTTTCGATAGCTTGGGTTTGTGGTTTTTGTGATCTCTCACTTTCAGGTGTGGGTGAGTTTTTTCGCTGCGCTTAAGCTGTCTCGGATTTGTCCGTTGTTTTTGTACTTATATATCATTTAATTACTAAAAAAAAGAAAGATACGAGAAAGAAATAAAGAGACAGTTTTTTTAGCATGGTTCAGTCCTATAGTCAAAGAACCTATGTCTGCCATGTGTAATTTAGCTGATTTTACGATAAAAAATATCCTAGAAAGTTAATTGAGTATTCATTGTATCAGCTTGTTAGTATGCATGCATACATACAGGTGGGTGTGTCCCTTTTTTGTGTGTTGATCATTCATATTTATAAAATAAAAAGTTATATAATATCTAAAAGTTTCTAATTTAAACATAATTACAATGATTTATTATTATTCTACTTGAACCACAACAAAATATTTATAATAATAAAATTATCTCGATTAGAAAAATATATATATAGTTTTCCCTTGTTGATATAAAGGAGAGGAAAAGGAAAATTCTCTTGAAAAAATTTACCATTTAATAGAATTCTTCTTACCGTTTCGGGATGGACCGTCTATTTGTGTCTTTTGATAGTTCCCAAACAGGTATGTTTGGTTATTGTTGTCGTAACTATGTGCTAGTTATGGTTGCTCGGACTGACTTGAATGAGGTGATACTTATTAGGCGTATATTTCACGGGAAGCTGAGTATTGTATAAAATTTTGCCTCCTAGTTTTCAAAGTGTGGGGTTTGAAAATTGCTGCCTATTAACATGGATAAGTACCATATGAAGATTATGAGATCTTTGTGATAAAGACTTCTTAGCTAGCAGAATCTCACAACACTACTCTCAAGAGGGTAAGTTTATGGCTTTCTCTTCATATAGACTCATGACACTCTCATGAGATAAGTCTATGGCGTTCTTTAGATGTAAAACCATGGCTCTCTCATGTCGTTCTTTTAATTAATGTTAACCCATGGCACCCTCAGAAGTAGGCAAGCCCATGAAGTTCACAAAGTTCATCATAATATGTTGTTACAATGTTAATATATATATATATATATATATATATATATATATATTGAAAAGACAAATTGTATATTAACATTGAAATTTGATAATGAGGCTTTAATATTGAGTTTATTGGTATTATTAGTATTATAAGAAAAAGTTTTACTAACAATTTTGTGGAATTATATGATTTTGAAGTTTTTATACATTTTATATTTCTGTGTTTTAGGTTTGTAATGTAATATTTTAGTATAAAAGTGCTTAAAACCAAAATATTTATATATTCTTTTTTTATATAAATAAAAAAGTTCGTGTAACCTAAGACCAAGCAACAGTAAGAGACATAGAACACATGTCAGTATTTATGATTAGGGTTTACATATATAAGTAGGACTAAAGTGCATAAGAGAACAAAGGTGAAAGTTTGTGTCGCAAAAAAGTGAGCTAAAAATTTAGAATATAACAAACAGTTTATCATTCACATTGTAATCTTTTCCAATATTAGTGAAATTTTCTCTAACTATTCTTTCTATAAGCTTCCCAATCTGGATTTTTCATACAAAATCTTGTATTACTGTGTCGCTTAGTTAATGTTCTGTTTATCATTTGTTGTATATATTTCATAGCATATTATAAATTACCTTCCACAAGTATATCCTCAGCATAGAATTTGGATCTATCCTAGAGGTATATGCATATCTTATCCAGCAACAAAAGAAAAATGAGGGAAAATTATAGACTTTTGTTTTCTTAACAAGGAATTCTTACTCGAATTAGATCTAATCATATCAAATAAATGAAACTCCAAACTTAATTAGTGAACAATCTGATAATCGTTACACTAAATAAATTATAAGTTTGATCATAATATATTATTATAAATTTGATCATGATATAGTATTAATGAATTTCGAACCCATGCCTCTCTTGCTTGGCCACCCCGGCTTTTCCCTTTAAATTATCACTAGAATATTGATTAAATGTTCAAAGGTCGAAACATCTTTCTCTAAGAGAATCTTGATTAAATGGTTAAAAGTTGAACCATCTTTTTCAGAAAGACAGCTTTTATTGAAGATAAAATTGCCTTTGTACTTTGGACCATTAAATAATAATAATAATCTACCTTTTTATATTTAGATTCTTGCAGTAATAAGTGATGTTCTCTCTATATAACCTCAAGGCAAAATGGTTTAGCATCCATAAAATAGAGCATCTCCGGTTCATAAATACAAAACAAAACATATCAACATAATGGCTCTCTGTGGACAGCTGAAGGCTTGTGTTGCGATCAATCCTCCAGCTGACAAAGTTCATGAATTCTTCACCTGTACACCTTACAATACGACTGAATCCAGCCCGGACAAAGTTCAGAGTGTTGATTTAATAGAAGGTCATTGGGGTGAAGATGGCTCCGTTCACTGCTATAACTATATCCTTGGTAAGCCAACACGAGAACAAGTATGAGCATGATTAATAGTAATAATGCGTTGTAGTTTTCTAATTTGTATGATCAACTTACAGATGGAAAAACTGCCATTAACAAGGTGAAAATGGGAATTGACAACAAAAACAAGTCAGTCTCTTACAAAACAATGGAAGGAATTCTGATGAAATCGTTCAAGAACTTCATTGTCAGCATGCAAGTTACTCCAACGACAGATGGGGGCAGCTTGGTGCACTGGACTCTTGACTACGAGAAGCTGAACGCGAATGCTGAGGACCCTAATTCAATGCTTGATTTTGCTATCGCAACCAGCAAAGATGTTGGCGTTTACCTTAACAATAAGGAACATGCACAAAGCTCTCCTCAGCTGCAAACTAACTAATTAATTATAACAATGGATCTGCTACTACAAATAAATGCTCGCTTCCATGTTTGTATCGATGTGTACTTAAATGGTGTCTTGCTTCTGCTAATATATAAATTTTTTTAATGCATTACGGAGTCTGTTGCATGCTTTCTTAGTGAACAAATAGTTCAATTACGATAAAATTTGGATTAAAAAATTAACCAATAAATATTGTTATGAAACCAGAAAAAAAAAACGAAATGAACTACAGGGTGCAAAAATACTCCAAACAAGAGTACAAATTTATACCGAGAAGATGGAAAAATATCTTATTATGGATGCAAAAGACTATAAAATGAATAATAGGTTATTTGTTCTCTGTACAATTCTTATGTACAAATTCTAGTTTGCTGATATATGTGCATTCAGAGGTTGCATGTTCATAACAAATTGTACTTATTCTACCCACTGGTCATACCTACTTTCTCATATGTCATCTCATTCTATCCGTTGTTTGTTGCCTTTATTCAAATATAATGAAAATTTAATGGACTAAGTTATATGGTTTATACAGTAGAACCAAAACCCTGCACCGACCAATGATGGGTTATGAGATTAGATTAATTTTCTTGAAAACTTATATCTCGAAGCCTTATTCAGTTAGTCTCCAAATTCAAGTCACCAATATCAAGTATCATCATCTTCAACCCTTGTAGTTTCAATTCAATTAGGGCTCAAATTTTCAACAACGTGCTCAACAATAAAAGGCTTTTCACCCCTGTCGCACTACCACCTGCCATTGTAGGAAAACTTGTCTCCACCAATGCCGAGCCCTAGTGGTTTCTCCAAAAAAAATTGGTAGAGAAATTAATCTGAATGATAGGCAGAAATTTCTCTATTTAGAATTTCTTAGTTTGTATACTGTGCTCATGATTTCATTGCCTTTAATTTTAAAATTTTATCAATAAGAATTTAATTCAATGAAACACAAAATAACTTTCATCTAAATACTCAATTATTGATTTATTAATAATATTCTTGAAAATTTTAGGAATAAAAATTTGAATAATGTGCCATAAAAGTGTCATCATCCATAGATTCAATTGCTTTATCAATATTCCCAAAGTCCCGATACTTACTTTAAAAAGTAAATATGCTCATCTGCAATGGATTTAAATGAATATTTTTTTTTGAATGAATGGAATACTATGCTATGCAACAATTACTTATATTTCCTTACATGTTAAAATTTTCCATCTTAATAAGACTTACAAATTAGAATATTTCGGGTTTATTCATTGAATTTTCATAAAATTATTTTGAAACATAATATTATTTAGCAAGGTCCTGATATCTCATCGGCATTACTGCATTTTTGTGGTCCTTGCTGACCATATTGAAGGATCCATTTTCATCTAGTGGTTTGAGCATATTGTTCTCCTATATATCAAAAAAGATAAAAATATTTTTAATGGCTGTGGTGGGTCATTTTATAATCTTTCTGTCAATTTAATGCCAACATTTGATTAGTTAATTGACTCTATGTATGATTATTAAAACTTAACATGGAATATTAGATTTTTTTGATCAATATTTTCATTATCTTTCCATTTTTTTTACTAATATTAAATTACTAACAAATTCGTAACAATAAATGATATATTTATAACACTATAGAGTTTCAAATTTTCATCAATTGTTTTATGTTGTAAATACTAGTAATTAAACCAATAAATTGACTAGAATCTTACCTTTTCCTTCTTTGTAATTTATCTTCATAGTCGTGATGGTCCTCCTTATCTATTTCAGAACCATTTTTAGTTACATATTTCTCTTTCAGAATAACTTTGAGGTGAAAGATCTTTCAGCTTTCGAAGGGTCATGTTTCAATGGTTGTAGTGCAAGAGCAAATTAAACTGGGAAATACTAACCAACTCAAACTTCTTTCCATATAACCTGAAGGCCATAGTGGGTTCACCACCTCCATCAATTGCCTCTCTTGTGTTTGAATCCCAAGCAAAAGAAAACAAAAAATGGCTCTTTGTGGACAGATAAGGGCTGATTTTGAGTTCAAGGCTCCTCCTGACAAAGTTTTTGAGTTTTATAGCTTGACTCCTTATCGCATATAGAATTTAATCCTTATCTACTGATTTTGAGTTCAGTTAGTCTCCAAATTCAAGTCACCATTATATAACAAGTATCATCATCTTCAACCCATGTAGTTTCAATTCAATTAGGGCTCAAATTTTCAACAACGTGGTCAACATTAAAAGGCTTTTCACCCCTCTGGCACTATTACCTGTCATTGTAAGAAAACTTGTCTGCATCAATAATGCCAAGCCCTAGTGATTTCTCTAAAAAAATTTGGTACAGAAATTAATCTGAATGATAGGCAGAAATTTCTCTATTTAGAACATCATTTCTTAGTTTGTATACTATGCTCATGATTTTAATTGCTTTTAATTTTAAAATTTTATCAATAAGAATTTAATTCAATGAAACACAAAATAACTTTCATCTAAATACTCAATTATTGATTTATTAATATATATTAAATTTCTAGAAAATTTTAGGAATAAGAATTTGAGTAATGTGCCATAAAACTATTATCATCCATAGATTCGATTGTTTTATCAATATTCCCATAGTCCTGATACTGACTTTAGAAAGTAAATATGCACATCTGCAATGGATTTAAATTAATATTTTTATTGAAGGAATGGAATACTATGCTATGCAAAATCTACTTATATTTCCTTATATGTTAAAATTCTCCATCTTAGTAAGACTTACAAACTATAATATTTCGAGTAATTTTCATAAAATTATTTTGCAGCATAATATATATAGCAAGGTCCTGATTTCTTATTGGCATTACTCCATTGTTGTGGTCCTTGCTGACCATATTGAAGGATCCTTTTTCATCTAGTGGCTTGAGAATATTGTTCTCCTATATTTCAAAAAAGTTTAAAATGTATATTTTTAAATGGCTGTGGTGGGTTGTTTTATGATCTTTCTGTCAATTTAATGCCAACATTTGATTAGTTAATTGACTCTATATATGATTATTAAAACTTTACATAGAAAATGGGATTTTTTTAATCAATATTTTCATTATCTTTCGACTTTTTTTAACAATATTAAATTACTAACAAATTCGTAACAATAAATGATATATTTGTAACTCTATAGAATGTCAAATTTTTCATCAATTGTTATATGTTATAAATACTAGTAATTAAACCAATAATTTGACTAGAATCTTACTTTTCCCTTCTTGGTAATTTATCTTTATAGTGATGGTCCCCCTTATCTATTTCAGAACCACTTTTAGTTATATTTCTCTTTCAGAATAACTTTGAGGTGAAAGACCTTTCAGCTTTCGAAGTGTCATGTTTCAATGGTTGTAGGGCAAGAGCAAATTAAACTGTGAAATATACTAACCAACTCAAACTTCTTTCCATATAACCTGAAGGCCATAGTGGGTTCACCACCACCATCAATTGCCTCTCTTGTGTTTGAATACAAAGCAAAACACTGAAACAAAAAATGGCTCTTTGTGGACAGACAAGGGCTGATTTTGAGTTCAAGGCTCCTCCTGACAAAGTTTTTGAGTTCTACAGCGTGACTCCTTAACACATATAGAATTTAATGTAGGAAAAATTCAATCATACATAATCAATTTCACATCCAATTATAGAATACTGTAAAGTTTCTAAATGAATTTAAACGTACATATTTGCCCCATGATTGTTATTGATCTGGAATCACTTTAAAAAAGACTGACTATCAATCTTTTGAAGGTTGTGTATTCCTATTTCTAAGTATATAGAGAGTAATAGAATTTATGATAGAATAAAATATTGTCAAGAATGTACTGAAATAGAGGACTTAACTTTGTATTTATAATGAGTCTATTGAGTCTTTCTATTGAAAATCTAATAAACTATTTATGAGTTTATACCAATTTTTCATCCAAATTATTACAATATAAAATGCATTAAATTATATACAAAATTGATCACATCAAAACTATTCAAAATATTTATTAAACCATAATTCACCTACATTTTTTAAAAATAAAATAAATAATAATTAATATTAGTCTATAAAATAATTTTATATTTAATCATTGTCTAATGATTTTGAAAATTATTCTAATTCGTATATTATAATAATCATATAAATATAAATATTATATTATTATAGAATCAAAAAAGTTATCCAATAATGGTTGTCGTGGTATTGCTGGAATCTCTTGATCATGTCATGTTATGTCATCAAGGGATAACATTCTTTCTATTTAAGGAGGGCATGCGGATCTAATTGTAATCTACAATTAACTGCTTCTCCTGTAAATGTGGAATGGCTCTCTCGGGACTGCTGAAGGATAAAGTTGAGATTGAGGCTCCTGCAGACAAAGTTTATGAGTTGTACACCCGCAAACCTTACGAAATGAACAAATCAAGCCCTGATAAAGTTCAGAGTGTTGATTTAATTGAAGGTCAGTGGGGGGAAAATGGCTCTGTTTACTGCTGGAACTTTGTCCTTGGTAAGTTTTAATCATCATATTTCACAAAAGCTACATATAAAGTGATTTATAAATCATAAAAGTTAGTTCATTTTCTACAGACGGAAAGAATGCATATAACAAGGTGAAAGTGGAAATGGATGACAAAAAATTGTCTGCTTCTTACAAAACGACGGAAGGACCTTTCATGAATTCCTTCAAGAGCTTTATTATCAGCATTCAAGTTATTCCAACCGTGAAGGGCAGCTTGGTACTGTGGACTTTTGACTTTGAGAAGCTGAACGCAACTGTTGAGAACCCTAATTCAATCCTTCAGGTCGCTATCGATAGCTGCAAAGATCTCGGTCCTTACCTCAACCAGACCGCTAAAACACAAAGCTCTCCTCAACTACAAACTAACTAAAAAGAACCATCCGTGCTTGGATAAATGCATGCTACAACACAAAGCATCGTCCATGCTTGGATATATGCATGCTATTAAATAAGATGTATTTTCAATATGCTTGGAGAGATCTTATATTTTGAATAACCTATATTCATATTATAAGCTCTACTTAAATAAACTTTATTCAAATAAAGTGTGTGTGGCAAATAAAGCCTTAAATTTTCTTTTGAAGTGATTCTGTGGTTACAAATAGAAAAGTTGCAAAGATTAAGATGATTTGAAGAAACACGTTACAGAAACAAGATCACATACAAAACAATTGAAGGATGTTAGAAATCTGAGTCCGCTTTTAATATATTTGGGTTCCAATTCTTAAAATCACTAAGTAAATCTAACTTGGATGCTTATTATTTTATTGAGAGGATCCTAGTGTTTCAGAGGCTTACATCATTGTTAGGACTTATGAGTAGATATTTTGCATTCAAAATCTCTAGCTTTTTATTAGGAGGTCTTGCGTTCATGAAGAAATTTCAAAGTATTTTTCGTTGGAAATCTCGGTCTATACCAATGACCTGCGAACTGGACAGTGGGATTATATTAAAATAACGATATTATCATCGAGAGGATCCTTGTGTTTCAGAGGCTTACATCATTGTTAGGACTTATGAGTAGATATTTTGCATTCAAAATCTCTAGCTTTTTATTAGGAGGTCTTGCATTCATGAAGAAATTTCAAAGTATTTTTCATTGGAAATCTCAGTCTATACCAGTGACCTGCGAGCTGGACAGTGGGAACAAAAAATTCAACCTGGAGCAATATAAATTAACTTGGAGCAATCGCTAGCTTGAGTTGTGAAATAAAGTCACTATTAGGGCTCGATTTGAGTTGAATCGAATATAAATTTATATATATATTTGTGTTCAAATTCATTTGTTATGATTCAATTCATATTTGAATTTGTATTTACCAATTTTTTTTACAATAAAGTTTGGATTCGTATTTTGATTCGAAAGTTGAGTTGGCATTTAATTCGTATTCGCGTTTAGTTTGTATAGTTTGTACTTATTATTATTAAAAAATATAATTAAAAAATTTTTAAGTTTGTGATCATGTTCGGTTCATATATACATGTTCAGATTCATATTTACAAATTTTCAAAATCATAATGTAGGTTCATGTTTATGTTCGAGTTTGAATAGCTCATTTTAAGCTTATTCAAACCAAATTCAAAAATAAATCTAAATATATTCGATTTGAATCTAGTTCTAATTACTATCTTTAAATATTTTTATTCTATGAATTAGAACAATCTTGCAAGATTCAATAAGCTCTTCTACAAATTTTTCAACAAGGAGAAGATTAATCAATAACTACTGAAATATAGAGAGATCAAAGTAAAATTTTTACAGTTCTATTAATATATATATGTTATTGTAACAATTTTCGACGCTACTAGGTTTTCAATATATTATGTAATAAAATATTATCATAATTATTTATTATCAAAATAATATGAAAAATAATATAGAAAGTAATTATTTTAATTTATTCAGTCATCTTAATTTTATTACAACTTTATTTTTATTTAATAAATTTAATTTAATATATTAAGAATATTTAAGTAAAAAGTTATTTCAATAATCTTTTATTATTATCAACCAAACATAAATAATTAATGTGATAATATGAAATATAATAATCTGATTATTTATTTATTTATTTCGTTTTAAAATTATTTAATTATATATTGAAGTGTGGCATTTGTTAATATATTAATTTTCAAATTTAAAATATTATTTTGGGTTTGGTTTAGGCCCAAAATGGTACCCTAACCCCAAATTATTTTAATGAATAGAAGCTGCCCAAAACCAGAGCCCAAAAAACGGAACTGGGCTTAGCATGCCGAGCCGGATTTACCCGTAAGTTTCATCTTCTTTCGTCCACCCGCTTCAGGCTTTGCACAAATTCTGCTATCGTTATTAGTATTCTCAAGTAGCCACCACCATCTTCTTCTCCAGCCACTCTCGAAGCTTTTTCTTCACCATTACAAGAAGCTTTGTATCTTCTTTGCCTCGTTTCAGGTTCGCAAATACTTGTTTCTCATGTTTGTTTTTTTTTTTATATTTTTCTTAGTACCTTTTCTTTAGGTTCGTATTATTTTGTCTCTGTTTTTGTTGTAGATTTTTTTTTTTTTTCTCTTCTTGATTCTTGTATCGAGAAGAGTAATTTTTTTATAATTCATTTTGATTTTGGTGTAACCAATTTGTCGGGAAGCTTCATATCATCCCTGTTCTTTCTTTTTTTTGGATAATATTAGTTTTTTTTTTTTTTTTTGGGTTGAACTTTTGTTTGATTGTTGAAAGTGCTGTAAATTTTTAGTAAAAATTACAAGAAAATGGTATATCTTTTTGGGATAGTGTAGTGTTTTGAGTTTCTCGTATTTCTTTCAGATTATTAATAAACAAACTCTGAATAAATTATTATGGTGGCTCTGTGAACTTTAATTGAAGTTGATTTAAGTATATTGAAGCTGAATATATCACAAGCTCCAACTGCAGCTCTAGAAAATTCTTCTTTTTGTTTCTATGTTTAGTAGACTCGCCGCAGCTTGATATTTCCTAAATTCTAATGCTGTGTATGTGCAAAAAGTTTGGGAATTTCATTTTTTTGTTCCCTTTAAATTGGTCCATGACCAACACATGGAATAAATCAATTTCTGAATAATTTTTTTCCTAAAATCTGTACTGCCCATGCAGATGGCCAGATGGGATGAAATTTTGTCCCTTCCCGTGCAAAGTCCTCCAACCTTAGAGTTTTCTGCTGCTGATATTGTTTGGTCAAAGGTGGAAGGTTGGCGTGACAAATTAGATAGAGTTGCTCTTATCCCATTTGCTAGAGTGGATGATTTTGTGAGGGGTGAATCTGCCAACAAAGATTGTCCAACAAGATTTCATGTTGAAGCAAGGCGACGGCGTCCAACAAATGCATCATACAAGCCCAAGGTTGATGGAATTCTTGAATACATTTTGTAAGTTCAACAAATTTTCTTATAAGAATTACTACTTTGTTGCCTTCGTCTTGTGAATTTTAGTGATCTTGTTGAATCTGTAGGTATTGGTGTTCATTTGGGCCAGATGACCATAGGAAGGGTGGCATTGTGCGACCTAGTAGGAATACGTATGTTCCAAAGAAGAAAAATGCAGGACGACCTAATACTAAGAGAGGCTGCACATGCCACTTTATTGTTAAGCGTTTAATTGCTGAACCCACTGTAGCACTTATCATATATAATGAAGATAAGCATGTAGATAAGAATGGATTGCCGTGTCATGGCCCACAAGACAAAAAGGCTGCTGGAACTCGTGCTATGTTTGCCCCATACATATCAGAAGATCTCCGACTTCGTGTGTTATCATTACTATATGTTGGGGTCTCTGTGGAGACAATAATGCAGAGACACAATGAATCAGTGGAGAAACAGGGTGGTCCTTGTAATCGTGATGACCTCTTAACCCACAGGTACGTTCGAAGACAGGAGAGGAGCATCCGGCGTTCTGAATATGAACTGGACCCAGATGATGCAAGCAGCATCAGAATGTGGGTTGAAAGCCACCAGAGTCATGTTTTCTTCTATGAGGATTTTTCTGATTATGATCCTTTCACATTGGGCATTCAAACAGAGTGGCAGTTGCAGCAGATGATTCGATTTGGAAACCGAAGCCTAGTTGCTTCTGATTCAAGGTTTGGAACAAACAAATTGAAGGTGTGTCATTTTTGCATTAGATGATGATCTAATAGTGTTAATTGCCGTTGTCAGTTCTATGAGGGCTGTCAAATACCTCAAGCTAATTCCGCTGTTCTCTGAAATTATAAATACAGTATCCTTTGCACAGTCTCATCGTGTTCAACTCTGACAACAAGGCCATCCCAGTAGCCTGGGTAATCGCGCCAAGATTTTCCAGTGCTGATGCCCACAGATGGATGAGGGCTCTTTACAATAGAGTTCGAACAAAAGATCCTTCTTGGAAGCTGGCTGGGTTTATAGTTGATGATCCATTAGCTGATGTCCCTACAATCAGGTTAGTCTTTGTTGAATCAATTAAGACTGTTGTACGTTTTTTAGTTACTCCTGGTTTTCGGTAGAAAATTTGTGATGCATTATAACTAGATGATGATCTATGATAAGCTTGCTTGAACATTTATGTGAATTTATATACATTTAGTAAGGTACTTGACCTATATCTCATGCATTTAGTTGATTCATACTCAACTACAGCATTCGGTTCAATATTTATTAGTTCGGTTTCCCTGTTGATGCCTATTTGTTCTGTAATTTTTTATGACAATGTGATCTTGGAACTTTGTAAGTGAGATCATATTCAAGGGCTGGGAAAGTAAGATCTTGGTTCTTGAAGTGAACCAAGAGTTGGCCTTGGACAGTTTATTATTATTAATTGATGAGGGGCAACAACATTCTCTCTGAGTTATATTTTCTTAATAAAAAATTTTGTCTGAAACGGAGGTTTCATTATATTATTCAGGGATGTCTTTCAGTGCTCTGTGTTGATTTCTTTCTGGCGGGTCCGCCTTTCATGGCATAAGAACTTAGTGAAGAGATGCTTAGAAACAGAGCTGCGTGCAGAGATTTTGAAACGTCTTGGTCAGACTGTGGATAGCATTTGTAAAGGGCATGGAACTGTAGATTTGTTTGAGGATTTTATGGAAGACTTCGTGGATGCATCAGATTTTATGGATTACTTCAAGGCGGTTTGGTATCCCAGAATCGGTGGGTCTTATTTTCAATAGTCCCTTAAAAACTAAATCTACAAAATCGTTGTTTCTTCTCTCTACTTTGCACATTAACTGCTGAACTATTGTTTGACCATTGAAGTGGTGTGCTATATCATCGTTGGACTTTAATAGTATTTCAGATTTACTAGAGTCATAAATTTATGTTGTATTTGTAGAAGCAATAAAATCAACCTATATATGTTTACATCTCCTTCTTTTGGGGTGAAAAATATGGTTTGCTCTTGAGAATTGTCTCCAAGATGTAACAGCTTTCTGCTCTGTGAAGAAGATGAAATTTTACAATTTAGTATGAGTATTTAAGTTTCACTTCAATATCTTGAGTACACTGAATTTTTCTATGTCGAAGCCTTTTCTAATTCCTTAAAGAGATTTACAAATGTATGTTCTTTTGGTCACAGGGACTTGGATCACAGCACTAAAGACTCTTCCAATTGCCAGCCAGGAGACTAGTGCAACAATGGAGTTTTACCACAATCAATTAAAGCTCAGGTTATTGAATGAGAAGGATCATAGTGTTTATCAACGTGCTGATTGGTTGGTTGATAAGTTGGGTACTAAAGTACATTCCTATTTCTGGCTGGATGAATACTCAGGGAAGGATGATTTTGCACGATATTGGAAAGATGAGTGGGTGAGTGGTTTAACATCATGGCGCAAAGCATTGAAAATTCCAGATTCAGATGTTATCGTTGAAGGTAGATGTGCTAAAGTCACAGACCAGCATGACAGAGATAAAGTTTATGTTGTGTGGAACCCTGGTTCACAGTTTGGTATTTGCAATTGTAGCTGGGCAGAAACAGGCTACATGTGCGAACATATGTTCAAAGTCATTAGTGTCTGTCGCAAGAAAGGATCTATTATGCCTTCTATCAGTTTGTTTCAATACAATCAGGCCCTGATTGAGATGTTAAACTGTTCAAGTCATGATTCTTTGATTCGTGATTACGCTATTTCTTTAGCAGTCTCTGTGCAGAACCAGTTAAATGCATTAATAGATGTGGAAAGCCGCCAGATTAGTGTCAATACTACTGAGAAACAAACTGCAGATACAATCGAGCAACAAACTGTAGGTGTGGCTTCTGCTCATCAGTATAAAGAATTTATCAATGAGAGTCACAGCATGAATGAGGATGTATCATCTCACAATGAGAAGGGTTCTGTGGATGAACAAGATAAACCAGGTGGTGTTGCAAATGATTTGGGTAGTGAGCTCATTAATCAGGTAGTCAGTGAAAATGGTGCTTGTGTTGTGACTACTGAAGAAGAGATCTGTTGTGCGAGTGGTGATGTTGACCCATCACTCATGTGTATTTCCCCACCTGGATTAGCTTTTGTTGATGAAATTGTATCCAGTGATTGCTTCTCCAAGGATGATGGGACAGAAGCTGCAGTTAGCATTAATCCAACATCCAAGGATGCTTCTTGTACTGGTCAAAATGGGTTTGAAAAAGTTACATCAAATAAAGATTGCCATCAAAGTGTGATGGTTAAGGAGCAACTTGCAGTTAATATGCCTCCATCAACAGTGGATTGCATGGAGCAATGTGATGTGACTCATCAGAATGGTGCTTGCAAAGATGATGCTGAGCTAACAGTTCACTCGAACAAAGCAGATGCTAATTCCCCCTCTCAACAGGCCTCTCCATCTCGATCTGTGCCCAATGAATCAAACATAGTTGTTGCTGTTACTAAATCCTTAAGTGGTATCAAAGACAATCAGATTGAGGAGTCACATGGTGTGAATGAAACTCCCACCGTGGATGCTTGCACTATCAATAATGATGTCCCATTAGATGAGAATTTTCAGGATGCAACAATTGATTCTAATATATGTCATGATGCCAAGGCAGTTGATAGAGCAGTGTCTTCATGCTCCTTAGGGAGTCACCCATTAGTACTGAGTGACATTCACAAACAACATGTTGATGATGAAGCTCAAGCAACAGAATCTTGTGAGGTGCCATTGAGTGGTAAACCTTCTTTAACTAAATGTAATTTGAAAAGGAGTGCTGAAGATGATAATTGTGACTACAAACCTATCTATACAAAGAAAGTTAAAACAAGGGATGAGCACGTAGACATTGTGATTGGTTGCAACATTGGCACGACACAGGGAAATAATGGTAAGATTGGTGGTGATGCCCTGGCAATGCCAAGATCTGAGTCTGACAAACACCAGACAGATGCTGGGATTGCCTCTAGTGATGGCTGCTAATATGGATGCTGTATCTTCAAGTCCTACAATATCAGTACTATGTCGCACTAGTGGAGTTAATATTTTGGCTAGGAGTAGTTCACTTATATCAGGTACTTGTATCTTCCAATATGTTAGAATTTTTCTCATTTCTATTGTTGAATTTTCTTCCAACATGTACATGCCCTTCACTATTTTATTGTAGCCTTAGCATTACCTCACCAAGTTAATTATACTACAGTAAATTTCAAGTTTATATGCATCAAAAGCAAAATTTGTTTTGCCTTGGCAACATTTTGAACAGTAAAAAAATACATTATATTTGCTATTTTGTTTTCGTATAGGCAATGACAATAGTGTAATTTGTTTGTACAAAATAGGCCATCTCATATTTGCATCTTAATAAACTGCGAATTTCTGTGAGGAAAATCAGCCAACATGAGTTTTTGCAGAGCCATTGCATCTTTACTAGCCCAGGCATCTATTTTCCAATAGCATACTTGTCTATCTGAGAAATGTTGAGCACTTTGTCCATTTGACTTGCTATGAGAAACCTGAGAAGATTGGACAACCACAAACATAATTATGTTGAAACTTACATTCATCTGTAACAAATATGAGGATATTAACTTGGCAGTGTTATTTACTTGTCTCTAAGATCTCTTGTAATAGATAGACAGCCTCCAGGCACTGTTGATTGCACGTTCACAGCAATATTTGGATTGTGAATACTCTGTCGAAGGTGTATCCATCCATGTTGTCCATGTTCTTTGTTTGAAACTTTAGCCCTGAAAGTATGCAACAATTTTAGGCTGATTCTTAGAAAATTCTTTTTGTTGTATACCTACAGTCCAATTTGTTGCAAGTCTACATACAGTTTCTGTAGGTGTTCGTATAAAAGAATGATATTGTATAATGCTGAGAAACTCTTCTCAGGTTGAAATTTTCTTTGCACCTGTACATGTGAGCATCAATGGCTGCGGGAGAGTCATTTGAGTCAACAAGGCAACCTTCACTAACCCAGCAGTCTCCACATGAGTCTAATTCCCATCCATGAAGCTGCCCTTCCTGCAAGTAAAGTGAGTTAATCTTTAATAATTAAATGCAAGCGGCATGTTTTCAACAACTGAATGTGAATTTTGATCAGCAAATTAGATTACTAATACTACCTCAATGTAGTTTCGGAATGTTTCAATGGCCTCAGAACCTTTCGCCTTTGCATGTCTAGGCTCAGAGATAATGTTCATCCTTAGTTCAACTGATTCTATTGGTTCTTGAAGATCTTTTATTAGACTACCGATCCCTTCATCTGATCCTGCCAGCTTCATTCGTACCATCTCTATAATGATTTTTACAACCATGTAAGCTCCTGTAGAAAGAAAACAGAATCTGTATCAGGATCCGTTGTGATTCAGAACTCCGCATATGAAAGAAGATTGCAAATGACTAACCATCATCCAGGAAATGGTTCTCTTTAAGAGCCCCATGTCCCGATGTTTCCATCATCAGATGAGTTTCAATGCCATCCTGATTAAGATGAACGCCCTTATCGATAACGTTTCGATAACCAACTCGATACAAGCAATGGTTTCCCCCTCTGTCACTAATAAATCTTGTGAGAACCATGCTTGTCCGGGCATCAGTGACAATGGTGGTACCAGGATGTTCCTTCAACACAATTGCAGACATCAGTGCAATGAGTCTGTCACCATTGATCAGATTGCCTTGGCTATCAACCACTCCACTGCGGTCAACATCAGTGTCAAAAACAATCCCAAGATCAGCCTTATGTTCTAGCACAGCAGCTCTGGTTAGAGCCATGGCAGTTTTGTCCCCAGGATTAGGAATGTGGTTGGGGAACATCCCATCTGGGCTCAGGTGCAGAGAGCCAAAAGTGTTTGCACCAAGCTTGTCTAAAACATCCCAGGTAAAAAACCCTCCTGATCCATTTCCAGCATTCACAATGATCTGTCATTTTAGGTGCATCAGAATCAGAATTTTACAACATTTAACATGATAGACAAGTAGAGCATGTTTAGTACTATTTTTTTCATGAGATCTCCTAAAAGTAGACAATAGAAAAGAAGCAATTAAGAAGCAGACCTGAAAGCCTTTAAGGGGAGTGTCATAGTGCAGAGGATGGTTAACTCTTTCTTTGATGATATCTCTTAGGTGCTTTGCATAAGCGCTCATGAAATCAACTTTTGTCGGACGAGTTGTCAGCAAAGTTGACACTTTAGCAAGCCTATTGGCATATTTCTGGGCAGCTTTGTCGCATATTTCCTCCACTTCTGGTGAGGTTAGCCCCCCTCTCTTAGTGAAAAACTTTAAACCATTTCGAGTGTAAGGTAAGTGAGAAGCAGTCATCTGAAAAACATCATTTATATCAGTATTGAGAGAGTTTCAGCTGAAATGAATATAAAGATAACGTGATATGCCATATTAAAGTCGACCATTATAGAAGCATCGTAAGCAAATGGAGGCAACAATGTACTCATGAAACAAGCAGGAGTGGTAGCAAGTCCCATGTCAAAAATGAAGCAACCAGCTCGAGAAAGGCCTGCAAAGACTGCTACACTCAAAGAAGCACCTGAAATTCGTGGGTCTTTACCAAGTGACACTTTAACCTCCTCAACAGGCCCTCCTCGTTCCTTCTCCAACTTACTTTTCACCCACTCACCAAAACTCTCCGCAATTGCCTCCACTGCCGGTGGCGTAAGGTCAACTATTCTGCCCTTTTCGCCTTCCAAAGCTACCCCACGAACATCAGATCCGTTTTGGAGCCTCCTGATTCTGTCCATCTCTTCATCCACAACTTCATTATACTTCGTTGCAGGGGAAGATTTTATGCTTAGTTTTTTGCTCGGAGACGATAGAAATGGAAATTTAACACCAGTTTGAAATGGAATTTTTCCTGAAGACAATGAGAAGCTTGTTCTCGGAGCTTTGTTTTGTAGGTATATTTTCGAAGTTGCACTTGTTGCCATCAATTTTGTTCAAGCTGGAGCGCGTAATTGTCTTGCTTGAAAGTATCTGAAGGGGGATTTGTAGAAGTGCCATAATGGAGGGGATAAGATTAGCCAAATGAACCAGAACCTTACAATAAAAACACCTATCCAGGCGAAGGAAAATATCTGTAAATAACATTCCAAACTGTCAGATTCTTTTGTTGTTTTATTCAAGCCCTGCATTAGATCGATCTTTATGTTCCTGTCCCATGATATATGTGAAAGAGAACGATGGCATATTCTTGGAGATTTCTGTATTAGAATTTTTCTGAACGAAAGTATCAAAGAGGAGATAGTCTGAGATACTGAAGCAATAGATTAAATTGGCTGTTATGACTTCCTGTAGCATGCGGAGCTTTCTTATACAGAGAGTATATTGCCATATACAACTACAATTTACGGGAAGAAAATTGAGTGGCCCTGAAATTGTGCAGCCCATTTTTACCCAAAGTGTATCAGAAACCATATGCAGATCTGGATTTTGGAAGCCAAAATATGTCCACGAAGTTAGGAGTTACAAATTATTTAACCATCTTTTATGTTTTGTCAGTTTTGCCCACTTTCGCTCCAAAGAATATAAAAAGTGATTTCAATACTATATGTAGCATTTATTACAATAGTTAATCTACTGACGAGATATTATCCATTTCAGGCACAAAATTCGTCATAATTTTATTTGTTTGGATTTTGCAATCTAAACTGCATCTTAACAATTTAAAAACTCACAAACTAGAACAATATGAGATTTGCCTGTGGATGGAGTCTTCTAGATAGTCAGATTTGCATACAACCAATCAATAATCACACTCTATATGCCATGCAAAGGCTCTAAAACTATAGATCCTTTTTTTTTTCTGACAAAGATTATATAAGATCATATTACAACAAAACTGGCCAATTGATGAAGAGTATTATTTCTCCGAAGGCACAAAAATTTAGGCCACATTGTATGCAACGAACACGATCATTTTGATGAAGTCTCGAGCGTTGTGAATTTACACATCAACCCACTCAAGACGGATCTCCACAACACCAGTCGCCACATTTCTCAATCTGAGGGCCATCTCCTGAGTTATTTTGCCGTTGCTCCAGGTAATGTCGCTCTCGTCGAGAAGGCAGTTGTCCCTGGTAGGCTGCACCTTCTTAATTACACAGCCATTGGGAACATTTTCTAGCCCCATTCTTATGCACTCCATGTATGGCCTGATATCTATATTTGCATCTCCCATTTCGTCGTCCACACTAAAAGTGTCCTTGTCATACACAGTCTGCATGAAAGATTGAAGAAAGAAGAATTCCAGGCTCTATTTCATATATATATATATATATTGATTTGCTTACCAAATGCACTGGAATATTAGGATCTCTAATTGGAAGAGTCAAGTCCTCGTTCCATAAAGGATTGCAGTTGGACTTCACCACCTTGGTCTTCAATTTCCGCAAGCAAACATTCAAGTACAAGAAGGGCAAAGTCTATATTGACTCTGAATACTAATGGATATAAACAAATTGACGTGACGTGCCTGTTTGCCCTGGGTAATTACAACGTAAGGATCGCTGCTAAATGCATCCCTTACGACAAGATCAATGCCTCTCTTCACACGAATCTTGAGAAGGCCTAGCATACTTTCGATTGAACGAGACATTTTTCAGCCGCAGATGATTGCAGGCTCCCAAAAAAGCCACTGAAATATTAAAAAATGCAGGCATATACATAAGTTTTACGTACAAAATTTGATTCCCAATCATAGAAAGTTTGGATAAAGCATATTCACCAAAGTGGAACCTGAGGAAGTTCTACTTCTACATGCAAATTTTCCTTGATTTATTTTGCTTCCAAGATGTCAGAAACCTGAAAATTTTATCAAGATAAAAGCTGATAAAAAATATATATATATATACAGTGTCAATAAGATAAAAGCTGATAAAAAATATATATATATACAGTGTCAATATTTACTACTAGCTTTCTGAAGCAACGATTTTGCAGCTGAGCCCGTTGTTTTTCATCGGCAAAAATGATACACAGATTCAAACCAGTGGTGCTCTTTGGCTTAATTAAGTTTTTTATATGATAAAGAACTAGAAAATAAAAAAAAATATAGCTGATATTATGATATTATAACACTTTTAAACAAATCCCATGTCGACAAATCTTAAATCGACAACATACAAAAAAATATATTAAATATAACATCTTTAGACGAAATAGATAATAGATTGACAATCGATTAGATTATTCGACCAACATATTATAAATAGTATTAAAGTTTATCAAATACTTAATATATTTTTTAATATTTTTACGTTTATGAAATTGTTGTCTTTATGTTGTTGGCAATTTAAGTTCGCAAAAACTTTAGGTTTAATCTAAAGTGTAGCTTCTCTTTCTCGTTCCTTGCATTCGTAATAGCAATGAGTTTATCTTCCAATAACACTAAATCGAGATTCTTAACAATTAAATGAAAATCAATTTGTTTTTGGCTTCACGCCATGCAAAGAGTGTTTAATTTATACTATAACAATAATTTTATGCATATATTTACATAAATACAAATAATACATCAAATTATAATAATTTAATTTATGTCAAACATTAAATTAAATGTAACAAATAAAAAATAAATTAAATAAATAGATAAAAAAAATTTATAATAGGCCCATCACCTAAACTTCATATTTGGCCCAGCCCACTTATCCACTTTTTCAACTATGCAGCCCAAGCCCATTGTTCAGTTTTTTCAGCCTAGTTTTGTTTTACTTGTTTTATTCCAAGTAATTGTCGATGTACCTAAAATAAAATATTCGAACTCAAATGTAGGTTTAAAGTTTAATATTATTGAACTCATATTTGAAGAGTGTTTAATTTGCTAAACTTATGATTTTAAAAATTTTTAATTTGAATCGATTAAAATAACATTATTTAATCAATATATATTAAAATAATATTGTTTTTATTGTTTTTTGTCTGACACTGTTGTCAAACTTAAACTCAAATAACTTTGAGGGATGCTTGACTTTAAGGCTGAATTTGAATCGATTATATTTGGTTCGTATTTGTGCTTTGTTCATTCAAAGGCAAAACAATATGGTAATTAACAAACACATATACGAACATGAATATTCTAAGACGAACAGTTCGTATGCCACACGAACTGTTTGCATGCCAAAATGAAACAACGTCATTTGGGTATAATTATACCCAAAACAGATGCAAACAGAACATGTTCGTATTTGTTTATACAATAACAAATAAAAGAAAATGGAATCTAAACGAGATTATTGTTTATAAATACGAATCTAAACGTTCACCTAATCACATTCGATGAATACTAACCAAATATAAGTACTACCAATTAACAAAAGAATAAAATATAAATATATACTTATTTAAATTTAATTCAATTTAAATTTAATTTTTTTTTAGTTTTCATTGAACCAAACCGAGCTAGAGTGGCCCAAGGTGGATCTCCACTGGCTCAAATCCAGCCCTGACCCTTTGCGGAGACAGTAAATAATATGATCACATTCATCCACCATTAAAAACAAAGAAGCCAATCAATGTTGTCCTCTTTCCAATCTTTCCATCCGCACAATCATCAAAATATGAGCGTGATTTTCAAGTGACTTCATCGTCGTCCTTTCACATTTGCAGTCATTGGTTCTGCCAGTCACAGATCTTGATGCATGTGGCGACAGATCTCATCTTCAAGATCTTGATGCATGTGGAGAGAGACGGCAACCTCACACGGGCCATTTTAATGGCATCTCTTTCAGTCATTTTCTTGCATAAATGTGTAAAAGAGAACCCACCACCTCAAATGGCGTCGTATCAAAGGATTGTAAAGAATCTGCTGCAATGTTTTTTCCACTGACGCAAAGAAAATTAAAAATATTTAGTAGGGTAGCTCTAGATTTGTTTCAGGTTTTTTTTTCTTTTTTTATGAAGGATTCAATTCAAATTGATACTCTGATAAATGTCAAGTAAATATGATGATTTAATTATACTTTATTAATTAAAGTTAAAATTTTAATCATACTCTACATCTTGTTTTATCTTTCAAATTTTAAATTAACATGCAAAGATAGGGCATTTCCACATAAACTTCTACATGAATGGTTGTATTGTAGAGACGGTAATTTATGTCTGTCTTCGAATGTAGGGATAGATTTAAATTGAATCAAATATGAATATATATTTGTGTGTATTCAAATTCATTTGTTATAATTTTGTTTGTATTCGGATTCATATTTATCAAATATTTTTGTAGTAAAGTTCGATTCATATTTGGTTCGTTAATTTGGTTTACATTTGATTGTATTCATATTTGATTTGTATAGTTTGTATATATATATCATTAAAATTTATAATTAATAAAATATAATTAAAATTTTTTAATTTAAGTTTCAGTTCGTGCTCGTTTTAGGTTCGTACAGTTCAAGTTTGGATTCGTATTCACAGATTTTCAAAACCACAATTCGAATTTGTATCTATGTTTAAATTCGTACAATTTATTTCAAGCTTATTCAAACCGAATATAAATATTTTTGATTTGAATTTAACCCTACTTGAATAAGAAAGGGATTTTCTTATAGGAATAAAGAAGCTCGAACTCAATTTTAGAATGAGTTTGGTTTTAAAGCTCACAAATCAATGAAAATCATTTAAATTAAATTAAATAACGTCATTTTGATTCAAACCAAATTTAAATTTGGAAGAATTAAACTTGGTTTGATCTAACCTTACAAATAATAATAGGGATGAGAATGATTAAAAATCTTTATAATTAAGAATAGGGTACAGATATCGATTCATCCCTTTTTCAAAACATTTGCTTCTCAATTTGTCTCTTCTCCTATATATTTTCTAAATCTTTAAATATTAAAATACTTTTAAAAATTTTAAATTATTATAAATATACTCTAACGCGTGATAGATATTTAGTTATTTTTCTAATGGAGATGAGGGGGGAGATGAGGCAAAGGGAAGAGAAAATTTTCTGCATCTAGTGGACTGTTACCATTCATAATGTATTTATTGTTGGATGTGGAATCATAATTTTATTGAAATATTCTTGTACCTTATTTAGTTTCCTCTCTTTCTGTTTTTTATGTAATTAGGTTTGAATGGATCACATTACCGAAAAAGAAAAAAATTATATATTTAAATCGAAACAAGTTAAATTTTATTTACTTAAAATTCAGTTCAATTTAACAAATAAATCACTTTTCGAATTTAAATCTAATTTAAATTTAAATTAAATCAAACTAAAATAAATCGATTTTTGTGGCAGAGTCAGCTCAATCTCTATCCAACCAACAATATATTTGCTGGAAATCCGCAAGCATATGGCCAGCGAGCCAGCCAGCCCCTTTATTTGACCATATAAGAAGCCAGCGGCCTTTCCTATCTAACAACACGATGACAAATAAAGACAATTCACGAAATCCCAGCCACTGCCGCCCACTCTAGCATACTTTGAAGCCATGGCCCATGAGGATTAACTTAAAATATAATTGAATTCAAAATAAGTGACTCAAACTGAGTTCATTGTTATGCAGACGCTTGCACATGATTTTCTTACATGAAATGACAAAAGGAGATTGAGCTTTTACGTGAGAGATTCCCGGAGACGAATCTGAACAATCTGGCGAAGAACAAATTCAGCGGACTTCAAATAATAATGCATTTCATAATAATATCACTGGGAATAATCTTCTGAGTAAATATATTAAACACACATGTGAAAGCCTGATGATATTGTTAAACTTTATCCGATATTATATATCAATCCGAATAAAATTATTTGACCAAACTTAACTGTCGAATTGACAAAAGCCAAACGACTTATTTCCACTCAAGGTTTTTTTAAATAATAAAATTTTATTTATTAATTTTTAAAAATTTGAATATTTATTCGTTGACTAAAATCGATGATCAAATTTAATAGTCAATCGCTAAATTTAACTAGTTAAAAGAATATTTTTGTCTCTTTAAATAGAAAGAATTTAAAAAAATTGATAAAAATAATTAGAATATAAAATAATATTAATATAATAATAAAACAATTTTTACAATTAATAAAAATTTTGAAAAAAGGCAACCAGGTAACTAAAAATGGTTATTTAATTGGATTAACGGTTGAATCTGACAGTCAAAGATCTGGTTGCCTTCGTTAGATTTGTAGTTGCAAGATCCAACGTTTTTTGCTGTCGTCATCGTTGCTCTTATTTTTAAATTTTATTATTTATTATTTATTATTATTTTATTAATATTATTTTATATTAAATTTTATTTTAATATTAATATTATTTATTTTTTAGTGAAGGATATTTTAATTATTTCAAAATTTAAGAGAAATTTAATACTTTTTAAATTTACTGGATTTGTGTGTCACACGATTTTGAGAGAGTTTGTAACTTTTTTATTATTTTTCTTATATAATTTTTTTTTATACGTAGTTTTTGTATTTTCAATCCGTTTTTTGAATAAAACTTTAGTTTTCATATTTTTAAGAATAAAAATTGTATACAAAATACAACAATACATTAATTATATGCATCATATTATAATTGATAAAATAAAAAATATGATTTTTTTGGCTTAACCTTAATATAGTATAATTAATTTGTTTTATACTTATTTAATTTTATTTAATTATTTTATTTCGTTTTATATTTTTAAGTGGATTTTAAAAAAAAATAAATAAAAATTACTAATTTTATATAATAAATATTCGGCGCAAAATTTAGCCATCGAAGCAGAAACGGATACGTTGTAGACAATAAGGAACACTTGTCAAAGAAGTGGACACACGTTGTAAAAATGAATAACACGTGTCATAAGAAGTCAAGCACTTCACATTGTAAGAATCAGTAACACGTGTCATAAGAAACCAAGTAACAGACAACAGACGTCAGCTCAATTTCGATTCTGCGGTTCACATAATTTAGTTAAAATCTTTAATTAAATTCGTATTTAATTTATGTCAAAAAAAATTTTATTATTAAGATATAATACATTTTCAATTTATTTTTAATAATTTTTTAAAAAATAATATTAAAATTATAAATAAAATTTTATTATAATATAAAATAATTTAAATGTCTTTAACTATTATTATTAGTCTTAATCTAGTATACTATCTACCATGATTTTAAAAAACATATAAAATCAATTTATTCGATTGGTTGAATTATCATTCGTTAAAAAAAAACAATTTTGATTTACTAAAAATTATTGTGAGAGTAAAACGAGATTAAATCAAACAATTCAATCGATTGAACTAAATAAAAACTTAGGTTTCGTGTGACTATTCATGATTAAGACTTATACTTTAGACTTTAACTATCAAATTTTAATATATATATTATTAAATTAAGTTTGTTCTTATATTAAAATAATTCATATTATATAATTAATAATTAATAATACAAAATTGTTTTAAATATTATTTTTAAATAATTAATTAGTTCATTTCTAATCAAATGATTCGATTATTGATTAAATTAGATTGTCTTTTTTAACAAATTAAGCCATATACATTCTTGTATTTCAAGATAATACTTGTACAAAATTAAAAATATAAAAATAAATAAATAATATTTTGGCTTTTCTAGTATTTTAGTTCAATTTGAACTAATAAAATTATTCATTACAATCAAAGATTGCATTACCTTATGTTTAGGCAAGTACTATACACTGGAATTGGGATAATAATCAGCCATTTTACATGGGAGAAAGACATAGTAAATGACTGAGAAACTCTTTTATATTGGGTTAGAATTAAATTGAGTTAGTTCAATTTCGAAATTTAACTCAAGTTTAATTCAAATTCAGTTTCAATGAAATGGATTTGTTCATTTTTAAACAGAGTTAAACTCAAAATAAAGAGAGTTTGACTCAATCTGATTCACGAGTCAGAGGATGACGATTCAATTTGAATTTGGTTTATGGTTCGATTTTGATTATCTCAAGTAATTAATAAAATCATTTTGTCCATTATTGGTTACAATAACATTGTTTTGTGAACAAAACACAAAATTGAACAAAAAATTCAAACTATAAATTCGAATCAAATTATTTTTATTCAAGATAAATTTAAAGTACCTTAATTTTAACTCGATAAATTTGAATTAGATAATTTTTTATTCAATTCATACTTAAGTTAAAGAGTGTTTGGATTCAGATTATATCCACCCTGATTTGATTCATTTTAGGGATATATAAGAATATTTGTATTAATGTGATCAATATATAATTAATATAAAAAATATATATTTAATAATAAATTATGAGCTTAAATATTATTAATCGATTTATAAAATTTTATATATAATGGGGTTTTTAACAGTTACCCTAATAATCAAATCAATAACCTGTATCAAATTATTGATAAAGCTAAGTATTTTTAATGGTACGTTTAAATTCGATTAATGTGTGATAATGGTGAGTTTTAATGTTTTGAAATTATTATTAGATTAAATTTTAATATCAGTAAAATTTTAGAAAAAAATTTTATATATAATTGAATATTTATATTAATTTGATGCATATTATAAATTCGTTAAACAAATTTTTTTGAATTATAATATGGATTAATTATTGACTTTAATTTGGAAAAAGAATTATTTTATGATTATAATATATCATTAAATTAATATATAAATTAATATTTTTTATGTATTAATATAGAAAGATTATGATGCACAAATTTTCAAAAGGTAAAGTAAAAAAATATTAAAAAAGTATATAAATATTATATTTTAATTAAAAATTTTGACTAGAACATATGAAAGTTGTTGAAATAGAGAGATATGTGGGATGAGGTGGGCTAGTGTTGGGCTTTAATTTCGTTTGAAACGACGCCGTATTTTTCCAAGGCTCTTCTCTTTCTTCGTAGCACGGAAACACAATGTAGCACAACCAAGCGCACAACGAGGCCAAGCCGAAACAAACAAGAAAACAAACCCTAACCCTAATTTATCCCGAGCTTTCCTTCATTATTTAAGGACCGCCTCGAGCTAATTTTTCACAACAATTAGAAACCAACTTCTCAATTCTCTCAACAAGCAAATCCCATATTTCAGATTTTCGATAACTTGTTGAGAAGTTGTTTTTTCGATTAGGGTGTCTTTGGATGGTGGAAACAATCTCGAAGAGTGGTAATGTGATGCTCTCCCTTTGTGAACCAAGGGCGAGCTCATCTCTTGCTTTTGCATTTGGATCTTGCAAAGAGGGCTGGTACTTCCGCTGCCTCGGCGTCGACCCGTAGATTATTTTTTTTTAATTTTTTTGGATTAAAAAGTTTGGATTTTTTTTAATCTCGAAATCTAAACCAATAAAAAAACCCAAATTCCATTAACATTCTTTCAAGATTTTGTGTTAGATTTTTTTTTTGTTTGCAAGCGACAATGTTGTTGTACAAGCAGAAGAAGAACCCAGCCCCAAAGGGCAACAGGTTCTTGATCAGCATTACGGTTTTGGGCAGCGCCGGCCCGATCCGTTTTGTGGTGAATGAAGAAGAGCTTGTTGTTGCCGTCATTGACACGACTTTAAAATATTATGCTCGTGAAGGGAGATTACCAATTCTTGGCTCTGATCCTAATAATTTCTCGCTTTATATCTCCAATGCCGGCTCTGGCGGTGAGTTTCTTCAATACCCATCTCTAAACAATTCTGATTCTTTCTTCAATTATTCTACAATCTTGTGAATTTCTCATTTCTCAATTAGTTCTCTGATTTTCCAACCGTGGAATGGATTGTAGCTCTGAGTCCGTGGGATACAATTGGTTCACCTGGCGTCCGAAACTTCATGCTGTGCAAGAAGCCACAGACCGAGAAGATCGAAGAAGCTGAAAGACTGGAAACAGCCATCACTCGACGGGGAAGCGGGAGGTGGAAGACATGGCTCAACAAGTCCCTCAAATCTTAAGATCTCTTCCCATTAAGTAATTTTAATGATGAGTCTTTTCTCATAATCTATTTCCGAAGCTGAATTTTCTTGTCTCTGATTCTTGTTTTCCTTCCTTCTCTGGCTTTTCTTCCCCATTTTCAGTCGAATAAATTTTAAGTTACAATTGTCAGAATCATTTTCTCTGGAATAAATTTCAGTTATTTGATCACTTATTTCAACTGATCAAGTTTCTGCAATGTTGAGAATGTTTTTCAAGACCAAGTTTGAAACCTGACTAATTCAATCTCATTTTGTGCATAAATAAAATCATCTTTATTGTAGACATATGGACTAGCCAACTGATGTGAACCCGATCATTTACGATAAGATTAAATTCAAATCGAATAAATTTAAATTTATTATGATGGATGATGTTTCAACTCGGCTTCCATAACTCGAATTCGATTATGGCATGTACCCATAACTCGTATTTAAATAAGTAAATTCACTTCGAATTCATCTTTCACTAAAATTTGAGAATATTTTACCCTTTAATTTTAAGTATACCATATTGTAAAAAATATAAAGAAATTCCTTGGAAAAAACTCCAGGAAGCCACACGGGAAGCAGGGGGGATCTTGGCATCGAAGCTTTCAACATCAGAAGCACAATTAAAATATCTTGTCATCAATTTTTGGGCTGGCTTTTCGAAAATAAAATCTTTTTTTTTGTTTTAGTTCTTTTTTCCTTTGTCTTTTGCAGGTACAATTATTTGTACGAATTAAATAAAAAAAGAGAAAAAAAAAGATATTCATTTTTTAATTTTAATAATTTTTGGGTTATGATTGTTTGATATCGAAGTTCATTAACAAATCTTTATTTAAGTTTTTTTTATTCTTATTTTTGTTTAATAAAAATCAATAATAGAAAAAAATCTAGTATTAGAAAATTAAATAATGAGTATAAAATATTAAAAATTAGATTCGATTTAAATTATTTAAGTTTTTTAATTGGAATCGAATAAATCGAACTTAAATCAGGAGGATAAATCTACTATATTCATACTTATCCCCCACTGTGTTATGGTTAGACAGAGTCTGTTAATGGACCCATTGGTCCAGACCATTATCGTTTTGGTTCAGGCTGCCGGTTCTGGATATGTAGGGCTGGTTAGTTTTTGTAGGGCCTGTTTGTTTCATCGGGTTTTTAATGTCTCGAGTCAGTTTTGATTAACGTGTAAATATTTTAACTGTATATTTTGTTTTAACCCTCGTTGCCAAAGCCTCCTACCATTAGGGTCTTTCGGTTCAATACGAAACAAATCATAAAACATTAACTTATACACTCAAGTATAAAGATAAATTTAAATTAAATCAAGTTTAAGTTTGATTTAGTTTAAATATAGTTTGATTTTATAGAAGCTAAACTCGAGTCTAGGTTTAGACTTATTGAGTTTGGTTTATTTGGGATAAATTAAATTTAAATTCAGTTCAATGGATGCATCAAATACCTAAAATAATTTTTTTAATGTATATTGATTAAAACGATATCATTTTTATTAAATAAATCAGAAAAATTTGACTGGCAATTTTTACAAGTCAAGCTCTATATAAACTTGAACTTAATATCGCTAAGCAAAGTTCGTAAAATCCAAACTTCAGTTCGATTTAAATTTGATTCTATTAAACTTAAACTCGATTTTAAGTTAGTTCAATTTTAATTTAATTTTTTTCATAACGTAAACCCGGTCTATAAATTTATAAGCTTAGATGTTTTTATAAATTTTTATCCATAGAACTCATTCAATTTAATTAATTTTTAACTTCTTAACATAATCGAAAAATAATTAATTAATTTATAAATCATTAATTTTATTAGATCGATAAATTATTAGATAAGTGTAATGTCACAATCAAACTTTATTCTTATTTTGACATCATAAAAGTTTGAGCCCACATGTCAAATTACCTTTTAGGGGCAAAAGAGTCTATTTACCATCAGTCGTTTAGAATCTCATCAACATCAAAATAGCGACGTTCACAAAACTAGATGTTGGTGACGTGACAAGTAGAATATGTGTCCAACAAAAAGAATCTATCCAAAACGACGCCGTTGCAACTGTTCTAACTTAACAAACTAAACGACGGCGTTCTCTGATTTTCTACTAAAATAATGAGATAAAAGATGTGGTTAAAGACCAAACCATCGCTTTTTTAGACTTTATCCGAATATTATAATCATATTATATATAAAGTTTCCAAAAACCGTATCCAACTCACGGGTGGTCCTGACATGCAGTTGTTAATACTGACACGTCACAAAAACCAATCAATCGTGGCCGCTCTCTGCGCCGTGTATTTTGGGCCGTAGGTCACAACTTTCATTTTGTTAAAATTAAATTATAATTGAATATATTTAAATTTGTTTTTAAATTTAATTTAAATAAACAAAAAACAAATTACTCAAATTTAAATTTAAATACAAATCTAAATTCAAATTCAAATTTAAATTCAAAAATTATTAATTATATCTTTTTAAATATATTTCTAATTATAATTTTTTAATAAATTATTCATACGTTTACATTTCTAATAATTTATATTAATTATGTTTATATTTCTAATAAAAAATAATATATATTTACTATAAATAAGTAAATTTTGTGATAGTAATAAATTGAATACGAACCAAAGTTTTAAATCCAAATATGAATTCAAATTTAACAATATAAATGTTTAATAAATACAAACCGAATCCATTAATAAACAAACCAAACATGAACATATGTCTGTTCATATTCGGTTTAGCTTGAATTTAGTTCTAACCTATACATACAAATATTTTTTATTAATTTTATAATAAAAATATTTACTTGAAATGTTTATATTATCGAATTTGAATTTGAGAAATATTTGACTAATTAAACTCATAAATTTTAAAAAAATTAATTTAAATTGATTGAAACAATATTATTTTAATCAATACATATAAAAATGATGTTGCTTTGATGATTTATATTAAAAAGCTTATTAAGACATCTGATTCAAAAGTTCGATTTGAAAATTCTTTAAAAAGTTTGGCACTAGGGCTGGATACAAAGCGAACCGAACACGAACGCGAGTATGTTCGTGTTCGCTTCGTTCGTTTTCTGGGCGTTGCTCGGGTTCGGTGAACAGGATCGGTCGGTGTTCGCGATTCGTGTTCAGGCGAACGAAAAAATCTGGATTCGTTCGCTGGCTCGCAACTGTAGATGCCGAACAAACGTGTTCGCCATCTGGAACGAACGGACGGAGGGTGCGTTGCCGACAGAAAAGAAGAAGAAGAAGAAGAAGAAGAAGAAACAGAAACAACTGGGATGGGACAGAGGGTGCGTTGCCGACAGAAAAGAAGAAGAAGAAGAAGCAGAAGCAGAAACAACTGGGATGGGACGGAGGGTGCGTTGCCGACAGAAAACACAACGAACAGTTTGGCAAACCGAACTGTTTGTTCACTGGTTTGGGTTCGAATTCGTTCAAACCGAATATTCGCCCCACATATTCGTATTCGCGTTCGCTTCGTATGAGGACTGTATCGTTTTGCTGTCGAACGAAGCGAGCTCGAAAACGAGCCAGATCGTGTTCGCTTCGAATCCAGCCCTATTTGGCACAACTTGTCAAGTCTTGAATTCGAGTTTGAGTTTGCATCCACAAAGCTCACCAAGCTCGAGTTTAAATTCGATTTTTTATTCGGTTTGAATCCAACCTTAATTGGATGACATGTTTACAATTTTCACAACTTTAATTCGATTACATCAACCGCTCATGCTTGATAACTCTTGGGCAAAATTGCTATAATTGGACTCCCCGTTCTATCAAAGCAAAAATTAATAACTTTTTATTTTATCAGATTTAATTGTAATTGAGTTAAAAATTATTATTTAAATTATAATATTGAATATAATCGATATAATTGTAATTGTCTACTCTTATCCTTTAAATAAAAAGGTTTACACTTAATATCTACGATTAGATAGGCTTCGTCTTAAATTAGGTGAAGAGATTCTCATAGAACCCAACACCGGTGTGACCCAATATGCCTTCATATTGAGTTGTGCCTAGGTTCGCTATTTGATAGGCTTTGCAAGTCGGGTTAACACGATTCAAATGAGCTTCTAATAATATGAGCTCTTACGATAAAAACATAGATTGCACTTAATAGTATTGTAGGCTCCAACAGTGAATGGGTTCAGACTCAATGTTGAGACAACGAACCTTATGTATAACGAAAAAGCAACCTTCAATTTACACAATGCCAATTATTTTAGGTTGATCAACTAGTATGAATAGGAGTTTCCAGATAATAATATTTTATGCATCATATTTTGTGGATCTTTGGGTCTTCTAAAACTTACAACTATTGAAATGGTTTGTTTTTTGCTCCTAAAATCTTTTTGAATACTGACTTCCAATAAATAAAACTATTATGTTAGATTTTCAAAGAGAAAATCAAGCTAACATATAGAAAATTATGAAACATACACAAAATATAGAGATAAATTTGAATCAAATTGACTTAAATTGAAACCTGCATTTAACTTAAATTCGATTTATTTACTTTTTTTTATAATATTATTTATTATTAAAAAATAATATTATTTGATTAAAGTCAATAATTAAATTTAATAATCAATAATTAAATTTTAATAATCAAAAATAATTTTATTATTTTTTAAATAAAAATTTTATAAAATAATAAAATAAATTTTATAAAAAATATAAAATATTATTTAACTATTAAAAATATATAAATATATTTTTAAAATATATTAAAACTACAAAATTTTAAAAATTAAAATCAGTCATCATCGATAATAATATAATCAAGTGGTCGATAATGATTACCTGGTCTGAGAAGTAACAAGATTTAATCGTCTCCTATTTTGATTGAGACAGTCAAATATGACTATCTTCACTAATAAACATGATCGAAAATGACTAAAAATGGTTGACCTTAGCCTCACTTGCAGTTTTCGACCTTGGTTGCCAATGGAGGCTGTCTTTTTAATTTTTTAAAAATTAAATATTTTTAAATGTTTTTTTAAAAATTTGTAAAATTTTTATTACACATAATTAAAAAAATTTATTATAATTGTTTATTTTTTGATGAGGGTAGTTTAGTTATTTTATTAAAAATGTTAAAAATTTTGAATCGAAAATGCTCTTTACAAATTAGGGTTGGAACTTTACAAAAAACCTTGGGTGGGATTTAGTTCGTTCGCCTATTCCGAAATATTATAACTTTATCATATGCTTTTTGGCCGGTGTTGAGATTTTAGGATGTCGAATTGGAAGAAAATTGAACTCATTGAGAGGTTCTCCAGCTTCATGCTTTCTTGAAACTTTTCACTCAAGATTAGGTTAATTTGAATTTGATTCATTACCCTAAAAGTTGAGCCCAAACTTAGGATTCGAGTCGTTAAATTCAACTCACATAAATCAAATTTGAATCTAAATTTTATTTGATTTATCTCGTTAAATGTGTTAAATACTTAAAATTATTTATTAGTCAAAATGATAATATTTTTTTTGTTAAAATGACATAATTTTAATTAATTTGAATTGAATTTTTTTCAGTTTATAAGCTTTACGAATCGAGCTCGTTACAAATTTAAGCTCGTTTTAGTAGAGTTTATTTCAAACTCATTCAAAATAAGCTAAAACTTGATCCCAACTAGCTCCGCTTGAGTCCAGCCCTAATCACACCGCCTAATTGAATTGATTTATTTTTTTTTATCATAATACTATAAGCAATAAAAATTATGGATAGGGTTAAGAAGAATTTGATTCAGATCAAAATTGACTTGAATTAGCAATGAGATCGTTTATAAATTGTCATAAAATGTTGAAAAAGAAAAAGAAAGATTGTCAATAATGAAGAACATGAAGATTTGATACAGAAAAGAAGAGTTCGAAGTTATATTTGAACTTGAATAATTTCGGATTGAATTTAAAAAATCATATTTAAATTGAATTAGCCCTATTTCAATTTGCGGTTAGATTCGATCTGAACCAACTCAACTTGTTTGATGTTCAGTTTAATTCAAGTCAAACTTAAGTTAAAGCTTTAGTTCGACAACTTAATTTTAGTTTGACTCAAATCTCATTGATGATATTATTTATCTCATTTATAATACTATATATCTCGTTAGTAATATTATTTATTCTGTTGATAATATTTAATAACAACTCTAACCAATTTGAACAAGCTCAAACTTAAACTCGAATTTAGGGTTAGATTCAATCGAATATATTTAATTTTGTTTTAAAATTTGACTCAAATAAACCCAAAACGATTTATTTAAACCCAAACACGAATACGAATATGAACTATAATTTTAAAAATTTGAACCAAAATAAAAACTGTATGAACCGAATACGAACATAAATCTGAACTTAAATTAAAGTTTTTTAATTATATTTATTAATTATAATTTTTAATAAAATATAAAATACGAACTATACTAACTGAACGTAAATATGAACCTAGTACAAACCCAATTCTAAAACTTGAATACGAATTTGAACTTCTTTATTAAAATATTCGATGAATGTGAATCCGAACATAAATCAAATCATAATGAATGAATTTAAATATTAATATATGTATATATTTATGTTTAATTCGATATGAATCTAATTCTATTCGAATAGAACTCAATCCAATTCATGTTTAGGCTCAGTTGGATTCAATTTTTTTTTTTTTTAATGTATAAATTTGGTTAATGTCACTATCTTAACCTTTAATAACAAATTTCTTCCTTTGACTTGGCTTCCATATGCAAATCATGCAAAACAGCTACCCTAATAAAAAATACACAAGAATTTGAAATTTATTATTATTATAATATTATTTTTATCATAAAATTTCTTTAAACTAAAAATTCATGTATAATTTTTTTTATATTAAATTCAAAATTTATTATTGACTTTGAAGGCAAGATATGTATAATTATTTTTATATTAATTATATAAAATTGATTTAAATATTATTTTTAAATTATTAATTATTTAAGTATTTATTAATCCAAGCCATCTCTTTCACGGGATTTAGGTAAATTTTGATTTTGAAAATATTGGATATTATCATAAGGCCAAAAGACTTATTCCCACTCAAAGTTTTTCTAAATAACAATTCTCACCCACCGACTTTTAAAAAACCAAACACACTTCCCTGACTCAATTTCCCTCTAATTTTGTTAACCTTTTATGAAATGATCAAAATACCCTCAACCAAAAAATAATAAAATATGATATAATAATAAAATTGAAAAAAACTACAATCATTGTCGACAATGTCACCAAATGGTGGTGGCAATCAAAACCTAATCATGTGATCAAAAATGGTTATCAAGTATAATTCGTAATTGGATTTAACTGTCTGTACTATTAAGGTTAGGGTTGGATTCAAACCGAACGTGTTCAGATTCGTTTTTGAGTTCGGCTCAAACGAGTTGAACGAACTCGAACACGAACTAGAACAGTAATTTTAAAATTCAACGAATACGAGTCCGAACACAAACTATACGAACCGAATATAAACACGAACTTGAACTTAAAATAATAATTTTTTAATTAAATTTTATTCATTATTTGTATTAATTATAATTTTTAATAAATATAAAAACGAATTATACGAATCGAATACGAATACGAACCGAATACAAATTTAATTATACGAACCGAATACGAATACGAATTTTATAAAAAAATGTTCGACGAACACGAATACGAATCCGAACCCGAACAGTACAAAACGAGCTCAAACACGAACATATTACTGTTTACGTTTGGTTTAGCTCGAATCTAACCCTAATTAAGGTAATTAAATCCAATCGCCAATACCTTGTTAGATTTTGATTGCTAGTGGTAATTTTTTTCGATTTTTTATAAATTTCATAAAATTTTTATTATTAGAATGTTAATATATATTTTATATATTAATTCTTTTTATTAAATTAATTTTATTTTTTTAAATTTATTTATTTATTTTATAATCGTGAATATTTAATTTTTTAAAATTAATTGATAAAGTTTTATTTTTACGAAAACTTCGGGTTTAGCTTTATTATAAATATTTATTATTTTCCACTCAGTTTTAATGCAAGTTGAACTCAGAGCACGTGCTGTCATTTTCAGTAAAATTTTTTATAACAAAATCTTGCGTTCATATTAAACCACCCTCTTTAAAATAAAAATTTGAAAAAAAATTTCGTCCTCCTTTTGAAATTCCTTTTCAAGAACGAAGGCAAAGCAGGAAACGAAAGCTTAAACTGGATTGTGACCTGATCAGTTCCAAGTGCGAGTCAGCTCGCAATCTTAACACACCAAGCAACATACGTGTTAGGTTCGAATTAAATTTAATTTAAATTTATTAATAAAAAGTTAAATTCAAACTTAATAAAATTTTTATTAAAATTTTTAAATATATATTATTAAAATAATATTATTTTAATATTTATATTATTAAAATAATATCATTTAAACCTATTTATACCATAATGTCATTTACTTGTTGTTTAGACTCAATTTAACTTAATTTAAATTCAATTGATTTTAAATTTATACTATTTTTATTTAAATTTAACTCGATTTACCTATAATCACACGTGACTAAATTATATATGAATCAATAAGAAAGTATATTTTTCTGCCGCCACAATGTTATATGTATTCTTAATAATTCCATAATATAATACAATATTAATTTCTTTTTTTTTTTTTTAAATTCATCCTTGAAAAATACAAAGATTGCATCCAAAATACGAGACCTAAAATTAAGAAAAATACCTAAAAAATGAAAATAAAAAAAATAAAGAGTGGCAAGAAATTTGAAGAAGAAAAAAAAAAAAAGAGGGGACGGTGGTGGGTCTCATTCCGATAAGGGAACCCAACATCACGCTCAGAGGCACAATTTAGAAAAACCGTATAAACGGGTCAACACAGTGAGTTAAGTCGCCGGACCGGTTTATTGGCGAGTTTCCAAGCCGAGGTGGCGATGAGCGGCCTGGTGTACCAACCCAACATCAAGGAACCGTTATTCTCCTCCACTCGGTAACCCTCTCCGCCGGCGAACAGCGCCAGCAACATACTAGCTTGCTTGAATGCGTTGGAGCCGAGGTGAACCGGGAGAAACCCGCATGAGCCTAACCGGGTTCGCCACTGAGCTAGGGTTTCGTGTCGCTCGATTCGGTCAACTCCTTCGTAAGCCACTACATCGTAAATCTGCTTCTGCAAGTACAACTCGGACATGGCCTTCTCCGGGCCACTCACTGAGCCCTCCAACGAGTCAAACATGGTGGAGTAATAATGTAACGCCTCAGTGAAACGTTCCAAGAAAATCGGACCATTATGATTGGCTTCTTGCTCAACGACGGTGAAAATATCCGGCTTAACGTTTTTCACCACCGAAAGTACTTTATCGATGGCACTGGGTCGCGCTAAGAGTTTGTGTAACTCGAAGACTGAGTTAACAGCAACCGAGTCAACCTCACTCGGTCTGAGGTCCAACATGGAAGCATCGAGATCGGCCAAATTTTTAGCAACAAACCCTCTGTACTCAAACTGAACTTGAATAGTTTCCGCCAACTGAGCCATCTTCCAGCCCACTTCCTGCAAATGGTCCGAGTTGTCCGGGGCAGGCGGGCCAATCCCGGTGAGTCGAAACTTGGGCGCCCCGCCGGGCCGCAAAGCTAGAGCCTGCATTAAAGCCGGCCACTGCATCCCTTGATTCATGGAAAAATCAATAACATGCACTCGTTTTTTACCTTCAAAAGCTTCAAGAATTGCTTGATTCGCAGTGAAATGAGCGAATTTTAAATAGGGGCAAGCTTCATAAAAGTGCATTTCGAGAAGCTGGGCGAAGTTATGATCAATCGGGCTTTGTGGATACTGTCCGTATATTCTACCGGCAAGAGCATCAGCGAAGCACGTGGCAACTTTCCCCATGGCGCCGGCTTGAGAAATCGCTAAAAACCGAATATTTTTTACTAAGGCTCCGGCGATGATGAGGTTGTTTTGCTGAACGGCTTCCGCGCCAGCCATTAAAGCGTGAACGAGCCGAATTCCGTTCTCCTGTGAGTCAGCCAGGATGACCGGACGAGTAGACTCGGGTGAGTACAACTCAGTCTTCAAGCGTTTGTGATCTCTAGTTGTAGAAACGGAGGAAGGAGCAGGGGCAGTATTGTCATTATACATAGCCTTACCGGGAATGGCTTTGAGATCGTAATCGGAAGTACGAGCTTCTTCAAAAATCCGTTGCTGATCGGAGAAATCGATGGAAGTAAGTGTAGACGGGTCCGAAGCCGGATCCGGATGGAACTCCGATAGCACCCCTTCGAGCCACGTGTACAAATTCGATGGGTCATAATGAACCGAATCCGAAGCGAGTTGAGAAAACCCATCACCGCCTTGAACACACATAGCTTCTTCAAGCTGCTCAAGTTTCTGAGCAACTTCCACCATGTCCGAAGACTTAACGTTGTAACCCAAAACCGCCAAAAGCTCATCCATCCCTCCATCCGCAGCCGCCTCCACGTCATCCTCCCACATCTTCGCTTTCCCCGAGTCCGAAGCCGAATTGGCAGGTTGGTCGAGCTGGTAGTGTTCCCTCTTCATGATGGAAAATAAAACGAGGACGAAGCCGGCTAGGTTGTTCTGAAAGTGAAGGAAAAAAATCTAAGCATTGACGGAGATGAAAACAGGCCGGCGATGGAGGCGATAGCTTCGACGAAGGAGAGACAGAAAGGGGTTGGAGTTTGAGAAAATGGGAAGCGACTGAGAACAATCAGGACCAAGTTCAGCTGGAACAGATAAAGATGCAGAAAATTTATTAAAAAAATAAAATTTTTCAGAACATCACAATTCATTTACTGCTCTACTTTTTGTGGTAAATTGCTTTGATTTCTTTTCGTTTCCTTCACTCTTTGCCTTCGTAATAATGCTGTATATATGATTTTGGGGCAAATTTTAAGTTTGATTTGAATTTATAATTTAGATTCGTAATTAATTGATAAAATGATATTATCTTATTAAATAATAAATAAAATAATATTTTATAATAATTATTTAATGTAATTTGAATTAGATTATGAGTCAAATTCAAACTCAATCGAGTCATTCACATTATTCACAAATTAGATTAAGTTAAACTTTTTTTAACTAAAATTTGTTTTGAATTAAAAAACAAGTGAAACTATCTAGTTTGAACTCAATTAGAATTCAAGCTAAACGAATTTGAGTCTAGTTGAGCTGATTTTTAAATCCGAACTAACTCGGTTCGTGATTGATTTTTCATGTTAATAACTGTATAAAAATTATTCATGAACTTTTCTTTTAGTAACAGGAAACCCTTTATCGATACAATTTGTTCGATTTAATCGACTCTTAACTTAGCATAATTGTAAAATAATTAATTAATCTTCAAATTACAATCATATTATATCGGTAAAATCCTAATAAGTTTAGTGTTCTAATCGAACGTTATCAAATAAAATCAAGAATTTAATTTTGGTTTAATATTATAAAGACTCAAGCATAAAGTTTTAGAATATGAAAATCATTCTACTCGCCCGTGAAATTTCCCTTCGGGCCATGGATGAACATTATACAACCCTAATAATTTAAAGAAACGATTCCATAAAAAGAAGCCACAAATTTTAGGTCATCACACTCCCAAAATTTGCCACAAAGGCCAAGGGTCACATATTGAATTGAGAATCCTTCGGATGCCCCTACAGCTTTCTGGTCATATTTCCTTCTTAGCTTTTAAATGTCTATCATTTCTTTTTCAAAATTGTTGGCTTTAATAGTCTGTCTCTCTTTTAATGAATTATAAATGGGATTTTTTATATAAATATAATATTATTCGAATTCAAATATGAATATTCTATACAAATGAGCTTAAAATAAATTCAACTTAAGTGATTCGAATTGAATTAACTCAAATTTGATTTTTAATATGATTTAAATGAGCCTGAAATGAGCTTGACTTAAGTGAATTGAAGCTTGAGTTAAAGAGTTTCGTATTATTAAGTTTAAATTGAAGTTTTGAGATGTTTTACCTCATCAAATTCGAAAGTTTAATAAAATCAATTTTAATAAACTAAAATAATTATTTTTATTAATATATATTAAAACAATATTATTTTAGATAATTTTGACTTAATTATATTATCAAATCAAGTTTAATTTGAGTTTAAATTCAATTGGATTTGATGTTGTAGCGAAATTCAAATTCATGTACCTCAAATCCAAGGGCTGAGATATTTTCCAAATATTATAAATTTATAATATATTATTACATGAAAGGCACAATATTATTGTCCCTCAAAATATCTCGGGCTGGCGAAGCAAATTTTGTGGAGGAAAAATAACACTAAAAAAAAATCATCTTGAAGGACGGCGCGTGACGTGGCGCGTGGAAAATATTCTATTCAATATGATAAATTAAATGTCAGGTCTGCCCCACATGAGGGAGACCAATTGACACTACGAATCCGCCGTCAACGTCAGTCAGCACCTCCGATATTTTGAAAAAAGGCCGCAGCAAGTTAACGGCGTTAGTAACGGTTTTTCATCTTGTAATTTTCAACAAAATTCCTTTTGTTTTTCCAACGTAAAATAAAAATAAAATAAATAAGTAAATACATATCCACGACGTGACGTTCTATTTCTGAACGTGGCCCCACTCCGTCTCTCTTTTTCATGAGAAACGAACGGCAGGCAGAACGGTAGGCCTGCAGCTGGGACAGACACTGACACCACGTGATTTTTACACGTGGATCTGGTCCCACTTCCGCCTTCTCTATGAGCTGTTTACTACTTGCAGATTAGTACTGCTGCCGTCTACTTAAGGAATCGGGCCCACAGTCACCCATGTGATCATTACACGTGTTCAGATTCCCGTTGTTCACTAAAATCAAGCGGGCCTTGGAGGCCGTGCTTTGTACGCCGTTTCTATTTCTTCCTCTCTCACTGGATAGGTACCGTATGTATTGGAAACTGTGGAACCGGACCGAACAGCAGCATTAAAGTTTCCAACATTAGGGATTATTGCTAGTTCCTGTATGGATTAATAAAAGATCCGTAACTTATATGAACAAGGAAATAATACGTAATTATATTCAAATTTAGTTAAATTTAAATTTAATTTAATTTTATAACAGTTAAGCTCATCAAATTCATTAAACTCGATCCGCTTGAGATATATCAAGTTTTAACTTGATTTAATTTAGTTTAATAGACTCTTAAATGTCTAAAACAATATCGTTTTAATATATATTAATCAAAACGATATATTTTTAATTAATTTAAATGATTTTCATATCTTATGAGCTGAACGTATTATGATATTACAATTTCGTGAATTTTATGATCAAATTTATGAAAAACGAATTCTTTTCAGACTTATTCGAATTAAACTTAAATTTGATCTTACACAAATTTAATTTAAATATAATTCTAATTAACCGTAATTTAAAGTATTGTAATTAAAATAGAATATTACATATATTACCATCTCTGTAATAATTTTAATAAGAGTGACTATTTTAATTTACTTAGGTCGTATGATATCATTTTAGTCGATTTTGGTTTAATTTGATTTGATATTGTAGTCAAATTCGAAATCAACTATTTTCAATCGAATTGAGCTTTAACTACTTTAAAAGAGGTTTATCGAGCTTACATCGAAACTTAAGTTTGGTTACTCTTAGACCAAATCGAATTTGAATTATATCAAATTTAAATTCAATTTTGATTTGATTTGGATCCACTTCTAAGTATAATAACACTAACAAAGTATCGAGTTCAAGATCAACAAAACTGGAATTTGAGTTATATTCGAACTTAATAATAATTCAAATTTGAATTTATTCGAATCGAATATACAATTAATGTAAATTAACATATTATTTATTTT
Source organism: Anacardium occidentale (assembly GCA_026122585.1). Taxonomy (NCBI): domain Eukaryota; kingdom Viridiplantae; phylum Streptophyta; class Magnoliopsida; order Sapindales; family Anacardiaceae; genus Anacardium; species Anacardium occidentale. Next base: position 103,686 of record JAJEJH010000503.1, on the reverse strand, counting down.
ATTAATCAAATTGATTTTTATGTATTTAGAAAAAATTATATTGATTGGCACGCGCTCTTTGGAGCGTGTGATTGGATTCGCGAACGTGATCGGCAGGCCGACACTGCTGAAGTCTGCAGTGAACCATAAAAGTGAGGATCATGCTAAAAGGTACGCCAAGTACGCGACGTCGAAAGCGTCCAACTCACGCGTTAGATGATCTGGCAGTTTCCTTTTTTGCTGATAAACACTGTAGTCCTCTTGCTGGCAGTGGGACCCGTGTCCATGGCCTTGATGAGTCATCTTTTAAGATATTTTTTCCGAGCGCCTCAAAGTAAAAGCTGACGTTTTCCCCCCCCAAAAAAAAAACCCCTGAATTAAATATAAAAATTATTTAATATAAAACTAAAAAAGAATAAAATATAATAAAAATACCATGTAAAATAAAAAAAAAAATTTAAGGGAGATATAAAATTGAAAATTTAAAATAATTATTGATATTAAAAAAATTATTCAAAAAAATAAAAAGAAAAATCATGGATCAGGTGAGCTTCATGAGTCAACACCAACGAGACATTGATTTTAAATCGAGCATTAATCTACACTCGATTCATTTTGGATTGCATCCTTTTTTCAACTTAACATTTAATTGTTATTTTTTTTGGGAAATTGACGTTAACTGCTAAGCATTGAGGAAAACAAAATTAAAGTTTTAAAAGAAATCTTGAATTGAAAGCATTAGGAGAGCTTTCACATTAAACATTCTCCCTTGAATACTCAATCCTTCTTATCCTAAGCTTATCCAAGATAGACTCGATGTCTTCTAGACGAGATTTTCGGATAGTCATATTGAGAGAAAGATGGCATGTCAACTCAAATCATAAATAAAATTTTCTTCATCAAAATTTAATAGAAATAACAGATCTTGATCCGTAACTTTTAATTCAAAAAACTAGAATTATGACTTTAGTGAAATTTACTTAATTAAATATTTTTGGAGAATACTAGTAGTTTATTTTGTCGAATTTTTCACTTTAAAAATGTCTTCATTTTCTCGATTATATACATGAAATTACACCACTGAGTTCAACCACCATTGTTTATTTTTTACATACTTTTTTATTTATGTAATTTTTCGTATTAACAAATGATAACATTAGAATATATACATTAAGGTTGGATCCAGACCAAGTCAGTTCAATCTTGAAGGCTAGCTTCATTTGGATTCAAATTAAGTTCGAATTGAAATATTTAGTTTATTTTTAAAATCAAACAGAACTCGAACTATAAAGAGTTCAACTCATATGTATTATTCAGATTTGTGATTCAAATTTATGGTTTAAGTTTGGCTTAAATCAATAGCTTGAATTTGAGTCAACAAATCTGAACCAAAGATTTAATACAAACTTGAATTGAATCAAACCGAACAATTTTTTATTCAAACTAAATTTTGACTATTCTTAATTTTAACTAGGCTATATTCAAATGAATATGTTTGAATTAGTTTTTAAGTTTGGTTTGAACAAATCTGAAATGATTTACTCAAACTCGAACTTAAATTGAAAATATTTTAAATATATTTTATTAATTATAATTTTTTAATAAAATATAAATACGAACTATACAAACAAAACACATATACTAATATGAATACAAATCGAAAACAAACCCAACTTTCGAATTTGAATCTAAATCTGAATTTCACAATAAAAATTCAATGAATACTAACACAAACACGAACCAAACCCACAACAAACAAATTGAACATGAACATATATCTATTCTCATTCGATTCGACTTAAATTTAATTCTAATTTTAACTCAATAAACTTGAATGATATTTAAATTGAATTATTTTTATTCAAACAAAATTTAAACTAATAAATATTTGAATTTCATTCAATTCTTATCATAAATTCAAGATGGTTTCATTATTATTAGAATGTTGTAACTATTTCAAGAATGGAATGATTTTAATGATGGTACCAATGCCTAGATGAGCAAAAAAATGATTGGATTTTGGAATTAAGAAATGAAGTCATTCACACTCAAGCTCAATTGATTTTGATAATGTAACCAACCAATTTTGAGGCTCGAAAGGATTAGGTAAGTTTGATTGTTAGTTGACTTCCCTATTTAGGATGTGCAAATTAGAGTTGGTTTGAAATTGTAAAATTAAATAATTCTATTTTTACAAGGGCATCTGTAAATCCATGTTGGATCATCATCAACCATTTGACCCGGAGTACTCTGGTCGGTCCTGTTGTGGGGATCTCAGACTCCTAAAATATCCATCCACCTGTCGAGACACGTGGACACTTTCTAAACTGTTTCTTATCCTTAAACAAAATAATAAAATAATAATAATAAAAAATTAAAATTATTTATTTTTAATAATTATAAATCATATTAATTAATTTTTTGTATAAAATATACATATAATCCAAAGCCAGAACCTGAAAAAAAAATAAATTTAAAAGGTCAAAAAAACATTTTGGTCTCTGGCACGTGCTTACAACCCAACGTTGTGGGCCAGTGGCCCGGTCCATTAATTCAGAACGCATTAAACTGAGAAACCTTGACCATACACCATCTGCCTCCTGTCCCCGTTGAATTTTGCTTCAATTTTTGTAGTGTAGGCACAATTTGAAGGCCTTTGAAAAGTAAGAAACCCTTAAGTTTTACGCCCCCCTTTTAAGGGAAGGCAAGTTTTGCTTGATGACTTTCAGGCGGCTGCGCCCTCAGAGAGGGACCATTGCCCTTTTGAGTTTTGTAGAAAAATCAGGTAGTAGTTTTTCTTAAAAGAGTAACAATATGTTTAACATGTTTTTTATCCGAACCTGAATTTGTACTTGGATCAAATGAGCCGAGGAACAATATGAGTTCAAGTCGCCATTACTGATTTCAACTGAGCATCCTGGTTGAAATCAGTTTAATGTAGTTCAAGTTAGCAAAATTGTGTGCCATGTAGTTAGAGGGTTGATTTCATCAAGGCTGCAAATTCATGCTTCTGTATTTTCGAATTCAAACAAATGTCAGGCTTGAGCTCAGCTTAAATCCAAAAGGTTTAACTCAAGCAGGCAACAAGTTAATAGAAAATGCCAGCAAAGAAACAGGATCAACAGAAATGAAAAAAAGGAAGAAAATCATCAAAGAAAAAACTAGGAAAGATCAAAAGTCATCATAGAAGATGAAAAATTGTTGAAGATGAATTTATAGTTGGCTAGGGGCACATTGAGTAAAGCCCAGCTCAGCTCAGGTCATATTGTATACCATTATCGTTTGCAGTGTTTTTCTGGTATATTCAAGAAGTTCGAGCTTAGCTATTGCAGACAAATTTCTAAAGCAACAAGATCAGAAACTGGGAACACTCTTATTCACAGAGTTGGGTGTATGTTTGTAGCTCTCCACTCATGTTTGCCAACAGAAATTAAGTTATTATCTATAAATTTATGTAATATTCATACATTCACACCGCTATCAAAGAAGTATCAGACGTACTAACCGAAGCTTGCTTCTGATGATGCCAATAAGAATTGGCACCATCGCTCACCTGGGTATTCTCTGATCACCTTCATGAAACCCTAAAAGACATTAACAACGCTGGAAAATATCAACCTAAATTCTCACAGAACATCACTAAGGTCAAAACAGTGTTTATTGGGCTTGATGCAAGTGATCAGAGACTGTCCACGTGTGCAATAGTGGTGATTCATAATGGTTCCAGAAATTTTTCTGATACTCACCTTGCGAGTTAAATAATGAATATTTGGTATCAAGAAACGAGCTGATAAACACATAAATGTCCCAAGAAAAATGAACATGATATACTATACTGATAAGACTTTTACCTGAGTTTGCAAACTTCAAATGGAGAGCAACAATGGTAATGAAGAAAATTTGCCAGTACTTCTAAAATAAAAATCCATTGCTAATCTCTGGCTTATATAGTACTACATTTAAAAGAAAAAGAAATAATATGTTTTTGTGTAAAAACAACAAGACTTGAAAGCAGAAGCACACACAAAAGTTCTTCCAAAAATCAAAGGCAGTTCATTAAAATTCAGTTTATAGCAATACATATCGAATTTTATACACTTAATTTTTGATCAACAAGAGAAGCAAAACAAAGGGAAGACATAGAAGGTGTGAAAGAATTGAATAAATTTTATCCTGCTTTAGATTTTATAGGTGTCAAGAGATTTCAATTCTGAAAAAATGTAAACGTAAATGGCAAAATTGGGTTGAACACTAGAACAGATTACTACACTTGAAGCCCAAGAAATTTTGTAAGAAGCCGGGAGTTCAAATTTTGCAACTGTATGTATCTCACCAACTAAAGAACACCTGTCAACAAAATTGAAATGAATCACCAAATTTGGAAGGTTTTGCAGAAGCTTAAGCAAAAGAAAATGATGCCATTAGATGAGGAAAATTCTCCACCTTTAGGTCTCACAATTCATCAATTAAAGATTGCAACTGATATCGGAATGTAGAAATTTTTTCAGTCTCTACAGCCATCACTAGCCCTGTTAAGCGGTAATTTTTCAGCTGCAAAATTGATTAAAACCATATATTTGAACTTTTTATGTTATGTAATTGGTAACAAAAATAAAGAAAACATCGCTGTCATTGGAAATAACAATTCCATTGAACAAGAGCATAACAATATCGATAAAGAAGAACAGGGAAAATTTTTCCTACTTCCCTATGTAAAAACATGACACATTATTCAACAAAAACACACCTCAACATAAGGTTAAAAGCAAACATCTAGAAAGAAGTCACAAAATTTTATGCTGTAACACTGATTAATCAATAGTATTGTCTTTAGTTCATTTCAAAAGTTCTGGCGCAATGAAAATCCAATTAAGCTGACAAAACATTCACTTGCCTCTTGAGTTTCAATGTGCTGAATGTGCATAGGAAAACTGAAGGACCAACAGCTGAGCTGAAATGTATTTGACATAAATCAAATGAATGAATGAACAAAATAGTAATTATAGAAATGCTTCGAAGTTGTAAAAGTTTGGGTAAAAATAAAAGGAAATGATAAATAAATAAATATACTAGGGTTAAAAAAACTCAATACCTGGTGAAAAATTTCATCTTCTGGCTTAATATATATTATCTCCTCATCACTCGGACTCCGTGGTTTCTTTTTCTGGCTTGCATTCTTGAGCTGTCATTTTGCAGTCATAGAGACATAAAGAGACAATTTAAGAAATAATTCTTAAAAAACCCATTTATTGATCAAACAATCAAAAGAGAAATGAGCAGCAGAAAGATGCTAAGGCATGTTAACCTTGTAAATTTTACAGACTAGCAGATAAAACTTAAAGTGCAAGGAATTTCGGAGCTCCTTCATCGGCTTCAAAAAGAGATGAGAAAAAGTAAGTTAAGCACAAAAATTCCTTCTAGCAGATAAAAAGAAAAATTATTATACAAGCTAAATGTACACACTGTATATTCGTCTAACCTCATCTTTTCTAGCCCATGAGACTTCATCAAAAAGAGCATCATACATAGGTGGTAAAAGCTGAGGAGGGAGATTCACCAAACGCTGTGAGACCAATAAACCCACATCATATGCTTACTCTCCCAATAGTAATCTCAAGTCATTTATCACATCCTTGTTCTAGCACACTTTAAGCAGATATTCCTTGAGCTCCATTATACATTTATGATCCTGGTAAGAATGAAATCTATGGTTTCTTAGCCAGCACAAATAATTTCTGATAGATACAGTGATCAGCTCACTACAACTGCTGTAAATATCTGCCAGTTTCACATCAAGTACCACATAATTCTGTCACAGCTTAGTGAGACACCACAACCAAAATTTTCAAGAAATTATTGGCATATCTTAAGCATGTAACTTTTATTTGCTAGGGAAAAAAATTGTATTAAGACATCAGAAGATATAAAAAAAGGGATAAGCTAACCACAACAAGTAGGTATAGCTTTCTGTAAAGACCTGACAGGCTTGAAAAAAATATGAAACAAATTAGAGCATGGCTTACATATCCATATCGAGCAAACCATTTGAGAAGAAGAAGGGAAAAGACAAGAGAGCAACAAGCTTGCCTTATATCTCCCTAAATTAAGAGCAGTCACGACTGAAAAAGGTGAATCGTCTTCATCACCCTCTATTTTAACAACAGTGCCTACAGTGGTCTGTCCCAATATCAAGCCCACAAAACCACTCAAATCCCATCGCGTATTATCAAGATAAGTCTGTAGCAAAATTTTCACTCCATGGAAGTCATCTGGTTTTGGGTCAAAGAACACAAAATCCGCTTGGACAACTCCCTAAAATGAAACGTACCATAATCAACACGAAATAGCAAATTACGAAATAACTGAAATTTAACTAACTGACTTCAAAATACTGGCAGGAAACACAACTCCTTACATCAAAACCTTCCTCTTCAGAAGACTCCGACAGATCTCTCTTTTCCACCAAACTCTTCTTCAAAAATCCATTACCTAAAAAGTACAAATCAATAAATAATAATAATAATAATGCAAGCACATAGCTAACATAAAACTCAGATAATCTAAAGTTAGATAACAGTTACTTGTTGATATAGGAAGCGACTCCCCATGGGTTCTGGCTTTGTGTGTTTGACTCCTGATCATTTGAACTGAAGCCACTTGAGCCACCTAACGAGCAAACCGCGAGAAAGTTAACGGATGAGGTCTCAACAAACGACTATGCCCTTTAGGCTTCCGTGGCATCTTGTTACTTTAACTCTATCAAAAACAAAGAGGATAAAATCAATACCAATCCACCATTTTCCATTTCATTTCAAGATGCCGAAAGCGAGTGGAAAGATTTCAGGTGAATGATAGATTAACTTAAAATATAATAAACTTCTGTTAACAAAACTGATTGATTATGGTAGAACAATCAACTAACAAGCAAATGAAAATTAAATTGAACATAACTGATACTGCAATTGCAGAAGAAACAAAGGGAAAGTACCGTAATGAACTTGAAATTGAGCTTCAGGATTGATTATGGTATAACAAAACTGATTGATTATGGTAGAACAATCAACTAACAAGCAAATGAAAATTAAATTGAACATAATTGATACTGCAATTGCAGAAGAAACAAGGGGAAAGTACCGTAATAAGTATAGCTACACCTTATCACACCAGATTGACCCTATTTATTGTTGGAATTGGTTCGAACGGGCTCCCACCTAATGTTTCGTTAAAGGAAAAATTTACACTTAAAAAAAATAAAAATCAGAGATTTATTTATTCATTAAAATTAATAATTAAATTTAAATTTAATTCATCAGATAAATATTTTTATTTTTTTAAATAAAGATTAAAAAAATAAAATTAATTATATAAAAATAATTAAAATATAAAATAATATTTAAATAATAATAATAAATTAATAAAAAACTAAAAGCAAATAAAATTTTAGAAGCTAAAATTAAAAAAATAGTATCCACCACCGAAATCATGGTCAACAACAGTGGTTACTGTTAACCTATCCAGATAGTCAGAAACGACTATTTGTATCTGTTAACAATCAAATTTAGTCTTTTTAATGGTAGTGGTGGCCAGCTTTGACCACCAAAGATCTCGCATTTGGTTATCTCCGTTATAAAAAATGGTTAAAAATAATTGGTTTTCGATATGTCAATCATTTCTGGTCATCTCTGATCGTGTAGATAATCATATTTGACTGTCAATAAAACTATGTGCTTGTTTTTTACTATCTAATTAGATTAATGGTGGTCACAGCCGTTGACAACGCTATTGGTGGTGGTAGTGGCTACTTTTAAAATTTTTATTTTTATTTTAATTATTATTAATATTAATATTATTTATTTTTTATTAAAGGTTATTTTTGTCATTCCAATAAAATGTTAATAACATAAGAAATAATTTGGTTAATGAAAGAGTATTTGGTTTTTTTTTTAATTTTTCGATAGAAATATGTTATTTAAAAAAACTTTGGGTGGAAATAGTCATTTGACCGACCAACTAACTATGAGATTAAATCTAAAAGGCTTAATTCGATGTTGATGAGTTAATGTTCAATTTCAGTTTGAAATTAATTTAATTTTAAATTTGATTTAAATTAGTTTAAATATCAATATTCAAATTAATCTAAATTTGATTTATTTGATCCGAATTCAATTGGTTTGAATCAAAATTAACCCTTACTCTAATGCTTGAATCGAAATAGTTTATCAATTTTAGTTTTTAAACTTAAGTTAGAAAAATATAAGCACTTATAATATCAATGAAATATCTTACCATATAACTGAATGATTTTAAATTAAGTTAAAAAAAATATGTAAGTTTTATCTCTTTTGACCTAATCGACTCAATCTAATTGTTTCGTCTAATCGAAAGACAATTAATTAGTTTAAAGATAACCAACCATACTGAATCGATAAACTATGAATAAGCATAACGTTTTAATCATAGTCCACTCGATAAAAATTAGGAATTTGGTCTTGATATAACTCATTGGTTGCTCGAACCCATACATATAACATTAGGCTTAATTTTTTTTCATTTACTATTTTTAGAAAACTAAAATAAATCTTGATATTCTTTTAAAAATAAAATATTTTATTTACTGATTATGCTAATAATATATAATTAGTTAATTTATTTTTTAGCTTAAATAGAGATGGGAAATTTATTAACCTCAATAAAATCAATTTTGGATTTTTAATTTTTTTATTAAATTTCTCTAAATATCATGAGCATTACTAGATTTTCCGCTTCTTAAAATGAGAGGTTTTTACAAGTTAATATTATGGTTGAATTTGAGTCAACTCAAATTTGACTTGATTGGTTTGAGACGACTCAAATGATTAAAATAATATCGTTTTGATGTGTTTGATCAAACAATTTTGTTTTAATTAATTTGAATCAAAATTTTTAAATTTGTGAGTTTCACAATCCGAAATTATTTCAAACTCAAACTTAATTATTTTTTTAAAGTAAGCTCAAACTTGAGCCTAAATAAATTTAGTTTGAATCCAATTCTAATAAATATCATACCATATAAACTTGGTTCATTTGTGATGGGTTCAATTTACGTTTGGATTCGTATTTATCAATTTTTTTATGGTAAAGTTTGGATTTAGATTCAAATTCAAGAGTTAGGTTCATATTCATAATTTTATTCGTGTTTGATTTGTATAATTTGTATTTATATTTTATTAAAAATTATAATTAAAAATTTTTTAATTTAAGTTTGAGTTTGTGTTCGTGTTTGGTTCATATGGTTTGTGTTCTAGTTTATGTTTACAAATTTTCAAAACTATATTTGAGGTTTATATTCGTATTAAGTTTGAGTTGTTTATTTCAAACATATTCGAACTGAATATTAAAACAAACTTGAATATGTCTGGTTTGAATCCAACGCTAATGAGTGGCAAAAACTTGATCAAAACCCTTATCACTAGGAGAATTCGAGCCTAATTAATATCAAATCAGGGTTAATTAAAACTTAATTTAAATATAAAATAAATAGTTTGAGATCGAGCTTAATTTGCCCGAGATGGGAATAATAATACCAAAAACAAAAAAAAAATCATTATTAAATAAGAAAAACATGTCAATGAAACGATAAATTTCACAATGAGAAGTTAACAATATTACAAGTATAATTCTATGCGTTAAAATAAAAAATATAGTGAGATTTTTAAAATGATTCGGTTTAATGTTTGTATACATACACTCTTTATTATTATATTGATTATTCCATTAAAAAATTCCGTAGAAAAACGATATGAGATCATAATTTATCAATCCATTGTATACTTCACGAAACTTTTACTAGGTGACGTGTAATATTGTCATTCATAACAATTATTTGATTATGTTGTTATTTAAAATAACATCAGGATATGGTATAATCGAACACCTTAATCATCATCCTTATCTTCATAAAAAAAACTTTTTCTCATATCTGTTTTGTCTCTTACTTGTAAGAAAAATTCCCTCTTTGTTGTTTCTATCCTTGTTGGGTAAACAATGAAACGTTTAGCTTGGAACAAGTTGAATTTAAATGAAATTCTAGTTCGACAGTTAGTTTGAACTCAAGAGCTTGTTGATGATTCTTTGCTAAATTTTTTTTTATATCAATTATTTTTTTAATATCCTTTTTTATCAATTCTTTAATTTTTTTTCTCTTTTTGACGTTACTATTTATCGTTCAAGTCAAATTGAATTTGAACTAAATTTAATTTTTGAATATAAATTGAATTTATATTAATTTTTATTCGAATTCAATTTAAATTAAACAAGATAATGAGGATGGAGAGGGGATACCTAATCTCTACTATGAAATAATTGTAATAGAAATTAAAATAAATATAAAAAATTATTTATAAATTTTTAAAAATTTAGTTTATAATAAATAATATTTTTGATATTTCAAAAAATTTAAGAAGAGTTTTGCGATTTAACCAAATTGTCCAAAGAATTTGTAAGCAGCATGAGTGGCAATCCTGTAATTTTATACCCAAGTAATGGCGAAAACGAGAAGTCAACTATATAAATACCCCTTCCCACTGTTCTTTCTTAAAGCCACCACCTCATTTTCCTCTCTTCTGTCTTTGTCCTATTTTTTATCGAAAAAAAAGAAACAGAAATCAAATTAAAATCCCAAAACTCGCCAAAATCAAAATCAAAGCCAGCCATGGAACCGGTTCTTATCGACCCAAACGTCAACGAATCTCCCGAGATCGCCAATTCCGCTACTAACAACAGCAGCAACGATCACGGCTGGCAGAAGGTCACTTACGTCAAGCGCCAGCGGAAGACGGCTAAACCTAACGCGGATCCGTCGGCTGTAACCGTTCGATCTAACGGTGCGGTTAATGAAGATAAGAGTAATGTGTTCCGTAACCTCGAGCAGCACGCCGAGGAACGACGTCGTCGTTTGTTCAGCGCTCAGGAGGCGAATGTAGCTGTTGTTCACGCTTCTCAAGTGAGATCGAAGCACCGATCTGACGACGAGGACGATGACGAGAGTGAGACGGAGGCTGCCGAGAACGGAAAGGCCGAGGAGGTTAAGAAGGTGAAGCAAAAGAAGCCAAAGAAGCCAAAGATTACTGTGGCGGAAGCTGCGGCTAAGATTGATGCGACCGATCTCGCCGCGTTTCTTGTTGATATAACGGTAAGTTAGGAAATGATTTGTGAATTTTGCGTGTCTTGTTTGTGATTCATTGGGATCCGTTGATTTTTTTTTATTGGATTGTTTGAGTAGGGCACGTATGAATCCCAGCAAGAGATACAAATGATGAGATTTGCTGATTATTTTGGGAGGGCATTTTCGGCGGTCAGTGCGTCTCAGTTCCCTTGGGTGAAGCTGTTCAAAGAGAGCACCGTGGCGAAGATTGCTGATGTAAGTTTCGCGATTCTGATTTGTGAAGCTTACATTTTGATGTCAAACTAAGTATTTGTAACATTGAAGAATTGTTTTTGGTGAATGGATTATGAGGAGGCACATTTTATAAATCTAATTTGTTTTTGTGTCAAATTATCTGTTTATGGTTTCATGTTGGATGGTGAATGTGTTGATTTTTAGGGTGTTTTGTTTTGATTATTTGACGACGAAGGTGTGCTGAATTGTGTCCCTGGTAAATTATATCATTACTTGATAATGTTTTGTTAATAAATGCCTTCCATCTATGGATTTTTGGGTATATTTATATAAGTAGATTAAAATTTCTGGTCAAACTACGTGGCTGTGAGAGAAATGTTGAACTTCCCTCTCCCTCTCTTTTTGCAAGTTTGTTTCACCTAATTGGTTAATATAAATTATAACAGGTCCCAATTTCTCATATTTCGGATGCTGTTTATAAGACATCAGTTGACTGGATCAACCAACGATCCCCTGAAGCACTTTCATCCTTTGTATTGTGGTCTTTGGATAGCATTCTTGCTGACCTGGATGCCCATCATGCTGGTGCAAAGGGTTCTAAGAAGGTCGTGCAGCAAGCATCATCAAAATCCCAGGTAAAACTTTCTGCCAAGAATGCTTGCTTAGTATGATGAGGGATGGCTACCTAGAATTGCAGTGCCAATGATTTATCTATAATTTTTATCATTTTGTTTGCAAATAGCTTATTTCTTTTATTTTTCCCTTTAAGTATGCATACTCTCAGAATTTGTGAGAGAAATTGTAAAATTATTCCTTTTTTCCTTTTTATTTCATGTTATTACACACACAGAGATTTAAAGCTTTAACATTTTTGTGACTTTTGATGGAGTGAGGCTTTCTTGATAACATAAATTTTTGGATTCCATCCTGGATCACTTTGAATATTGACTTAGGATAGTGTTTTTAGTACTTTTGAATGGTGTTATCTATTCTAACCCAATAAACTGGATCCATAATTGTAAGAACTAGGCTTTCATGCAATGTGTCTATTAGGCTGGGATTTTTGTCCACCAAAGGCATATTGAAAGATAAAATGAGAAATATAGTGGTTGTTGTAATGCATATGAATATGGTCATACTTGTGATGATTGTGCATTTGCCAAGTGAAGGACTACAGTTGCTATATCCTAGAACCAATTTATGATTGTCAACTTTAATGATAAATATATTAACTGATCATTGCAAAGCTTCATCTATTTCTAATAACCAGTGAGCTTACCTTTCTGTAGAGGTCTTTCATTCTTTCAATTTAGATGTAATAATCAGTGTTTTGATATTTAGAATTTAGATCATTTTAAAGATTTGAAGTGAGTGCTTTGCACTCTTTGTCAAGCCTTCTCTTTTAGATGATGGGTTATAGGTTTTCGGTTTACTTTCACAAATACTAGCTGATTTGGAACATCATTGATTACTTTGAATGTGCTTGTTAGACACCACATTGATTTTGGATGAAAGAACTTTTAACTCCTCCCATTGAGCTCCTAGCTAGGTGATTATGAGTCTTTGATTCTCCATAGCTCTCACACAAGATGATAATAACTTACAATAAAAGATGAATGAAGAATGCCTAGGATTCAAAAAAATTTTGGCTTTGATATTGTTTACAACAAGAGAACTTTATGGCTTTATAAATAGCCGACCTGCTGCCATTGTTATTGAGTTTTCTTGTAAAGTATATGTTTGTCTGTGGATAATGGAAAATTTTATTTCTGATGGGTCAGGATTTTGTCTTATAGCCATGGATTTGTTACCGTTGTTTTGCAATTAGATAGAGGTGACCCATTTGATTTTGTTACTGTTTGAATGCTGAATTTGCTTTCTCTCTATATTAGAAGTCAATTTGATTGTAAAACTGACCCTTTAACTTTTGAGATTTAAGCTGTTTCTGCTAGCTTTATTTTCCGAGTTATGGTTTCTTGGAGTAAATCAAACTCTAGCTTCCAAATAAATCCTAAAATATTTTCACATTAGATTGGCATTTAAATAATGTATTATTGAAATGGCAGGTTGCAATTTTTGTGGCTTTGGCAATGGTTTTGCGACGAAAATCTGATGCCTTAATCAGTGTTCTACCGACATTGAGGGAGAGTCAAAAGTATCAAGGACAAGATAAACTTCCAGTTATTATATGGATGATTACACAGGTTAGTGGAAAAGCAACTCATGTATCAGCATAACAAAGGGATCTACTACTTGGAAGACAAAAGTTTGCTAGTTGTTATTCTTCTCTCCATATACATGCTTCTTATGCCAGTTACCAAATTTTTTTTGTCTAGGCTTCTCAAGGGGATCTGGCTGTGGGTTTATATGCATGGGCACATAATCTTTTGCCGGTAGTTGGTAGCAAAAATTGCAATCCACTGTCCAGGGACATAATTTTACAGTTAGTAGAGAGGTATAGAGGGTATTGAAGTTTACAATTATTTTCTCACTTCAAATTCTTGTCTCTTTATGACATTTTGTATTTTGGTTGCAGAATCTTGTCTACCCCAAAGGCTCGAACGATTTTGGTGAATGGAGCAATTAGAAGGGGGGAGCGTTTGGTGCCACCTTCCTCCCTTGAGACACTGTTGCGACTTACATTCCCTATGTCTTCAGCGAGAGTAAAGGTGTGTGTTGGCAACGGGCATTTATGGTGTGGTTTCATATATACGGATTTGGTGCTCATACTTCCCTTTGGATGTGGTGATTCATGTAGGCTACAGAAAGGTTTGAGGCAATATATCCCACCCTGAGAGAGGTGGCTCTAGCTGGTGCCACTGGAAGCAAGGCAATGAAACAAGTTTCACAGCAGATACAGAGTTTCTCTGTCAAACTAGCTGGGGAAAGTACGCAAACCAGAATTACATTTTCATATTGGTTGCTTTCCAAAAAAATTACTGAAAATTGGTATGTCAGAAGTATATATTGAGAATAGGCTTCTTTTTACAGGCACTCCTGAGTTATCAAATGAAGCAGCTGGCATTTTCATCTGGTGTTTGACGCAAAATGCAGATTGCTACAAGCAGTGGGTAAGTTGTTCTAATTTTTATTCTCTCTTTGTTCCCAGACGGTCTGTCACTTTTTTTTTTTTTTGGCTATAACATGTAGAATTTACATTCTTTTTTACCATACTTGCATATAAACAGGACAAGGTTTATCAGGAAAATCTAGAAGCTAGTGTTGCCGTTCTGAAAAAGCTCTCTGCTGAGTGGAAGGAGCATTCTCCAAAACTCTTACCTTTTGACTCCTTGAAGACAACTCTCAAGAGTTTTAGGCAGAAGGTAGCCCGTATTTTTTTGAAATTCTAACGAATTGGTGGTAGCTAACTTAACCATGCCCTTTTTTCAAATTTTCTTTTCTTGTAGAATGAGAATGCAATTGCAGACGGAGCCAACATGGCATGCCAGGCTCTCATCAAGAATTCAGACATGTACTGTAAGCATATATTGGGGAAGTTGTCAAGCGGCCATGGTTGCCTCAAAAGCGTCGCCTTCCTTGTCGTTGCCCTGGCTGTGGGTGCGACCTTCATGTCCCCGAACATGGGGTCCCTCAACTGGAAGAAACTTCCCTTAGTCTTCAACTCCCAGGGGTCGTTTTCAGCATGATGCAAAGGATCTTTCTCTCCTTACCAATACTTGCATCTTCCCTTCTTTCCGAACTTTCTGCTTCTGACCAAGTAAGGCCAAAGGGAAATAACTTTTAATTTTTACCGTTGTCTAGGGATATGAAAAATGATCTGATGACTAAAATATTTCTTGGGAAAAAGCCAGCTTCTCCCCGGGAAATAAGGGTGAAGAAGGTTGTCCCATTTACGACGTCATGTATGGAAAACGATAAATTATTTCATTATTACTTTTTTTTGCTTGTAGATTATAGTCATGAATTATCTAAGTTAATGGGCGGGATACATTTAGAAATTCCTCTGAGAGATGAATTTTCCAAACAATTTAATTTTACCCATTTGTGTCAATCTTTGATCTTGTGATTTTTATGCTCTAGTGAACAACAATTAATTATTGTGACGGAAAATAAGCACATCTTTACATTGAATATATATATATATGTATGTATGTATGTATTATATAGTTATTGCTATAAATGTATAGAAAAGTTAAAATTAACGGGGGATTTGAGTCAAGTTATGATTATGCAAGGTCTAATTTGAATTCAGTTTGAAAATGGTTAGCTTGAGTTTATGTTGGTTTGAATGATGAGTAAAAAGAAGAAAAAGAATCAGTTGGAGATTACAAAGAATTATTAGAGGACAAGAGCTTCAGTTTGATCCAATTTAAGTTGAATATAAAATTGAGTTCGAATTGATTTAGTTCGAAATTATAAACATCGTAAATCTAACATTTAATCTTTTAGAGATTTTCATTATACCATGAGCTGGAGAGCTCATCGAGTTAAGCAATAATGAACTCAAGTTTGAATTGAGTTGTGAGTAGTTTTAGGGTTTAATTTAAGTTAAATCGAATGTGAATATGTATATTATTCATGTTTGATTCATTTGTTGGTGAAAAGTATTTGCCTTTGACTTGTGTCGATGAACATGATTGGGTGGATGTTTTCATTTTTTTCGTAGAAAGTGATCACGTTTGAGTTTGGATTGATTATGTTTGTCATTAAGGTTTAGTGTTATCCCTAAAGTGAAATGGTGTTACTTTGTTTTTCAACAAGATGATGTTTCATTAAGACAAATGAATTGTTGGTATCATGAATTTGCATTCGAGTTTATATTCACAGTATAAAATTATCTGTATTTATGTTCAAATGTCATCATATTATTTTGTCTATAAATGAATCAAATTTGAGAATAAATTCTAATATGTTTGATTTGAATTTAAGGTAAATTCACATGATTTAATGATTTTAATTTAAAGGTATAAATAGTTGAATTATGCAATAATGCTTGTTTATATTGGATGGTAAAATATTATTCTATTATTTTTGTAAAATTTTTTCCCTTTTTCCTTTTGACTGAAAAGACATATTCTCACCTCAATTCTCTTAAATAATAAATTTTTATTTAAATTTTTTTTAAAAATTAAATATCTTTAACTAAAATTAATGTTCAAATTTAATAATTAATTATTAAATTTAATTAGTCAAAAAATTATTTTTATTTTTTATCTAAAAAAAAAAATAATAAAATTAATTTTATAAAAATAATTAAAAATATAATAATATTAATAAAATATAATAATAATAAATAATTTAAAAAATTAATGAAAAAAAACTTAATTAATTAATCAGAAATGATATCAGATTATATTGTCAATCAGATTTTTTTTTTTAGTGATAAAGATAATTAACAGTTATTGTTATTAACAATATTATCGATGGTGATAGTTATTTTTTATAAAATTTTATTTTTATTTTTTTTGTAATGTATATCTTCAATTCAAAAATATACATAAGGGCTTTTATTTTTCTGCCACATTATTTTTTTCTTTTATCATTCTATTTATTATAATTAAAAAAAAGTGCATTATTCATAAAAATTTATTCGCAATAAAAAAAAAATAAATTTATTAAAAAATTTGGAAAATCTGGTAAATTCCTACAACCCAGCGCAGCCAGTGACTGACTACCATTGCAAGAGGCCAGAAAAAGGTCAAAAACCCAATTCGCCAACAAAACCTTCTTCGAAAACCTTCACAATTCCCATTTTCGCGCATTTGAAAACCAGAAAAAATGTTGGGTTCAGCAGCACTCCCTGCAACTCATTTTTGCTTCAACATGAATCCTCTGAACTGTAACATGGAAGTAGGAAGAATGGACACCACCTCCTCCTCCATTACAACAGTACCCAGAATCAGAATCAGAAGAAACCTCAAATCTTTTTCTTCTTTTCACTTTGGTAGCCATACTTTATTCATCTTTAACCTCAAAACTTCGTCTCTCCGTACACGATTATCCGGCGTTAGTTGTACTTGTAGAAGACGTAGTAGTGACGGCGACGGCGATGGTGATGGTGATGGCGCCTCTTATTCAAACCCTCAACCCTCTTCTTCTATTGTAAGTCTTTCAATCTGGGTGTGTTTGCTTTTTTTTTTTTTTTTAATTTTTATTATTATTTACGTAGAAATATTGGTTACTTGGATTGATGATTCAGTTTATAGTAATAATGGGTTCTTTGTTTAGTGTTATTTTTTTTATTTGTTATTATTAAAACTCAAGTTGTTACTATAATTATCTTTGATATTGCTAGCTTCACATTTCGCATTATAAGTTTGACTTGCAATTTAAGAAGTCTGATGCGGGTTCTTGTAAAATTTGATTGTGGGTTTAGAGAACCTGATTGACTTGTTGAGGATATTGGGTTTGTGGGAATATGGTTTGGGAATTAAGTTAGATGTTCTTACTTGCTTGTCATTTACATATAAAGAAATGCTTACAAGTCCCATAAATTCTATTGTTCCTGTTTTCTTTGGGGAAACTACATTTGTGGTAGAATGTTTGTTGAGCTACGGTTAAAATTTGAGCTGTCGTCTGAGGTTGTTAAATAAATTAGGAATTTAATAGCCTACCGAACTTCAAATGGCCGTGCTTGAGAACAGGTTTATGTTAGAAACCCAACAGAAATTAATAATATTCAATTGTAACTAATTGTAAACACAATAACTGACCATGGAAGCTATTGAAATACGCTGTGTTTGTGTTGATTCAACCCAGAAATTACGGTGAATGTGAATGGCTGGTTTTCTGTGCAAAATGCAGAGACACAAAGCAAAATCCTACAGAGACTACTTCTCTAGCTTTCAAGGGGCTAGACTCTCTCCCAACATTTGCCAAAATTTTCCTTTTTACCTCGTGCTCACTTCCACCCCCTTCTTTATATCCTCTCTCCATCATTCGTCCCTGCTCTCCCCACTCACCAGTCACGTGGATTGATAATTTTGTTCTCCCAGCCTTGTTCCTGCATTGATACATTTTTTTCACTGAGGGTCTAACAGTTTAGAATCCTTAGAAGTTAATTTATGGTTGTGTGAACTCTCATTTTTGTTAATTTGAGAATCTAGATAGGCTTGTTTGATGCTTCATTGTGAGCTGTAGTTCCTAGCAGGCTTTTTTTTTTTAAACCTAGAATTGTGTTGTAATGTACTTGCTGACTGCAGATTAGACCAAAGCTGAATTTATAGTGATTTTCCATATTGATACCTGTTCATACTAGTTAACTTTTCTCTTTCATTGAGCAAGAGTTTTTGAGAAAGATCCCCAAAGATATTAATATAATGGCATTTGGTGTCAAGAATTTCTTTTGAAAGTACTATTTGAAGTATTTTTCAACCCTAAGGTGTTGAGGCTTATATGAAGTATTTTTTTGCTTTTATCGACATTTATATGCTTATAAGGATGCCACTTCTTCGTTAGTTTTAGCCACATAATAATGCAGCTTCTCACTTCGATTTCAGGATACAAAGGAAATAAACAATAGCTCTTCTGCTTTTGGTGACAGTTATGTTACCTTGTTTGTCCGGATGCTTGGATTGGACAATGATCCACTTGACAGAGAACAAGCTATTGTGGCTCTATGGAAATACTCTCTAAGTGGAAAGAAGTGCATTGATGCTATCATGCAGTTTAGTGGTTGCATAAATCTCACCGTTAACCTTCTTAAGTCAGAATCTAGTGCTACATGTGAAGCAGCTGCAGGCCTTTTACGATCAATATCTTCAATTAATTCATATAGAGACTCTGTAGCAGAAAGTGGAGCTATAGAAGAGATTACTGGATTGCTGAGTCGTTCTTCCTTGACTGCTGAGGTATAGAAGAGGTACTCTACCATTGGAATTTCTTTCTCATACTTCTTTGTTGTGGAAAATTGAGGCATTTCGTGAACTTATTTCTGCAGGTGAAGGAACAGAGTATATGTACTTTGTGGAATTTATCTGTTGATGAGAAGCTTAGATCGAAAATTGCAAATTATGATATTTTGCCTTTACTTATTAAGTCCCTGGAAGATGAGGACATTAATGTAAAGGAAGCTGCTGGAGGGGTTTTGGCAAATCTGGCATTGAGCTGCTCAAATCACAACATAATGGTTGAAGCAGGTGTTATTCCAAAACTGGTAAGATGATTTTTTATATGGTTGATAGTATTGATGAATATCAGAATTAAAACCAAATTGTTTATTGATTTGGTGCTTTCAACCTTCATTGATGTTCAAATTGTGTTAACTAAATAAAGCAAAATGTTAAACTCCAAATCCTAAATAGCAAATAACCTTGAGAGGGGTGAATAAGTTATTAAAAAACTTTTGCAAGTTTAAACTTTTTCAGCCAAAATCAATTAATCAACACAAATCAAGCACAACAATTAATACAACAAATATAAAGCAAATAAGCATTCAGTAAAAAGAGAAGGGAAAGAAAGTGCTCAGCCAATTGAGAGTGGTTTGGAGCTTCTCTACAACTGTGTGTATTTGGGATTTTTGACATATGCCCTTGTGTACGGAAAACACACGACTGTATGTCCGCATCTATATAAGCAAATCCTAGTTTTCTTCTTCATTTTCACACCTAAACAAACCCTAGTTGCTCCTTAGTCGAAATTTCAAAAATCTCTCTAAAAAATTTGTCATTTTTTTGAAATCTTTTGCATATATATTATTCCTAACACTATTTCATAAATTTCTCTCTCATTTTCACACATTTTTACTTTGCTTTTCACTTTAAATCCTTCAAAATCCATCATTATTCCAAATTCCTCTCAAAATGCCTCTAAGGATGAAGAACGTGAAATTGGTTGCTAGCTCAAGGGTAAATAAAGGGTCTTATGGTATTATTTATCAAAACAAAAAACAAAAGGTACGTTTCGATCGATTTTTGGGAAAAAAATATATATGTTGGAAGATGCTTGAATTTAAGTATTTTGAGGGAAATAAGAATTTTAAATGATGTGATACAACTAGTTAGAGCGCTCAAATTAGAAAACTTATTTTTGATGAAGTACAATGGTATGAAGGATTGGTGTATGAATTCTATAGTTCATTGTAATTGACGAAGGATCCTAAAGGAACTATTACGGATTACACTATGAGATTTAGACTAGGAAATTTGAATTGGACTGTGAAGTTGAAAGAGTCAGTGAGCTGGCTTGAGTGTGATTGTGAGGGAATGCTTGACATGCCAGGAGGGCATAACCCGTAAGCATTTTGGGTATTTTGAATTGGAACTGATTATTATCATGCACATAAGGCAAAGGCATCAGCTATGCAGAGTCAGAGTGTAATGGTATTTCATAGAATGATAACTTACACTCTAAATGCAAGAACAAACACTAATGGAAATGTGAGTGTAAGAGATTTAATGTTAATAGAAGCCGCTATGAAGCATGCATAGGTGGATGTAGCTCGGTGGTTAATTGGCAAGCTGAATGATATACAAGAAAATGTGGATAAACCCTTGGTACCTACAAATTTTGGGATGCTAATATCATTTTTCGCTAAGAGATTAGGTTTAAATTTGTCAAATTATGAGTATCATGTGGTTCCGTTTTCAGACATCCATTATCTAAATGTTGATGCTTTATTTAGGATGAGGTTAATTGAAAAGGATGGTTTAGAGGGAGGGAGATTAGTGGATACTGTTGGCGAGACTGAGCTTTCTATTGCTCCTTTAGGTGCTTTATCACAAGTCACCGAATTGAGTGGAAGAAGACGGAAAAGCATTCGAATTGAACTAGAAAATGAATCTTAGTCACTCTAAAAAATGCAAAGGCTGATGGAATCTTTTGAGATATTTTGAGGGCAGACCTTTGATCACTTCAACTTCATGCATAAAGAAATAGTCGACATAAATAGTTGAATGGGATGCCTCAAGGATCGTGTGAATGGAATTGAATTTTAGCTACAGGCTCTCAACTCCCGTTTTCTCTCTATGACAGTTCGTGATGATGATAGTGCTCCTCCACTTGCTTAGGATTAAATGACATTGTTTTTCACATGCATTGCTTAATATTTTTATGCACATTTTTTAATGGTTTTTCGAGAAACATGATATTATTTTTGTTACTTATTGTTTATGCACATTTTCATAATAATTGAACATCTTTTTGATCATGTCCACATGCATTGCTTCAACATTTTTCTTTAATGTTGCTTATTGTCTCTCTACTTATTGTTGTTGATAGAGAATATATGTTGAGTGTGATGTGGATATAGTGTTTTGATGAGTGTGTATATGTATATATTGTTTTGATGAATATTTGATCTTGAGGTTGGTTGTCATGCATTGAGGTGGATCTTGGAGTAGTTGGATGATGAATATTGATATTAGAGTGTTTTTCTCTTTTGTTTTAAAATGGAAAATGTCTGAAAAACAGAAGAAACTCTATCGAAATTTTTTTTGAATTATGGCAAAAAAGGGGGAGAGATGATGTTAAAATAAGAATGAGATGAAAATTTTATGAAAATTTTAAATTGAGTAAGCATCAAAAAAGAGGGAGTTTAAAAACGAAATTAAAATGAAATGAAAATTGCATTAAGAAAAGGGGAGAAATAATAGAAATGACTATGCAAAGAAGCATTAAGAAAGGGGGAGAGACAAGTTTTTAAATTGAAAATAAAATGAAAGTGTTAATTGATTTATTTTAAGTACTTATAAGAAAATTTTAACATATTTTTGTCATCAATAAAAAAAAGGAGATTGTTGAACTCTTGGTGTTTTGATGATTCATAAAATATGTTAAAATATATGAAATGACAAAATTACCTCTATCATGAATTTGTTTTATGACCAAAATTAGGCTAATAGTTTATTTTGTAAGAATTTCTAGACACATGACCGTGCTTAGTTGAAATTTCAATCATGTATGGTAAAACATGACATCATGTGTAGCTCTCGTGCTAGGATCTGGAGTTTTGGTGCTTGAAGGAAGTGGTATTACATGACCATGTAATACTAACAAATGCTTGTGCTTGTAATATTTAATGTTACACACGACCGTGTGCTTAATACACAATTGTGTTGTGCACAAAGCTGGCACAGGCGACGGTGTGTAGGAAAAACACACTACCATGCATCAAGGGAGAAGCATCACATGCCCATGTCATGCTACCATGCCAAGTCAAAGACAAGTCAAAAGCATTAGAAACACGACCGTGTATTATAGACATGTTTGTGTGAAAGGGAAATTCAACTCGTGTGTTGACAATGCATGGGTCTTGATATATATCCAAACTCGAATTCAAGTGCGAATTCAGAAATGTCAACACCGATTCATGCATTGACGACTCCAAATTGTCTCTCAGGCCTATCGAAGCCTTTTCAAGCCAATCATGCAAGAAAAATGAGCTTATTCGACTTCAATCAAAATATTCAAGAGGAATTCCAAACCATTTCACACAATTTCCGTCGAAACCTTTGAATTGTGCTCGAGCTTGACGACAATCAAAAGTGGCACATCAAGGAGTGTGAATTCATCAAATGGCTTCATATGAAGCCAATGAAAGAAACGAGAGTCGAATCGGATGAGAATCGGATTGGAAATGCACAAGTGAGGAATGGCCTGGCATGCACAACCCAGCGCCCGCCCGTGCGAGCCCAGGCCGCACCCTGTCGCGCATATGTGGGCGCACGCGCGCTGCCTTGCAGCGCAAGCAAGCGCACTGCGCGCATGCATGTGCGCAGAGCGCAATGTGCGCGCGCTGTCCGCACGCGTGCTGCGTGCCGCGACACCTACATTCTGTCCTCCATTCTTCCATTCCCCTGTTTTTCAGCCAGTTTTGCATGCCACAGCTCCCAAAACTTCTCCAAAGCAACATTCTTGATATTTTGAGTTTCGAATGACCTCCAACATGGATTCGAGCGCCAATGACTCTTCGGATCGAATTCGAATAATTAATTCGGATCGAATACTCAAATCGAAAAATTTGAATGAAGGTCAATTCAATCAAGGGAAAATTACATGAAGATACAAGCATGCAAATTATGATATTTTAAAATATGTTTGTATTTAAATTATGCATTGTAATTAGATTTAGGAAACTTTTATAATTTGTATTTTATGTTTTATTTTATTTTATTTAAATTGTATTTAAATTAACTAGGGTTAGTTTAACCAAGATTGTATATTGCCTATAAAAGACAAACCAAACTCATTGTAAGAAAGCTTTTGTTGAAATGAAAAATTGAAAAGCTTTTTGCTTTCTTGAGTTCCATGATGCTTGGTTGGCTCATGTGAATACTTATTTTCCTTTATCCAAATTTCCATTTGTAAGAAGGAATTTGGTGGTGGAAGAACCTTGGTGGTAAAATTTTCTTTATCCTTGGTTCACCCTCAAATTGGTGGAGAAATCCTTTATGTTTGAGGTTTGTTTTTCTTGCAACATTTTAGCTTCATTTTTCTACATTTCTTTGGTTGTTGTTTGATGATCTTGGGAGGTTGGTTGTCGGAGATTTGAACTTATTTGTGACTGGACTTGAAGTAGATAGAAATTAGGAAGATTGTGGCATGGAATATGCATGAAATCGCATGATTTTAGGCTTGTTTTTATGCTGGAATTTTGAGATGCCATTTCTGAAATTTTCATCACTAAAAATACAAGAAAAGGGTTGCCAATCTTGATCAGATCTCTTGCTAATTTTTGGAATTTGAAGGGGCATGCATGAAAAGATGAAGCACGACTATGTGAAAGAGTCACACAACTGTGTAAGCATACAAAATTGACCGTTGGGGCATATTTATTAAAAGAAGCACAGTCGTGCACAAGAAGCACACTATCGTGTGTCTATGAGAACTTTTTCCAACGCCTTTAAAGACTACTCAACTACTCTTTCATCTCAAATGTTATATGTTGGAGTAAATTTGAAGTTTAGGAGGTTAGAGAACAGGGCATACAATTTCCACTCTTCACTCTCTAATTTCTCTTTTCCATATTCTTTTTAAACTCAATTGTATATTCCTTGAAAGAAACCTTGTGAGTGCATTTGTATATCAGCCTATTGAGAGACACATATTTTCTTTGTTATTTCCAAATCCTTTGGTGTAATCTCGTAAAACTAGTGTATGACGTAATTCTTGTAAAAACTAAGTTAAGGGGGCAATCCTTATTATCAAAATTAGTGTATAAGTACGAAATCCCTTGATTAAAAAATTATTGTAATTTTTGGGTGTTGAAATTATTGGAGGAAAATCTTTAAACGGATTTGTTTGGAGTAGTGGACGTAAGAGGCATGAAAAAGCTTTGAACCACTCTAAAATAGTTGAGCACTTTCTTTCCTTACTTTCTTTTTTAACGTTTATTTGTTTTATATTTGTTGTATTAATTGTTGTGCTTGGTTTGTGTTGATTAATTGATTTTGGGTGAAAAAATTTAAATTTTAAAAAGTTTTTGAGATAACCTATTTACCCCCCTCTAGGTTATTTGTCATTTAGGATTTGGGGTATAACACAAAAGCATTTGATATTTGTGAAGAATAAAATAGTAACAATAAATGAAAGGAAGAACAGAGGTTGAAATTCATGAACCACTACAACATCCTTCTGGTATTATTTTTGTTGAGCAAATTCTTCATTTTGGATTGTATTCCATCTAACTGAGGAATATGTGAAGTATACACTTCTGGCATAGTGGGACGCTTTGTTTTTATTTGAATGGTGTGTAGAATTGTTTCAAGACTTTTAAGGCATATGCATCACTACAATGGGTATTGCTTCGAAAAGTTCATCTGATTACTGCAGCAGATTCAGTTGGGATTTGTTCCTAGAGAAAGTTTCAGTGGACATCTTGGAATGCTTCTATTAGAAATGTTTCTATTTGCAGGCACAGCTCTTAAAAACTGATGTGGAAGGATCCAAAGTCATACGGAAGGAAGCAAGGAATGCACTGATTGAACTTGCTAAGGATGAATACTATAGAATTCTTATCATAGAGGAAGGCGTGGTTCCTGTCCCCATGATTGGTTCAGCCGCCTATAAGTCCTTCAGACCTGGTTTGTATTCATGGCCTAGTTTACCAGATGGTACTGAGATTGAACGGACTTCACAAGGACCTTCCAGGTATGGTGCCAATGAATTACTCCTGGGATTAAATGTTAATGACAAGAATGTGGACATTGGAGAAGCCAAGATGAATGCGGTGGTTGGACGGGCAAAACAGCAGTTTCTTGCTCGTATTGGGGCTATAGAGTTGGAAGATGAAAGGAAACCTCAATCTGATTTGCCTACGGGTCGGCAGGTAACAATTCTGCCATGGATGGATGGTGTGGCTCGACTAGTTTTGATTCTCGGGCTTGAAGATGAGGCAGCCATATCAAGAGCTGCAGAGTCGATTGCAGATGCATCTATTAATGAACATATGCGGGTTTCATTTAAGGAAGCTGGGGCTATCAGGCTTTTGGTTGGGCATTTAAACCATAGAAATCATGCTGTCAGATTGGCTGCAACACGTGCCTTGGAGAGATTGTCTGTCAGGTATTTGAATTTTCCTTTATTCAATTTCTGTCCCAAACACCAAACTTGACGTTGCTAGCTGGCTTTTTTAATTTCATATGAGTTCGTATAAGAAAGCTTGATAATAATCATTTTTTTAATTTCATTAAAAATCATTTGTTGGTTGTTAAATCAATATTTACTTGCTAGTCAATTAATTGCCTCCTGTGCTTGTCTCAAAATTGTAGTGTCAGATTAGTGAATCAGTGTTTTTTTATTGTATTGTCTAATTGTTGTGTCAGATTAGTGAATCAGTGTTTTTTATTGTATTGTCTAAGTTGATGGTGCAAGATTTTTCTCTCAGCGTAGAGGTTGCCATAAGAGAGAGTGAGAAACAGAGAGAGAGAGGTGTTTTTAGTTCCTGCACTTGCAGTTGGTTGATCCATCATGACCAAGCTAAACAAATTTAGGTTTTTGCCCATTCCTAATGCTGTTCTTGCTCAAGGAAGTTCCTTGGGTGATGATGTCAAAAGACTGACTCAACATTTTTGTGTGAAGTTTACAATCTTGATATCTGTTGTACTGTCATGTAACAGTGATGGATACCACCTTGGACATTGACATTGATACAACATCTAGCTTCTTGTTTTTTACCAGTTTTGCATGTTGGAAATGTGATGCAGGACCCATCAAAGATTTTTGAATCCCATATTATTGGAAAAAATTCAAAATGTGATTATATTTAGGAGTGTTTATTTTATCTATATTAAATTATTTAGGAAGATTTTTATATTATTTTATTTATGTATTTTAATTAGATAACTACCTTATTTTATTTAGATTATCTTATTTAGGGATATTATGAGCTTTTAGTTAGAAACTGATTACTTATGGAATAAATATTGATGACTTATATAAGTGGTTTAAAATTTCATTGTAATTCAATTTATTTAGATATTATTTTCATAATATAAATTGAGATTAGTTCTCTTTCCAATTGTTTGTTGATTGCTCCCTTGGGTCTTGTGTCGATCTTGATCGTGTGTCAATCAAATTTTATTTTTCAATTTATTTTACATTAGTTTGGTTTCAGAACTAGTTATACATCAATTGATTTCAGAGTTGACTCTTACATCAATTTGGTATTAGTCCAACTCAACAAAGTCGAGTTTTTTTTAACAAGGGGAGGAAAATGTGAGACCTATTAAAGATTTTAAGATCTCATATTATAAGAAAAAATTCAGATCTCAATTATATTTATTAGTTTATTTTATTTAACAGTTTTAATTAGATATTAATTATTTTTTTGATAAGTATTAATTACCTATATAAAAGACTTAAACATTCATTTTAAGGGGATTATTGAGATTATTCAAAACATTATATTTGATTTATTCAATACAATTTGAGATTTATTCTATTTTCAATCATTCACCGACTACTTTTTGGGCCGTGTGTAAATCCTCATTGTGTGTTGATCGAATTCTATTTCATTTTGTTTTTTTGTTCTACATCTAAATGCCTTTTATTTTAGGATCAATCCATATATCCGTGTTTGACACATATTCTTTACTCCATTTCTGCATCATGTTGTGAGTTTATCTTCATGTATTAATAATTATTATCTTTTATGTGCTCGACATACAATGGTTCAAATTAATATATTTTATTTTGATTTCTCGATGCAGTCATGGTGTTTGCCAAGTTATTGAAGCTGAAGGTGTTATTTGTCCTTTGGTTAATACTTTAAAGCGCTCAGACATCTCTGAAAGCTTGATGGAAAAGGTCCTATAGTTATTTTAGTTGGCTCACAAATTTTTGGATAAGATTTCTGATTTTGTGTCCATGACGATATGATTTTTCGCTGCAATGCAGACCTTGGATATACTTAGTCGTATCTTAGACCCTAGTAAAGAATTGAAATCAAAGGTTAGTGGGCACTTTCTTGCCACATATCATAGATGCTTTTAGTGTTCTGATGACTTACCCAGACGTTGATGCATCCCAGTTTTATAATGGACCAGTTAATGGATCAAGAAAGGGATTAGATGCTTCTACAGTATCTGGAACAACAGCTGAGATTGCATCATCAGAAACCAATACAAGGTTTTTGTTCTTTTCCCCGTGGTTACCTTTCCTTTTCAGTTGCATGCTCTTATCGTGTATGCATGCTTGAAAGTGAGTTTTCAGTTTGACCTGTGATTTTTTCATGTAACTGAGTTTAGTGATAAATTCTAAAGTCTGCATGTTGAAAGTTCTGTGCTGATAATCTTGTAAACCAGTTATAGGAAAGAAGTGTTGGACTCTGTCTTCATCAGTAGCTTGGTTGACATCCTGAAGACCTTGCGCCCTAGTTTGCAGAGGAAGGCAGCTTCTATCCTTGAGTTTGTGGCAATTATTGATCCAAGCATGGACACAATCATTTCGGTGAATGTTGAATCTGGTCTGGATGCCATTTTCCAACAAAAAGTTTTGGAAGGTATGAAGAGCATAAACAAGATTGTTGTGAAGGCTAATTCTCCTGTATCTGTATGTTGAAGTTTGAATCTATGCCAGATTCTTATTTAAACTTAAGCTTACGATTGCTAAGTCCCCATCATAGCTTGTGTTTGAATCCAGAAATTTCTCCATGGTATTAACATAACGTATTTGCGTATAGCTAGACCCCAGTGATAATAAATTTTAGCCTCGAATGTGAGTGTACATTGTAAATCATCCTCCCCTGTTGCTTATTGGTACAATAATTGCAGTTTTTCAATTGTGTCAGATAACTTCATGCTAAAGTCGACACAAGCCAATAATGGAAATTAAATAGGATCTGCATATCTGGTGACTTGGTTATTCCTGCATTTGCAACTACATTGAGGGTTTTCAACAAGCCCAGTTTAAATGCTATCTCAGCTTATCTGGTTTAATAATTTTCTTCCCACCTGTTTCAGATGAATAAATGTTTTTATTTTCTGCAGATTTAGAATCTGAGGTTGAAGCTCAGCAACCGGAAAGATATGCCCTCAAAATTGAAGAAGCTGGTCTTACAATCTCTGCTGCATCGCGGCTATTAGCAAAATTGCTCGATTCCAAGCACTTTTCCCAAACAATAAACTCCTCTCATTTCACTGAACTGCTGCGCAGAATCCTCAAGTCAGATATCCCCCTTCATTACAAAGACTGGGTTGCTGCTTGTCTAGTTAAACTGAGCTCTCTGTCCAGTCCCTACATCGACTATGAAAACCCAATTAACATGGAGGTAACACTCTATGAGACGATTCCAAGACTCATTGAGCAGATGAAATCCTCTTTCTCACTTGACGTCCAGGAAGCTGCAGTCGTAGAACTTAACAGAATAATATACGAAGGGGTGGTGGATTCAACTCGAGCCATTGCATTGGAAGGCGGAATATTTCCGTTGGTGAAGCTGATAGAAGAAGGGAGTGAAAGAGCTGTAGAAGCAGGCATAGCCATACTATATAATCTGAGTATGCACAGTGAAAACCATTCAGCCATTATAGCTGCTGGTGCAGTCCCAGTTTTGAGGAGAATTGTTCTTTCACAGGGACCTCAGTGGACAAGAGCTCTTCGTTTGCTCAGGAATTTGCCCGTTTAATGGAACAAAATTTAGATTCTCGATGCTGAGACAACGTAGAATTATGTAAATCACTTCTGCTTCATCATATAACACCATTTTTATGAGCTGATGTACTGGAAGTTTATTAATATTTAATTAAAATACAAACCTTAAATTTCTTGAAGTTGTAAATATGGATGCAAAAGAGTTCGGCCCATCTTAAGCTACTCATGGTTCAGTTTGAATTGAGTAGGGCTGAATACGATACGAATATATTCTTATTAGTATTTGTATTTGGTTTGGATAAACATCATTTGAACTGGTAATCAACAAATTTGAACACTAAGTGTGAGCTTTGGATTTCTAGGTGAGTGAATACGAATACGAATATTTTATATGAATAGTTTGTATATTCATGGTCGACTCATGTTCTAAGAAAAATAACATCATTTTATTAGTTTTGTAATCAATACATTAAAAAAGGGATTTTTTTTTTCTTTTCTAGGAAAAGGAATATGTTTACTTTTTTGGCATAATGATGAACATGAACAAAATCTAATATGAATTATATCACTTTATGCGAATATGAATTTGAATATGTTCTACTTACGTTTGACAAACACAATTGAACTCAAATATGCATTTTAAATGAATAAATATATATTCGTATTTAGTTTAATTCGAATTTACTGCTAATATTGAGTCAAGTTTGAGATCAAGTGGCTCAAATTCGACTTTTGAGCCGAGATCAGTTTATTATTAGTTAACTTAGTGAATTTGTGAGCCTCATGAATGGATTCAAATAAAATATTAATGAACTCTTAGGATTTTAAAATCTTGATCTTCGACTTAAAGTACAAACAATAATGGATAAAGGACATGTTCCCGTCCATAGTTTGAGGCAGAGACAAAGTCTCACCCCTAAGTTTTCAAAAACCCAGTCTTTCACCCTTGAAAATATTTTTAATAATTTTTATAATAAATTTATTATAATACCCTTTTAAAAATTAAAAATTTATAATAAAATTAAAAAATAATTTTTAAATATAAAAAATTTTAAAAAAAAATTAAAATTAAAAAAAAAACAACCAGGTGGCGGTGACTGTCGCTAACAAAGCCAAGTGGTCGGAAACAGCCACCTGGTTCCAAGGGAGGCCAGATTTGGCTTCCCTGTTCGATGGGCGCCTTCAGTTTTGGAAGAGGCGATCAGATCGGGCTATCTCTAACAAAAAAAAGTCGGAAATGGTCAGTGGGACTAAGGCCGGTCCTTTTTGACCGTTTTTTATCTTTATTTTTACCGAATACTACTAGATCTGGTCGCCTCCTGGCAGCCTCCACTGAATGGGGAGGCTAGAACCAAGTGGCCAAGAACGGCCACCTGACTTTGTTAGCGACGGCCACCGTCGCCAACACCGGCGACAGTGTCTGGTTGCTTTTTTTTATTTTAATTTTTTTAAAAAAATTTAAATAATTTAAAATTTTTATATTTATATAAAATTTATTTTATTATTTTATAAAATTTTAATTTCAAAATTACCCCTGAATAATTACTGTTCATGATTATATTTAATATTAAATTTTATCCAAATATGAGAGACTGAGCTTTTGAAAACTTGGGGATAGCACTTTATCCCCGCCTCAAACTGTGGGTGGAAATAAATCCTTTGACTAATAATAATTAATAAATATATAAGTTATAAGGTTTAATCCGAAATTTTTTTAGTCGGCCTTGAGTCAATCATTTCTATCTTAAACATGAGTTATGAATTTTTTAGTTCGATGAGTTTGATCCTAAGCTTAATTTTTAGTTTGAATTTAACTTGTTTAATAGTAGCTTAA
Organism: Anacardium occidentale; assembly: GCA_026122585.1. NCBI lineage: Eukaryota > Viridiplantae > Streptophyta > Magnoliopsida > Sapindales > Anacardiaceae > Anacardium > Anacardium occidentale. The sequence continues at coordinate 72,505 of JAJEJH010000503.1, read as the reverse complement.
ATTTGAGCTCAACTATTTTGGATCGAATTAAACCTTAAACTTAATTTGACATTTAATTTGTTAAAATTTTGGAATACGAATAAATAATCTGACCATCGAAAAAGTACTTCTGACTTTTTCCTTCTGTCAAATTAATTTCTTCGTTGCCGTAAGCCTAAAAACAAACGAAGTTAGCGGCCAAATCCCAGCTGCCCCCTTTGACAAATTCCATTATTTATTATCTTTCAACACCCAACAATTAATTATTCTCGTATTCTTATTTTAAATTTGATTTAAATCAATTTAAATTTAAATATTTAGATTTATTTAAATTTAATTAAATTAAATAAGTAGTATCAAACCGTGATTCAATTATCGAGTTAGAGAACCAAATTTGGATTGATTTATATCAAAATTTTATTAGAACTATAAATTTTAATTAACGACATCGTTCTAACATGTCGGTCAAATTAGTCAATTCATGCATTAACTCTCCAATTGGGTTTTCGTATCACTCATTTGGAGTTGAATCGATTACACTAAATAAGTAAAATCTCATAACCAATAATAAATCTATGATCATTGTGGTAGATAAGTCAATAGCTTAAGAATTAAAATTTAATTTGATTCGAATTAAACCTAACAATGAACCGTATCGATTGGTGAACTAACATGGTTTGAGACTGTAAAGCATGACTATAAAGGACGTAGTTTGTAAAATTGCAAATCGTATCGAGACTTGCTTTTAAATTGAATTAAGTTAAGGTCAATAGAAAAGACTCATAGGTTCACCTTTTTAGATGTCTTAACACGATATGATTTAACCAAATTTGATGCATTTGACCTTGTTTAACTCGAAATGGTATTTTCTTTGAGTTATTTAAGTTTGAAGTTTGGTTTAAATTGAACGAATCGAATTTGAATTAAATACCGAATTTGTTTACTTATAATTCCTAAAATTAAAAATTTAAATTTGTAACAAAAAAATTTCTAGCATTTGAGCAATACTTTTGTTTCATTATAATTAAAATTTTCTGCTATTAAAAGCCTGAAAAACGAATTTATAATTATATTAAAATATTCAATTTTTAATTTTGACTGCAGCGGTTTTATCTGAGAGGCTAAACGACTCATTCCCACGCAAGGTTTTCTTAAATGACAAATTGCCACCTAACAACTTTTGAAATATTAAATATTCACCTATTAACTAAAATCAATAATTAAACTTAATAGTTAACTGCTAAAATTAATTGATTAAAGAAATTATATATTTTTAAATAATACTAATTTTAAAAAAATAAAATTTATAAAAATATGTAAAATATAAATAATATTAATATAATATTAAATAATTATAAAAATTAATAAAAATTTTATAAAAAATTAAAAAATCAACCATCGTCCGTGACAGTGGTAACCAAAAACCTCTAACCAGCTAGTTGGATTGAAATTAAATCTAACTGTTTCAAAGGCACAAGCGACTAAATACGTCTATCTCTGCCTTCAAGGCAGTCATATCAGACTTTCAATCTAATTATATAGTTATTTTTAGTCACCTAATTAAATTTTCTGTTGTCACTGTTGATGGCGGTGAAATTTTTTAATTTTATTTATTTTTAAGTTTTTTGTTAATATTTTTATTATTTATTAAATTATTATTTTTTAATTAATATATTAATATTATTTATTTTTCGTAGAAATATTTTGATCTTTTATTATAAAATGTTAAAAAAAATTAAAAGAAGGTGGGCTTTGGTGTTCTGAAATTTTTTGGGCTGGACCTTGTTACTTGAGGGAACCTTGGGTGGCAATTCGTCGTTTGCCCAATCTGAAACTAGAAAATAACGCTGACGTGTACCAAAAAGGACCGCCAATGCCAACTATTTCATAAATAATTCAATAATAAATAAAATAAAATAAAATAAGTAAATAAAAGAGGAAGAATATTTCTTGGAAATATTGAACAAATTGTTCTCTTCTCTTCTCTTTCTCTTTCCCTTTCTCTCTCCGTTCTGGAAAAACAGAACCTAAATACACGCTGAGCCTGAGAGAGAATCCAGGCCTCAACTACCCGAGCCGATCTCCACGCTCTAAACGACACCGTCTCCTTGGAATGGGAACGCTTCAGACTTGGCGAAAAGCCTATGGCGCTCTGAAAGACTCCACCAAAGTCGGCCTCGCTCATGTCAACAGCGACTATGCGGTACCGCTTTAATCACTGTTACTTTTACTCTGTCGCTTTCTGTCTCTTACTCACTCACACATTCGTTAGATCCGATTTGATTTTTTTTTTTTGGATTTTTGCTATAATAAGGATATGGATGTGGCCATAGTCAAAGCTACCAATCACGTCGAGTGTCCGCCCAAAGAGCGACATCTTAGGAGTGAGTAACTGAGTTATAATTTTTTAATTTTATTTATTTTATGGATCTAATTTTATTTTCGTTTTTTTACGAGATAATTGAGGATTTAGCGAAAAGATTTCCATAAAATTGTGAAATTCTTTGCAGAAATCTTGCTTGCCACGTCAGCAATGCGGCCTCGAGCAGATGTTGCTTATTGCATTCACGCGCTCTCACGTCGATTGGCCAAGACTCGGAATTGGACGGTATTAAGTTTGATTGATTTTAACATTTTCATGGTTATTACATATTTTTTCTTAGTTTATTGTATATATTTGGTTTGTGTAGATCTGTTCATTATTGCATATTTATGGGTTTTAGCTTTCCTGCACCTATTTATGCTTATGGGATATGTCAAGAACATAATTGTACACAGCAACGTATGTTATTAAACTGTTACAAGTAAACACGAAGGTCTGAATTTCTTATGATAATCTTTGTTGCATTAAAATATTGATCATAAATCTTGTGATATTGTGGAAGAATATGTAAGTGATTAATGCGTTTTATTGAGTCATCAAAGAAAAATGTTGAACGTGAGACTAGATAAGATATTTTGTGATATTCGTAAAGATTCAGAATATTGAGGCTATATGTATTATTCTTGTTGGCCATGTGTGGTTTATTAGCTATTTGTCGGAAGCTATGCAAAGAATTCCCAAAAAGATTAAGCTCCAAGAGGAAATGCATAAAAGGTATTTCCTTTGGTCTAAAGGTGACAAGAAGGACTTCTCACTTCCCATGCTCATATCCTAGTTCCAGTGCAAGTGGGAATTGACCTGATCTGATTATGTTGCTTGATAGATTTCACCAGTGGCTAAGTTGGTGCATCCCAGGAGGGTTCTGTCATGGTTGATGTCCAGCTTTTCTGCTCGCACATATTTGGATTACTGTTTATGAAAGACTAATTAATCATATGAAAAAGGTTCCTGTAAAAGCTATGTGGTGATTTTTTTTCCCTTCTCTTGCCCCTAATGAACAAAGAAATTCTTATGGTTTTTTTTCTTTTATTCTATGGCAATGCCAGGAAACCGCTTTATATTTATTGCAAAGTTTATGGATTTTGTTTATCTTGCATTCTCATGGGAATGTAAAAATAGATTGCTAGATTTTTTAGAATTGGAGTGTCCATTGGCCTTATGATGGTCATTTTTACAGGTTACCTTATGCCATATTTGCATCAGAAGTTTAATGGATCTAAATTTCTTTCATATGCTTTTTTGCATTATTAGTTGCATGTCATGTATTTTCTATGAGGTGAATCAACAAGTTGAATTGAGACTGTAATTGTTTTTCCTGCAACTAGAATCCTTCTTATGTGGAAAAGAAATGTTTACGTTATTATCTGGAGTAATCTACGTTTGTTTCTTGTTGTTCAACAGGTTGCACTAAAGACATTGATAGTTATCCATAGGGCATTGAGGGAGGGTGATCCTACTTTCCGAGAAGAACTACTGAATTTCCAACAGAGAGGACGTATTCTCCAGCTTTCTAATTTCAAAGATGATTCAAGTCCAATTGGTAAATTTTGATGCCTCTATCTTTCTCTCTCACTTATCTTGGCTCTCATTACTATCTTTTGCCTGTTTGATCTGCCAACACCATATCAACGAACCAAAATATGTGTGGCGTGTTTTGCCAATTTATTAAGATGATAATTCTTGAATTAACATTTAATGTATGTTCAGCCTGGGATTGCTCTGCATGGGTACGTACATATGCACTATTTTTGGAGGAACGACTTGAATGTTTTAGGGTTCTAAAGTATGACATTGAAGCTGAACGTCTACCAAAACCTGCCCAAGGGGAGGATAAGGTACATTCCCTTAATAGTTGCATCATGGGAAATCACAAGTGAACAAAATTAACGATGATAACATGTATCTGGAAAGAACATAAAATGGGGAGTTAGTAAATTAGTATTGAGGAATTTGATTTTCATTTAACTGTTTAACTGTTGATTTAGTATCTGTTGTTAGTTGTCAGTTTTCTACGTTGTATAATTTTTCTCACATCTGTAAATCTTTTTTTTTTTTTTTCTAGAATCATATTCTTAGTGGTAATTTTGTAGAATTTGATTGTTGTTGATGAAGTTTGATGTAGTCATTTTTTCTTTGAAACAAAGATGTGTATTTGATTGTTAACAAACCCCTAGAGCAATCTCAGTTTGGATGTTACTGTAACATGGCAAATGATACGCATGAATGTGTTTGTTCTAATTTGTGAGAATTGCAGTTCTGTGCTTCTTAGCTAGAACCTTGCACAATTTAAGGTTTCCTTTGTAGCAGAACATAAAATTTGGTGACTTTGTTGTGGACTAAAGTGAGAGTAGCTTGTGATTAGGTTATTGAGATAGTTAATATGTAAGCCAATAAGTTGGGATTTCACCTTTAATTAAAATGTAGAAGGTTCTCATAAATTTATGGTTGTGTAATAAATACACTATCCTACTGCTGCTACTAAAAAATTAAGCCTTCAATTCTTAACCAATAATTTTATTCTTTTTGCACTTATTTTCTACATATATTTTTTTACCAGAATTTTCTTGCCCTCACTCCAAATTTTTATTCAAACATAGAATTAGTTTAAAAAAAAAAAAAAGAAATGTGCAAGTGAAGTTCTGGAGTCTGTTAAAACTCAATATGATTGTTGATCTCTTATTTAAGATGTAATTTGGATTTCTGTTCTGTTTTTGTCTGGATCAAAATTGTGTTTTATTTATTTATTTTTTTTAAAGAAACCATCAGTTATCAATATTATAAGAAAGCAGCAGTTGGATGTATGATGCTAAGGACATATTAGATATATAATTTAAATACAGGTTTTTAGGAAATGAAGGGGCACAAGAATTTTATAAGATGCATTTGATTGAAATATGTTGAAATTTTTAGGCAATCGTTTTGGGTACAATCTTGAAAATTAGTGTAAAAAGATAAACACAGTTACATATAACTTGATATACAACACAAGCCATTTTTAAATATTACATTAAACATGGTTCGAGATTGCTAACCAATGGGCTTGAATTGGCAGTTTGTTTGTATCCTTTTAATAGCGAGTATGTTGAGCTGCAATATTCATTATCATAGTCAATCTTTCTCTTCTTCAATGGATAGGGTTACAGCAGAACTAGGGACTTGGACAGTGAAGAACTATTGGAGCAGTTGCCTGCTTTGCAGCAATTGTTGCATCGTCTTGTTGGTTGCCTGGTACTTTAAATCTTTTTTAAACTATTTTTCTCTCATAATCATGAATATGGCAATTTTTTTTTTCAAAAATCATTGTTCATTTTGGCCATTTCTTACTTGTATTATGATTCTGGCCCCACAAGGATATAAATCTTTCTGGTTAAGATACTCTTTTTTTCTTCTATTTTTTGTTCATTTTAGCGATTGTGAATAAATAAATGATGACGCTGCTCTTGTCTTTGCAGCCAGAAGGTGCAGCACTTAATAATTATGTTATACAGTATGCTCTTGCTCTGGTATGAATGCTATCTGTTTCATCTTCCTTTTTTTTTTTTGTTTTGGTAATTTCACTTTTTTTTTTTACAATTGCCTCAAGTTTTGTCTCTATACTCATGCTGTACCTTTATGTTTTTGTACATCACTGTGTTCCATAGATAAAAAGTCATCCCTTGTGGGACAGTAATTGTCCTGTACACTAATTGATTGAAAGACTATTGCATATTCAAATACTTTTTACCTGTTCCTGACCAAATCTTAAAAATCTATCTAAAACTAAATCTGAAAAAAGAAAACAGAAGTTTTTGGGGAAAAGAAAAGAGAGGGAGGGTATTACATGTGTAACGAATGAACTAATTCTTCCAAAATGTGGATAAGAAAGATTTTGGTACTTGTGTGAATTAGGTTCTGTTAGATGTCAAATGTTCTCTGGCATTTGACATAATGTGCTTTTTTACCTTTATTAAATCATTAATCAATATTAGCGTAAAGAATAGCAAACATAAATATTCTTAATCTTAGACGATGTGACATAAACAATTGCATTACTGATTGCGAATGTCATTCTAATTTATTTTGACCTAGTCAATATACAATTTTCAGGTACTGAAAGAGAGCTTTAAAATTTATTGTGCTATTAATGATGGAATCATCAATCTTGTTGATAAGGTAATTTGGATCGGTCAATTATGCAACAATTATTTTGTTTTAGCTAGATGTTATTATATCTTTTTCCTTTTGTCTTTGGTGTTAAGCTTTGATTTCCTTGCAGTTCTTTGAGATGCCAAGACATGAAGCTATGAAAGCCCTTGAAATCTACAAACGAGCTGGGCAGCAGGTTATGTGGTGCATTTCTTTTGTCTAATCTTAAAATTAAGTTGAATATATAGTTGACAGCTTTCTTATACATTCAGATATTAATTTTATGTTATCAATTATACTTCTTAAGTTCATGAACACCTAATATACAGGTTTTTGGTGCAGGCTGGAAGTCTTTCTAGTTTCTATGAAGTTTGCAGAGGTTTGGAACTTGCTAGGAATTTCCAGTTTCCTATTCTGAGAGAGGTATTGATGATGTGATGATAAAAGAATATTTTAGTTAGTTTCCATTCTTATCTTTGTTACAATAAACTTATGTTAATTCTTTGTTTGCCTTTTCCAGCCACCACAATCGTTTCTTAACACAATGGAAGAGTATATAAGGGAGGCACCCCGGGTGGTTACTGTTCCTAGTGAGCCATTGGTCAGTACAATTTTAATAATCTGGATAAGATAACATTTACAAACTCAATTCCTGTTTATTGTTATTTTCCTAATTATATTTAGGGCCACCTGACTGTTTTTATTGTTTTTTAATAACAAACTAGAGTTACAAAGAAAGGCAGCATAATGTGAATGTCAGAAAATTGTCAAAAACTCGGTAAATGAACAGTTGTTTGCCTAAGTTTGAATATCTATTGAGGGATGGACAAAATCATACTTAGAATTAGAGTTGGAAGGATGAAATGGACTTCTTTTTCAGAATTCAAGCGTGATGAAAGCTAAAGAACTTGGTACTAGTGGACCGTACTTTATGGTTTAATACATGTTCTGTTAAGAAACATGTCAAAAGAAGATCAAGGCTGAAGTGAGATTTGAGGTGGATGAAAAGTAAGGAGAATGGAAAAAATCTGTTTGAGACAAGTTATGAGTATGGCAAATTGAGGATAATATGAGAGTTTTTTTAGACAGTTTTGCAATGTGAAATAAAAATCATGGATACTGTCCTCAATGAGAAGGAATGAGATCACAAAGCAGTAAGAAAAGTATGTTTTCATGCAATCTTTTGTGAGGTTATGGCCACCGATGAGAAATGATTCACATGTGGCTGATGCATTGATTCTAGGTGACAAAATAGTGAATCTGATGTTTAGAATCATTAACTCATTTTAGTCCCCAGCTCTACTGCTTGTATTCCATGAGTACTGTTATGAGAAGAATGTTCCCCATTGGACTAACATGTTAGTATTAACAGCTGCTAACATACAGACCCGATGAAGGTCCATCAGAAGATGCAAATATACCTAGTGATGAACCAGAGCATCAACCTGTGGATGACGTTGCTGTCTCTATTGCAGAGGTTACACCTCCTACTCCACCTCCTCCACAGAACAACGTGGATTCTGCAGATCTTCTGGTAATTGATATTTGGGTTGTTAAATCATTGTTTTTCTCAGAATTCATCCTCTCTATCACCTTCCATTTTCTGGTGGGGTTCAGGGATTGAGCTATGCCACACCCAATGCATCTGCAATTGAGGAAAGTAATGCCCTGGCTCTAGCAATAGTTCCATCTGAACCTGGTAATACTTTTTTGTTGCATTTTAATGTTCATCAAGTTGCATCCTTTGTGCTTTCTGCAATTTTTGTTGCTTTTTATGTTCATCAAGTGGCTTCATTTTTCTGCAGGTGCTACTGCTCCAACATTCAATTCACAGGCTGGTCAACCAAAAGATTTCGATCCTACTGGATGGGAGCTTGCCCTGGTGACCACACCAAGTACTGACATTTCTGCAGCTAATGATCGGCAATTGGTAAGGCCTTCCTGTGGATGAATCTGTTGATCTCTTGTTATTATAGATAGTGCCTATCCGACAATAATTGAACCTGAACTTTGATGTGAATTGAATGCTAGGCTGGTGGGCTGGACTCCCTCACATTGAACAGTTTGTATGATGAAGTGGCATATAGAGCCCAACGGCCCATCTATGGAGCTACTGCCCCGAATCCGTTCGAGGTACAGGATCCATTTTCCATGTCGAACACCATTGCTCCTCCTCCGTCAGTTCAAATGGCAGCAATGTCTCAGCCTCAGCATAATCCCTTCGGTCCATATCAACCGACCTTCCAGCCTCAGGTGCAGCCTCAACAACATTTGATGATGACTCCGGCAAACCCATTCGGCGACACTGGCTTTGGTACATTTCCAACGAATCCTGTCACTCATCCGCAAACAACGAATCCTTTCAGCACACCAGGTATTTTGTAATTACACGCTTTTAAACTTCTGAAATGTGTAGTAATTCCTTAGGGTGCAGTGGGTTTTGGTAATATTTGCAGCGGCTTGATGGGGGCTTTTTGTTGCTTAAAATTGATTATTTTTGGCCTGAGTTGATGAAGTGTATTGGTTGTAAAAGTTGTCGAGTGAATAGTAAAAGATGTAACAATAATTAGTTGATAAAATTTTAGAATATCATGAATATAAAGTCTTTTTTTTTTTTTTTTTTTCCCTTGTAAACCTATTAAAATCGATGGTCTTTTTTCAAATTAAATGCTAATTCAGTTATTACTTAATAGATAAGGTAGATTTTGTCATCCATTTTTATGTGTTTTGTACATGGAAGATTGCTGTACTGATTGTTATGGGAAACCAATTGATGGGTACATTTTTATCATTTTTAGCCAAGCTAGCCCTTGTTTCAGCTTGAACAAGACAAAACAAGTTTGAGTCAGAGTCTAAGAGTTTAATATTGTTGAGTTTGAGTTCGAAAGATGTTTGGTTTGTTAAGCTTGCGAGCCTAAAAAAATTCAATTCAAATTGATTAATGCACATTAAAATGATATTATTTTTTGTTAGTTATAGCATCAAATTGAGTTCAAAGTTTAACTTGGTTTGGTGTTGTAGTTGAATTCTAGCCAAACTTGAACTTAGTTCACTTCAGGTAAATCAAGCTCGAACAACTTTTAGGAGATTTCGGCGAGCTTGAGCATAAATATTTTGTTAGGTGTTAAATATAGAGCTGAGTTTGGATTGGTGTGAATTTGAATTGAAGTTATAATGCCTAATTCAAACTTAGGTTTGAGTGTGTTCGAACTAATGCGCAAACAAGACGATATCTAGCAATTGTCACGTTAGAGTTTTAGTTTAAAATCAATTTGTTTGAACGGAATCATAAATTCCATATGAGTGAGATAACTTCTAACTTGAAACTAATCTACCCCTAATTCTTTTACTTCAGAGTGTAATTTGTCATTTTCAAATTTAGGCTTAAAATTTTGCCCTAAAGTGCAAAAAGAAAAACCATTGACCTCATTGAAGCATGGAAATGGGCAAATCATGTGCTTCAATTTGGTGCATGCTTGGGAGTTATCATGAAATGTTTCTCAATGGGGAATCTTTTTTTTTTTAATTATTATTATTATGGTATTATTATGCATGCTTCAAAATAGGATTGGTTGTTCAACTTTACCCTTTTTTTTTTAATTAAAGAATATAGCAGCTTAATTTTTATCTCATTTATTTAAAAGAAAAAAAATATATTGAAGTATTTTTTTTTTCTTTTTAGATTTTAAACCACCTTTTAAGATTACATTTTAGATTATAAAATAGTTTAACCAATTATGGTTTTATTATTATTATTTTTAACCATATTAACCAAAAGCATTTGTGGGAGTAAACTATAGGTATTGTTTAAAGGTGTAAATGAGTTCGAGTTCAAATTCTAAATTTGAGATCGAGCTGATCTTGGTTGGTTTAATGAGCTCATAAGTTTAGGGTTTGATTCGAGTAAAGTATTAATAAACCCTAATAATTTCAAATATTACATTTATACTTATAAAAATTTGCTTTCTTGACTTAGAATATATATGGGTAATTAATAAATATAAAAATTATGAGATTTAAATAAATGTTTTCTAAATTAAAAAATATTTAAATATAACTTTTTAGACAAATTCGAATCAAAATCTTACCAACCCATGCTCTCTGAGAAGGTAATTGAACCAAACTTAAATTAAGTACTATACAGCTCAGCATAACCCAATTATGCCACCTAGTATTGACCATTCAACTAATATGATATTAAGGAAATTTTCTTATTAATTTCCAAATTTATAGAATGAAAAAAATAGCTAACGTTCTTTTATTTTTAATCTTTTTATTTATTTATTTATGGACAAAGAATATTTAGATTTTTCAAAAGCCAAAGCATAGGGAAATGGGGGTTCAAAAAGGTAAAGAAGAGTAAGGCGAAAAAGCAAAAGAAAATTAGGGGCCAATGCCCCCACAGTCCACGTCTCTTCAAATCCTCTCAAATCTTAATCATTACATTCACAAATCTCCATTTGTGTTAATTCTCTTTGAGCTACTTTGAAAATTTTTTTCTTTTAAAATTATTTTATCAATTAAAGCTTAATCATGGAATCCTAAGTTTTTCAAAAGGAGTAAGTTGTCCTAATTATATCTGAATAGAGCCAACTCAAACCCGATACAAATTTATATAGTTCAGTTTGAACTCACTCAAATTAGCAATAAAACTATTGGAGAAGTCATCGAAAAGCACCAAAGAAAAAAAAGGGTCAATGGAGATAATGAAGAAGAAGATTCATCAGAGAAAATAAATTTGCCAACAACTTGATAGCTTTAAATCGATTTAACTGTAACTTGAACTGAGACTATCCTAACTCAAATTTGGCTTGTTTTGAGTTAAACATCGAGCTAACTCTAACCCTAATAATATGTTAGTTCATTAATACTCATTTATTAGTAAAAGTATTACTTTTATATAAGAATTTTATAGGCGATGACCGGTAAAAAAATTCCACTCTGGCATTGGCTCTTCTACAATTTCACTCAATACTAATTTTTTTGTTCTTAATGATATCTTGTATGCACCAAATTCATGTCAAAATCTCTCCCGATTCTGAGATTTCGTATTATCCTTAAGATTTTGTTTTATTCACTTTATCCCTCTAAGATTTCATCTTACCTTCTAAGAATTTATCTTACTTTCCAAAGATTTCATCTTTACTTCGAGAGATTTTGTCTTATCCCCAACTTGCTTATACTCAATTTTTTATTTGTTTTTAAAGTCATCGGACTTTTTGGTTTCACGAAAATAAACATTAAATTATTTGATCTATTAATATAAGGAAATTTACAATATAATGGTTGTGCATTTTTATAAAGAGAAGCTTATTTGCCCCAAAACTTAATATTTATAATTAATTTGTATTGTATGATATATTTTTTATTGACAATGCATGATGCTTGAGTTAGACCTACACTCTAATTTCATAAAATGTGTCTTTTACTTGGGGCCTTCTTATCTAAATAAACAAACTTTTATTTTAAGCTCCATGTTCTTTTTACTTAATTTAAAAAAAAAAAAATCATGTTATGCGCTGAAATCTATAGAATATTTAACATTCCATATCTCAACCTAATTTAATAGCTTGAGTTTAAATATTCTATATTAATTTTTTTTGTGACTCTAAATCTTTGGGATGGGATGCCCATACCTCAAAATAAATGGATTTTGTAACGTATGATTATGCAATTAGATTATTTTAAATTAGAGATAAAATAATATTTAATTACATAATAATATATAATTGTTAGCATATAAATAATATTTATTATTAGTACACATAATTTTACTTAAAAAAATATTATAATTTTAATATCAAGGGGGGTCGGTGATATGTTGTATAATATCAAAGTGAAATTTTTTCAAAGTCAAGAGTGTCAATTGATCCCACATGGGTTTGTCCTTGATGTTTTTTGATTGATTGAGAGATATGATAATGATTTTGATAACTTTAAAAGAATTACATGTAAATAGACTCATAGTCAATGAACTATTCACTAATAACGATCATAGTTGTTATGTTTTAATTCGTTGTAGAAAAATAATTAGCCTTTGATTTTGTTAGGTGTTAAGTTGTTGTCCCTTTTTTTTTATGGGTAAATTTAAAATTAGACAGAACTTCTTTGGATTTGGTTCTCTATTTTCTTAAAATATTGAATTTTTTTATTATAAATAAATTTTCAATTAGGTAAACAGTGACTTAACAACCAACGAAATCAAAAATTAATTATTTTTCTAAATTAAAACACAATAATCATAATCGTTATTAATAAATAGTTCAATGATTGTGGGTATTATTTATCCAAAAAATGATACATCAAAAACTAATATCAATCTCATATTTGAGTCTCATATCATTAACTTTCAACTATAACAACATAAATATCGTATAAATTAAGTTTCGAACTCTTTCCGTTCGCAATATTCATGAGTAATGCAAATGGAAACTTTAGAATAAGGTATAAAAAAATATGATTAAGTGAGAAAATACAAGGCTAAAAATATTTTTGTCAATTGTTTGAGATTTCTTCCTAACTACACCAATATATTCTTAAATGCCCCAAAGGGGTCCCTTTGGCTCACAATTTTAGACCAAACTTTGATCAAATTAAAATTAATGGGTTCTTTGCCGCAAGATATTGGACCGTTCCATAAATTATTGACCTACTAAAATTATTTATTTAACTTTTTAATAACGGTCCAGGAGCCTGTTCGATCAGGCTTAAAGCTATTTATTTATTTTTTAATAAAAATCCAAGAGCGTGTTCATTGTTTTTATTTTTTAATATATTCTTAATTAATATTTTAAACCCCGCCACATTGGACCCTCTTTGAATGCAAATTCATATGGAAAACACAAGTTTTTTTCATATCGAACCAAATTCGAGTTTAACCTATTTGAAGAAAATCAAGCTTGAGTTGAGTTTTAAACTGGTTTCATATCATTGTTTAATAAAAAATATTTAAAATAATATCGTTTCGATGTATATAAATTAAAATAATATCATTTTATTCGATTTAAATTAAATTTTTTTAAGCGTACGAGTTATGCTCTCATCTTTTCGAATATAAAACAGGACTCTCTTCTCCGCCACTTCGACTACCCCTCACGGGCTCCTATCCATATTTTGATTTAAAAAAAAAAAAAAAAAAAAATCCTTACTACCTACCATTATATTGAACCGTTCGAGCATCTTTTTGCTTGTTAAAACTATTTATTTAATTTTCAACAACAGTACAAAACCCTGTTCGGTATGGCCTTTTTCTAAAACAAAAATCCAAGAGCCTGTTCGTTATATATATATATATATATATATTGTATACAAATTCTGCTATAAATAAAGACATTTTGAACATCAAATGGGATCCTTCTATGAATGCCCCCCTTTGAATTCAACTTTGGATGGATCATCAGCTGAATTAAAACCTAGTGGGGCAATGACAAGTTGTTTTTGAGGCCCCTTCTCAAAAGATGGAGATTAAAAAAATTACGTCCAATTATTATTAAATTTAGATGTTTAAATAAGATGAAGGGAAAATTAATTATTTTAATTATTTTAAAATTAAAAAAATAAAAATACCCAATAAAAATTCGCTTTTACGAATATATTTGAAATTTAATGTGTGATAAGACCCGCGTGACAAATAATTCGTCGAAAAAATCAAATAACTCACGCGTAGTCATAATGTATAGCACATGCATTAGCTCCAAAAACACGTATTGCCCCTTCTTTTGCGTTCGTCAGTTACGTGTCTCCGAATCCTTGAAGCTTATTTTTTACACTTTGTATTACATTATTTTATTTTTGAATCGTATCAAGTACACAAAAACCACTGTCAATCGACTATAAATCGTGTCTAAAAATATCATAACACAAAAAAATAGTCGACTGTTAAGTTGATCACGTATTTTTTCTTCAACCACGTGTATTTATCTTTTGTACATATATTAAACATATACGAGTATTTAATTCATCGTATCTATGTCAATTACGCATGGTGCCCATGTCTCACCACGCGTGAAATTTTAAACAGATACATAAAAACGGGATTTTTTAATATTTTATTTTTTAATTTGAAAATATGATTAAATTAATTTTAAAATATGACTAAATTAATTAATTTTCTTAAAATAAATTTGTGATTAAATATTTGGCGCTGCAGCCATGGCAGGGCCAACTGGACTGATTCCAACCAAATTAAGACTTTTGTAAAGCAATTTATTTCTCAACCTTTTTCATCTTCTTTCAAGAAAGCCGCTGCCCAAATTGAATCATATTTTATAACAATTTGATACTTTTGAGAGCCCTTTATTTTTTGGTTATTTTAAAAAAATTATTAATTAATAATTTTCCATAATACATACATGGCTTAATTTCATCTACTGTAAAAATTATTTACTTTCCAATATTTTAAAAGCATAAAAATTATAAAAAAAACTTAATAATTTCTAAAAAAAATTAAAAATTTTTATATGCTAATATTTTTTATTATTTTTGAAATTTTATTTTATTAATTACTTTTTTAAGATTTTAAAATATTATTTTATATTTTTGTTATAATTTTTTATTTTTTACCTTGATTGAAGGTATTTTAATCATTTTATAAAAATAGCGGATAATTGAAACTTTATCATTTAAAAAATTTTGGGTAAAAATAAATCGTTTGGCCTTGTTTTTATCAACTTAATACTTATTACTAATCAATGACATTATAAATCGTAAATTTTATATAATTTATGCCGTGAATTTTTATTTTTCTTGAATTTAATTGAAACTTGAAATAAACATTTTAAAGCAATTTCTCAGAGAATAAACGTTAAATAGTTTCCATAAATGTTGTCATTTTCTTTTCGTTGAAAAATATTATTAAAAATGTTTCATACATTTATATTTCAATCATATAGATGAACTTTCGAGTCTCTTTGTGACATATAAAAATAAAATCTTTGATCTTATTCGGTACAATAATTATGAGGTCAGTTATTGAATTTAGAGAGTTTGCTCTTACTGGTGTAATCGATATTAACTGACCGAAAAGCAAAGGATTTAAAAAAAATGTATCTTAAAAATTAAGGCAGTGTAAAAATGAATTAAACTGATTAAATCAAATTAATCGAAACAAAAAACTATGATTTGCATTGTTTTATGGATGATTATTACTTTAAAATTTTTATAAATTGAACACATGGTTTGATTTTGGTTTTAAAAAATAAATCTAATAAAACAGAATTAAATCAATAAATATAATAAAATTATATCTTTTTTTAAAATATATAGTTTACTGATAATTTCTTTAATATAAATTCTTTAAGATTTCGAACACAATTTTTTTATGTTTTAGAGGATTTTTTGTGGTATTATTTTAATCTTATTAACTTTTTTGTTATTATAATTTTATTATCATTATTAAATATTATTTTAATATTTATTAAAATTCTTTATTTTTTTTAATTGTTATCAAACATATCAAATCGATTATTTAAACCGAATTCAAATAGTTTTTATTTGAATATTTTTTTAACGTTGTTTGTTTTAATTAGTATTTAAAAACTGCAATTAAAAATTATAACCCTTTTGTTTTCTAATATCAAATATAGAGTTTAAACAATTAATTATCAAAACATTGATGAAAGTTGCCTCTTTTAAAAAGGCAACATATAAATTAAGAAATAAAATCATTTCATTTAAGAAAATATTATTCTCTTAATTTCATATTTAAAGTAACCTGAATCCACAATTATGATTGGTAATTAATAAAAGGAAACAAATCTTACTTATATAAATTAATTTTTTATTATTTGTATCCTATAACATCTTTAAAATCTCGTAAACTATTACAACAAATTTTTGTATCATAAATATATAAAAAAATTATATCGACTTTTTTATTTTACTTGATCGAGATCTTTATCTCTTAAAATCTGCCATTTCCCCCAAATCTTATTACTTTATTTTAGTTCGTAAATTATGTTTATCAAACAATTGTTGTATGAAACTTGTAACAATTATTCTCCGATTGGCCTTGATCTAGAAGCACCTCCGAACCCATCGGTTTCCCTTGATGATGCTTGTAGAATATCGATCAAGGGTGAGTGAGTAAGCTCTAACCAACAAATAATATTATCGAAAGAATAAATAATTTTTCAATTTTAGGGCAGAAATATGGAATTACAAATTAACCAAATTCAGTGGGAAATTATATTATTTTATAGGTAAAAAATAAAATCTAGTTGTGAAAAAGGTTCAAGGGAAACAGACTTGCATGATGAGGATGAGCATCTGGGCATCCTAAAATGGGTCCCATGCTTTACTTTGAGTGTGGTCCACCTAACTGTTTTTTACTTGCTTTCTGGGCCACCACCTCAAGTGAGATATCACCGGACCCCCTCAAGTTTCGGGGGTTTCTGTTGTAACCCAAATGGTTCTTTTTTAAATCCCCAAAGTAACCCTCAGTTTTGGTTTATTTACTCCCCACAAAATTTTATATTTTAACTTCGAATCCAAAACCTTGCCTTTTCTACCGCAGAATATTTTCGAGATGTTAACAAACACGACGTATTTTTATTTATTAACAATATTTTTTGCATTGTTTACCCGAAATTTAAAGCATTCGTCTTATTGGATAGAATGCATTTGGTTGGAGTTTAACTCGTTGGGATACTCATAACTTAAGATTGAGTTGAGTTTCAATTAAGCTAAGTTGTCGGTAGATTTATCTTTTTTGGTAATTTTTTTTTAGATAATTATTTTTTTTCTTCGTCTTCGACTTTTTTTTAATTATTTTCTAGTATTTTTGGATGATTTTTTTGGTGAATCATTTTTTAATGAATTTATTAAGCAAACTTAAACTCAAGTTTAAGGGAGAATTAAAAATAAATATGCAATTTTCTTTGTTATTTTTAATAATCTTTTGCTTGTTGAATGAGATGACCTTGTGATTCTAGAGGAAAAAAAAAAGGGACTTTAATTTTCTCTGACTCAATTAAATAATTTTAAGATTTTCTGTATAAAACTTCAGAGTCTTCTTTGGCTGTCAGTCCCATTCAAGCTACCTTTTCCCAGTCTAATTGAAGCTTCTCCTTCTTCCCACTTTCATATTCCATAACTCTCTCTTCATCTTCCTCAAAATCCCATTTTTTGATTCTGATTTTCATCAGTTTTAGATCTTTTTCTTTTCCTTTTGACATAGCCTGCTTGCAACGTGTTCTGTTTCATTCTGTTTTTACTCTGTTTTTGTATATATCTTAAGAAACAGAGTAAGCATCAATGGCGGCCAACAAATTCGCAACTGTGTTGCATAGGAACACCAACAGTATTACGCTTATTCTAGTCTATGTAGTTCTTGAATGGATTTTGATCGCTCTCCTTCTTTTAAATTCTCTTTTTTCTTATCTAATTATCAAGTATGCAGAGTATTTTGGCCTCAAAAAGCCCTGTGTTTGGTGTTCGAGGCTCGATCACATCTTTGACTCTTCAAAGAAAACGGATTCTTATAGAGATCTTGTCTGTGATGATCATGCTAAAGAGATTTCCAAACTGGGGTTCTGTACAAATCATCATACCCTATCTGAATCACAAGATATGTGCGAGGATTGTTCGTCCTCGTCGCATCTGGAATTCTCCAAGGATTATGCTTTCTTTCCATGGATGAAGAAGATTGGAATGGTTCAAAATGGTGAAGATGGTGCTCAAAACGTCGAGGTGGAATCTAATTGTTCTTGCTGTGGAGTCAAATTGGAGAGAAAATTTTATTCCCCATATGTGCTGTTTAAGCCTTCTTGGGAAGTTTTGGATTATCCCAAAAAGGAAAATTTGATTGAAGAAGAAGGAGATGATGGTAACTTTGTTAAAAGTAATTCGGATTCTTTGGCCAACCAACTTGAAGGTGTTCAGAAAATTGCTGAAGATATGGGAATTTCGATTGAAGGAAGAGAACTGAAGACAGAGGAGACTTGTTCAGCTAAGGAAGAGGATAAAGTGGATGTTGTTATAGGGACAGAACAAGAGTCTTCTTTAAAGGATGAAGCTTTGAGTGCTTCAATGGAGGACCCATCTTGTGATGAGAGTAAAAAACAAGCAACACCTGAAATTGTGACTAAGCATTTAGAGTTTTACATAGATGGAGAGGACTGTCATTTGATCCCAGTCGATTTGTTAGATCCAGCGGCAGCAGAAGTGAAAAGTGGATACAAATTGAGGGAGGAAGGAGAGGGAAATGGTGAAAACGAAGATGTTATTTTGGATTTCACTATCAGTGATTTTGGGACAGAAGTTGAAGTTGAGTTGGTCATGGTGAATATGGAGAAAAGGATCAGTTCAGAAGAGGCAATGGCATCACTTTCGGCCCATGAAAGTGAAGAGCAAGATAAGACTATGGTGCTTGAACCAGTGGAAGAAGAAAATGAGGATGAAAATGAGTGGTCTTCATTTATTCAAGCAGAAGTTGGAGATTCAATCGAAGAGGAGCAAGAACAAGTTGCCGTGCAGACACCTCAGACCCTTTCTGCTGATGCTCAAGAAGCTGCTGAAGCAAGAGAGAAAACAGCAGGAGTAGATGTGGAATTGGAATTGGATTCTAACCAAGGTACATTATGAATTTATATGGTGGAATTCTTGTATGATGAAACTAGTATGTAATTTTAAGTAATTTTGTTGATGTATATGCAGTTTCTGATGATGTGCTTCAAGTGCAAAGTGATGAAATTGATGGGGAGATCTCAATAGGGACAGAGATTCCTGAAAATGAACCAATTGACAATATTCAAACTGAGCAAGACCATTTTGCTAGTTCTTCTGAATTGCATGTAGATAGGGATGATAATGGTAAGTTTTTTACATTTTTTAATGATGAATTTCTTATTGCAGTTGATCTTCTAATGTGATCGATTTTATTTTTTAGGTTTTAAGCAACTTAAAGATGATAATGTAGAGTTCGAGATCATAAAAATTGAGGCAAGTGAAGAGGCAACAATCAATAATTTATCAAAATCTTCAGAGGTTATTGAGATTGAAGAAGAGAAAGTTCCTGATACGCCAACTTCTGTTGATAGTCTTCATCAGTTACACAAGAAATTCCTACTACTTGATCGAAGAGAATCAGGAGCAGAAGAGTCCTTGGATGGTGGAAGTGTTATCAGTGATATTGATTCTGGAGATGGAGTGTTGACAGTAGAGAATTTTAAATTGGCATTGAGAGCAGAACGAAAGGCGTTAAATGCTTTATATGCAGAATTAGAAGAAGAGAGGAGTGCTTCAGCAGTGGCGGCTAGCCACACGATGGCAATGATAAATAGGCTTCAGGAAGAGAAAGCAGCAATGCAGATGGAAGCTTTGCAATATCAAAGAATGATGGAGGAGCAATCAGAGTATGACCAGGAAGCATTGCAGCTTTTGAATGAACTTATGATAAAGAGGGAGAGGGAGAAGGTGGAGGTGGAAAAAGAGCTTGAATTGTATCGAAAGAAGGTACAGGATTACGAAGCGAAAGAGAAGATGATGATGTTGAGAAGAAGAAGCAGAACTTCTTCTGCTTCTTGCAGCAATGGTGAGGATAGTGATGGTCTATCTATCGATTTGAATCATGAAGCGAAGGAAGAAGAGAGCCTGAAGAACAACCAAGAAAGTAGCAACCAGAACACTCCTGCTGATGCAGTTCTATATCTGGAGGAGTCATTGGCTAATTTTGAGGATGAAAGGCTATCCATTCTAGAGCAACTCAAGGTTTTGGAAGAGAAATTGTTCATATTAAACGGGGAAGAGGAGCAAATTTTCGAGGATATAAAATCAGTAGATCATTTCCATAAAGAGAATGGCAATGGCTACATTGAAGATTATGATTTTGATGGTGAAATTAATGGCCTAACAAATGGCCATTTCAAAGAAATGAATGGGAAACTTCACTACCAAGGAGGGAAAATTATAGGTGCAAAGGCTAAGAGACTGCTTCCTCTTTTTGATGCAATTGGTACAGAAACTGAAGATGGAATTCTGAATGGACATGAGCTAGAGTTCGATTCTGTCGCGTCTCAGAACTCATCTATCACAAAATTTGAGCTCGACAGCAAGAGGCAGGCACTCGAGGAAGAAGTTGATTATGTCTACGAAAGACTACAAGCCCTTGAAGCAGATAGAGAGTTCCTCAAACATTGCATCAGCTCCCTGAGAAAGGGAGACAAAGGAGTAAATCTTCTCCAAGAAATCCTACAACATCTTCGCGATCTCAGAAGTGTCGAGCTGCGAGCAAGAAACATTGAAAATGTCACCTCATAAAGACACAACGACATCGAAAAAGTTGCAGGTACTACACCTATCCATTTTTGCTTCTATTGTCACAATTTAACTCATATATGTTACATGTTCATTAAAATTCTGTGTTAAAAAAATTGCAGACTGTTGAAATTCTAGGACAAAGAAGCACCAAATGCACTTGCAAAAGTGCAGAAAGTATCAAAGGGAAGTCCCTGGATGGAGAGGGAAGGTCCTGGCAATCAAAAAGATCAGCCTAATGATCTTACGTTGGGGGACCAGAAATGAAATTTAAAGGTCTACCCAGATTTTAATTTTTGATTTTAATGGTTTGGTGTCAAAAGTGGACCCAAATTTTTGGTGGGTTGAGCTCATCATGCACTTTTTTTTAGGGGGAAAAAGTGAATGATGAGTGTTATGTGTGTGTGTGTAGGGTAGTGAGGCTCTGAAGGCAACCAAGCTGTCAATTTGTATTATGTTTGTGAGCAAAAAGGCCTGGACTCAATGATCCAACAAAGATTCCAGATTGCCTGGGAAAATTAGGATTAGTTTATTATTAGACACCTAGAGAATTAGGAGACCTTTTTTTTTTAAAATCTTTTTCATTTATCTTTTCATGTTTCACAAGGGGGTTTGTTTGTTTGTTTTTTTTTTTATTATTTTGTATACTAATTGGATCCATCCATCCATCCTTCTGTATAAAGTGAGTGTTTTGTTTATTTTGTTTTTTGTTCTTTGTTCTTTGTTTTTTCTAATGTTTTATGATAAAGATGGAAGTAAAGAAATCAATGAGAACAGATTTGAAAATTGTAATTAGGATGTATGTTGCTTTAAGCATAAAAAAAAAACCAAAAGTGTTGGCTGGTGGAAACCAACAAAGGTTAAGCAATGAAATATGATTGCAATGAGTTGTCAGTTGGCCTGACAACAACAGCTTGGACATTAAAAGCAAAGGTAACTTCATTTCCTTGCATTACATACAAGGCTTTGAGAAAAAAAATAACAATAAGGTTAACCAAGTAGGGTTAGGTTAGAGACGAATCGAATCTAAATAAGAATCCTTTAAAGTTTCATCTTAAATCTAGAATAATCAGATTGAAATTCAACTTTTACGTATGTTTTGGATAAGGAGGGGTTTCAATTTTTGATTGGTAATGGTATTTTGACTTTTAATTTAACTAAAATGCTATATGGAATAATTAGATTTACTTGATTTGTGAACAACATTGCGGAAAAATAAAAAGAATTATTTGAATCTAGATAAAGCTAAAACTTTAAAAAAAATTATTTGAATTCAATTCAAATTCAGACCAACTAGTTTGAGATTGAATTTAGTTTACTCTACTGGTAACAATGTCGTCAAAGTAAAAGAGTTGTTAGAGAAGAAGAGGAATTGTCAAAGAAGAAAATACGAAGGATAAGAATTGTTGACAAGACAAACTATATATCGACACTAAGAATGCAAGAACATAAGACTAAAAGAGATGTTCTGAATGAAAATTCTTAAAGACTTGTTTGTGAAAACGAGAAATTATTACTTTAGTGGGACAATTTCTTCGACATTGAACCGATTATAGCAAACAAATGAAACTCTAGAT
Organism: Anacardium occidentale; assembly: GCA_026122585.1. Lineage (NCBI taxonomy): Eukaryota > Viridiplantae > Streptophyta > Magnoliopsida > Sapindales > Anacardiaceae > Anacardium > Anacardium occidentale. The sequence continues at coordinate 50,188 of JAJEJH010000503.1, read as the reverse complement.
GCAGTAATTACTTTTATCCTCTTTTTTAAAAATGATTATTATTGTGTATCTCATAATAATTCTATAATATATCTATCAATCAAGTTAAATTTAAATATTTAAATTCATATCATGATTTTAAATTGACCCCTTTTTTTTATTGGAGTCACTCGCAATCATATATATATATATGGAAGGTCATTTTGTTTAGATTTTCATGTTCTATTTTTTTTTTAAATAACTATTGTTTATAAATTGAATTGTAATTTTTTATATATTAAGGGTATCGGTGAAATTTTCGGGAGGTTTTGGTCATTAAAAAAAGGGTTAAGGTGTTATAAAATTTTTAAAATTTTAATATATTCATTATATAGTTTTAAAATGACAATCACGTCCAAACAAACTAAACCAAATATAACATTTTAAAATTGATTAAAGTTTTGATATTTTTAAGGATTTATATGATTATTTTTTAAATTGATATGGATATATGTGTGTATATATATATATGTATGTATGTATGTACGTATGTATTAAGTATTGATGATAATTTTTAAGTTTCAATGAGAGAGTAAAGTAATCATTTTCTTAAAAACTAACAAAGCAAATGATGGGAGGAAATTTGACTTATTTAAACTTAAGGGTAAGAATAGAACATTTTAACAAACCTCGGGTGGAAAATGGTCATCTGACCTTAATTTTATTAATTGTGTTCTTCCCTTTTAGGCAGGTGGGTTATAATTATTAGATTCCATTTTAAACTATCTTTCGGCGGGTGCTCAATTATAAATATAATTATGATTAATTAAATAGTGTTTAAGTTAATTAATTAAGGTTAGGTATCCTTCAATTTGTTCATGAATGTAAAGATGTGACCATGTTCATGTCCCAAACTGTTGCTTTTTATGGAAAATTATTTTAACCAAAGTTCCGGGAATGTCTTGGGATTAATGGCTGGATTATCTTAATTAATTATAAGGTTATGTTAATTAATTAACCATCATTTGGCCCCTCTTGTCGAACACTTTGAAATTAGTAGGATTAGATTTAATTCGATTGAAAATCCTTAAACTTGAATTTTTATGCTCATGTCCGTAAATGATATAAATTAGTTACAAATAAATATGACAATTTGATTTGTAAAATTGGATTTTTGGCCCGTCACCTTCGATGTTATTCTACACGTAAAAATAATGCATCTAATCACTAAATTAATCGAGATTGTGTCTAACATTAGGGCTAATTAGAATCCCAAAAAAGCAGGTCTAAAGTCAACCAAAAATAAAAAGAAGTCATGTATTGAATTTATTCGATATATTTATATTATTAAAAAATTACTAAAATGACCCTTGTGTAAGATCGTAAATATTCTTGAATCGACTTTGTCTAATATATAATATCTATTTATATAAATGAATATTCACATAAGGCCTAATTAAATCCAATTATAAACTTCTTCACATGTGATATATGAGTGAAATAATGCAAAGACTATGATTGTTCTTACCCATATGGAATTATTGGATTATGGCTGGAACAAAATTCTCGCAGTGTTCTAAAATTTGTCACATTCGAATTATTTTCCTGCGCACAATCCAATTTTCTGACGAGCCAAACATGGTGCACACAAGTAGGACAATACAGCTAGCCCTGTTCATACCCAACAAAACAATCTTTTCACGTAATATTTTGGATTTACACTGAAATAAGCATTACATAAATTTTAATCACCCACGAAATCTATGAACAAATTATAAAATATTAAACAGAAATTCTTTGGGGTTATAAAAGTATGTAAAACACTATACAATCTAATATCATAAAACTACTCAAAATATATATAATGAAATGTGTGATATTTCGTCTTTAAAACCTTGCTTTCGAAGAGCAAACTATTATTGATTTAAGGAATGAGATCCAACCAATATATAATATATTATTCGATCTTTTTAAAAATTAATTGAATTCATTTATAAATCGACTTTAGTCTATTCAATTATCTGATTTTATTAAATTATATAAATTTCAAATATCCTGACAAGCAAACTAGTAGATAATTTTTACCTAATACTCGATGTGAAAAATAAAAAGTCACTCCAAATTGAGACAACGACTACATTTCTACCAATAGATAAATCATTATAAAAATTTTTACAAATATTTCTTTATACGATATTAAAGAGAAAGATTTTTTGCCTATTCTAATGGGGTGTCTCAAACATCTACAGAATTCGTTTTTTTTTTTTTTTTTTTGATTTAAATGTATCGATTGTATTCCGATTATTAGGCTAAACCATATAAAAAATTGTATATTTTTTATTTTTATTTTTGTATATAGTGCATATTCCTGGGTTTGAGTCCGACCAACTACAAAATTTATAAAATGTCTTGGCAATGGCTAGATTTCACATGTTAACGCAACCCAAGGAGATTGGTCTGGTTCAATAGCAGGTCGAACAATGACAAATTAAACTTAAAAATCAACTTGGATTTGAGTGGCCATTTGTCTTAGGTAGAGTGAAGTGAGCTTCTTACCTTAAAAAATGCTTTACTTCCATTATACTTTGAAGCTAAAAAATGGTTTCATTTTCAAGAATTAAATGCTTCAATTCCAACCATTAAGTGTAAGACAAAGTCAACATAGTACATATAAGGGCAAATAACTTATTACCACCCAAGGTTTTCTTAAATGACAATTTTCACCCCAAAACTTTCGAAAAACCAAACACCTATCCATTAGGCAATTTCCATCCGATTTTATTAACATTTTGAATGAAATTACTAAATTACTCTCCACTAAAAAATAAATAATATTAATATTAAAATAAATTTTAGTATAAAATAATATTATAATTATAATTATAATAATAAAATTTAAAATAAATTTAAACAATGGCCATTGACATAACTAAGTGACCAAAAATGGTTATCTGAATTGATTGGTGATTGGATTTAGCTGCTTCGATAGTTGAGACGACCAATCTAACGAAATCGGCCAGATTTAACAACCTCCCCCATTAGAGACGACCAAGAACGACCGACATGCTTGAAATTTACAGTTTTCAATCAAATTTGATCAAAAATGATCGACATGTTTGAAATCAACCGTTTTTAGTTAGATCTGACGACCTCCACTATATCTTTGGCAGTTAGATCTGACCGTTTCAATCATCGAGACGTCCAAATCTGACTATTAATCGACCCAAGTGATCATTTTCAATCATTTAATTATGTTTACAACAACCCTTTTTTAAATTTATTTTATTTTTTATTTTTTAAAATTTTTATTAATTTTTTTAAAATTTTAATTTTTTATTATTATTTAATTATTTAATTATTTTTATAAAATTAATTTTATTATTTATTATTTTTATTCAAAAAAATAAAAATACCCTTTTGATTAATTAAATTTAATAGTTAATCGTTAAATTTAACTATTAACTTTGGTTAATAAATGAGTATTTGATTTATTAAAAGTTTTTTTATGGAAATTTGTCATTTAGAGAAACCTTGGGCAGCAATAAGTGATTTGGCCTACATATAATGAATAAAATTTTCCATTGTAAAATTACTTCAAAGAAAGTATAACTTCAAATTCCAAGTCACAAGCAAAGGATCTTGTACATCACTATCATAATTAGGTTACATGTAGAGGAAGATTTCACCATTAATTTTCTTTAATAATTTTCAAAAAAATTAAAAAAAATTATTGTTTAAAGTTTGTCCAACAAGAATACGGGAAGGCTTCGGACTTAGTGGTTAAATTTCGTCCGAAAGAGATAACATCTTCTTATATGTTTGTATCGAAATGAAAGATACTTATAGTGATTATTGGGCTAGTTTGGTGGTCAGGCTTCACCCTAAAGTAGAGGTTGGGCTTTGCTAAGAAGGTCCCTCGTCATAAAAAAAAAAAAAAAATTTCATATAATCTTAGTTTACAAAATTAACATATAAATTTTCATGGTCAATTTTTAATTGGAAAATATATATTTAACATTTCCCTTCTATGGGCCAACTAATTTGGGCCTCCTAGCCCTTGTCCAGCTTGTTTTTGGTCGCATGCATATCCCAAAAGCCCAAGTACTTAAAACACCATAAATAGACGTTAACATTAACGTTTAATAATAAAATTGAATGTTATTTTATTTTTAATTTAAAATATTTAATTAAACATGTTAGTATTTATACACATAACTCAAAATTAGAATCTCTACTCATAGAGATCATACCGTAAAAACAAAAATTTAAAAATTTGAATACAAGGAAAAATTAGTCTACAATGATATAAAGAAAATTAGGTGAAGTGGAAAGCACCTCTTAAATTCAAATAACATGGAGGAGGATGGATGGGTCAATGCAGGGCAATAAATGAGGTCCCTTATAGGGAGTTACGAGGACATGAACACCACATCTTCTTTATCCAATTAAAACGACATTACCTTGGAAAAAAGGGAATGAAGTTGGATTCCAGCTGAGCTTAAACCCAATTTGAATTTGTTCTTATTGATGAGTTGAGTTTAAATTTGGTTTGATTTAAATTATTAAACATGTAAAATCGTGAAAATAATATCATTTTAATATATATTGATCAAAATGATATTATTTTAATCAATTTGATTTGAATTTTTTCAATTTACAAACTTGGCGAATTGAACTCGTTACAGACTTGAACTCAAGCTTACGAACTTGTGAATGTCAATGCAGGGAACAATAAATGATGTTCCTTATAGGGATTTACGAAGGACATGATCATCCATCTGTTCTTCATTCAATAAACGGACATTACCCTAGAAAGAAGGGAGTAGGATTGGATTCAAACTCGAACACAAATTTTTTTAATTATATGAACCATGAATACGAATACAAATATGAACCATAAATTCGAACACAAACATGAACCTAAACTATGGTTTTGAAAATTTGTGAATACGAATCCAAACATGAATACGAATACGAATTCAAACTTAAATTGAAAATTTTTTAATTATATGAACCATGCATAACAAAAAACCAAGCACAAATTCAACTCTCTAACCTGAACTTGAATCCTATAAGAAAATTTAGTAAATACGAATTCAAATATGAATCAAACTCACAATAAACAAACTTAACACAAATATATATTTGTTTGTGTTTGATTCGATTTGAATCTAACTCGAATGTGTAAATGACATTATAACTTATCTAAGAATTAAAAGAAAAACGGTTGACTTGGTCAAATAATAATTAAACTATAGTCTATATATTACCATACATTTCATTGAAATCTAAAGAAACAATTATGTTATTTAATATTTATCCAAACTTTTGTCAATTCATATTTGGTAGGTCAAAATGAGTTCCTCCTTAAACTTGCCTAAGGAAAATAATTAAATATTTTGAAATAACAATCAAATTCTACGAGGAAGGCTAGAACGAGAATTCTTTATTATCGTCAAATCATGAACAAGACAAGAAAAAGAAAACCCTTTTTTACGGACAGGAAGATGGAGATTAAAAATTTTGATCTCACCCACCTAATTATTAATTTTAATTTAAAATTATTTAATCACACGTTATTATCTATTCAAATGAATATTTATTATAAATATTATATAATTTTATTATTTAATATATACATATATATATATTAAGATATAATATTGAAAATTAGTCTAGTAGATCACGAAACAATTATGGTATTTTATATTTATTATTGAAATCTAGAGTAACAATTATGGTAATTTATATTTATCCGAGTTTGGTCAACTAATATTTGGTATATTTTGAAATAATAAATTGAATTCTACTCGTCTTTGACTTTTTTTAATTTATGATCTTATTATATAGACTTTTAATTACTTTGGAGATTATGATGGAAAAGACAAGATTGGACCCACGAGGGGAGAGGAAAAAAAGGCCAAAAGACTTTTTTTCACCCAAGGTTTTCCTAAATGGCAGTCTCACACATTGACTTTCAAAAAACTAAATACCTATTTAGTGATTACAGTCAACTGTTATATCTAACAGTCAACTATTAAATATTAATAGTTAAAATGATATTTTTCTTTTTTTTGAATAAAAATAATTTAAAAAATAATAAAGTTATTTTTTTATAAAATAATTAAAATTAATATAATAAAAAAATTAATAAAAAAATTTTAAGCCAAAAACTTAACCAGATAGTTAGATCTGACTGTTTTAATAGCAAAAAACAACTGACATACTTGAAATTAGTCATTTCTAATCATTCTCGATGGTGGAGGTGGTTAAATCTGACTATCAATCGAATCAAGTGATCATTTCGACCATTTGATTAGGTTTTTGGTGTCCAACTTTTAAAATTTTTTTTTATTTTTTTAATATTATTTATATTAAAAATTTTTAATATTAATATTATTTATTTTGTTGATCAAGAGTATTTTGATAATTTCATAAAAAATGTTAGTAAAATTGGGTAGACATTTGGTTGTTTAAAAGTTTTTTGGTGAGATTTTGTCATTCAAAGGTACCTTAGATGGGAATAAGTCTTTTGGCCAAGAAAAATATGTAGCAACTACACCTACGAATGGTTAATCAGGTCTTCAGCCTTCCTCCTTGAACGAAAAACAAAATTGTAATAGATATAAGGATGGAAGTAAGGACGGAGATGACTAAAATCTATGTAATCAAAGATGAAGTGGGAACAATAATAGATATACCTAATGATTGCAACGACTAGACATACATATAATAATTCGACCCTTCAAATTATATCCTTATCCTACCTTTCTTATAACAGAAATGAATTTTTTTAACATAAACAAGAACGAAAATGACTAAAATCCTTATGGTGGAGGATAAAGTAGGGATGAAGATAAATATTTTACCCTTAATATATTTCTCATTTATATATTTCTTAAACTCTTAAATATTAAATTATTTTTAAAAGTTTTGAATTGTTGACAGGAACAAAGAGAGGAAGGAGAAGAGAATTTTCTGAGTAAGGATGAGAGGGAAAGGGGAGGAAATTTCTTGTCCAATGGAGAGGGGGCAAGGATTCCTTATTATCCTTGTATAAGAGGTGAGAATAGGATGGGAAAAGGCCTCTCTTACAAAAACAAAGATAAAGATTAGGATCTTCAATCTCATTTTACCCGATTGTTATTTTTAATTAGATATATTATAAATATGAGAAATTGGCTATTTTATCCAAAAAATAATGAAAAACTTGAGCTTTAACCATTTCAAATTGTTTCCACCATTTGCTCAACAACAGTCCTCTTCTATTTTTTATTTTTTTTTTCACATTTAGATTTAATGAACTCATATATGAATATATTTATTTTAAGATAGACCAATTTATGCATTTATATTGAATATCGATTTAATATCAAATATTAAAATAGTATTATTTTAATATAAATTAATAAAAAAATCATTTTTTATCAAAAGACGTTATTTTAATCAATTTAAATTAAATTTAAATACAATTTATACATAAAAATATCACGTTTCTTTCTTTCTCAATTTTTATTTCTTCGGTCTAATACTTAAGCAATGACGTCATCACCACACCGCATTAGGTAAGAACTTTCTAGCATGGGCTCTTCCTTCAATGTTATAAAGAAGAAAATTTCAAGTACCTACCCAATGTCTGAGGAAATGCTTATTCTCCCAAATATTTCAAATTTTACAATTTATTAGGCCTAAACAATATTTTTGTAAAAAAAAAAACTATGTATTATTAAATATTCTTTTAATATCTATTTAAAAATATTACTAAATTGACCTTATTTTTACAAAAAAAAAAAAACCCTTCAATATTCTCCGTCTTAATATCAAATTCTTAACATTTAAACTAGGTTATCAATAAATAGATTCACTTTCACTAAGTTTTTGTTTTAGAATGAATATGTGATATTTACATATTTGTTTCGTCAAAATTTATTTAGAATTAAGTTGACGCAAAATGGCAAAAGTAGAGATGGCAACGTGAGGGTAGGGATGGGGATGACTATCCTTATCCTCGTTCTCATTCTTGTCCCCGCTTGTTCAGACAATCCCCATTCCCTCTCTATTCCCATTATAAGGATCGCGAAAAATCTCCATTCCTTATCCATGAAGAATAAATTTGTTTTTCATTCTCTCTCTGTCTCTGCTCAGTCCTCATCTCCTTCGCTTAAATAATATTACAATAATGATATTTTGATAAGTAATTAAAAATACTTAATAATTTGTAGATTATATTTTAGAAATATGCATATAATGTGAGGGTATTAGGTGAGACAAAAATATGTTTTGGTTCCTATCCCCATTTTTAAGAATTATTTTCGTCTCTATTCTTATCCCCTTTGTACAAGTAGGGCAGAGCAAAAATATTATTTTTTGGAATCAAATTGTCATCTTAGGTAAAAAGGTATAATGTGGCTCCTTAAGGGACGGTCCCAAATGGAAACCTTGACTTTGGTGTAACGGAGGAATTAAAGTGTGAACAAATTATGAATTGGAAAGCGTGCGAAAAGGTGAAGGCTGAAAAACATAAGCACCGTGCATAAAATAACGAAATGTGTCAAAAGTACATTTTTGAAGACCAAAACCTATAAAGTGGCTTATAATGATCAAGTAGTCTACCTATGTATGAACATACGGCTTGAACATTACAACCATACATGAAAAGCTTTTATCACAATCGTGCATTAAGCATTGGTACGATCGTCCATCCTAAATTGCATGTATAGGCATGCACATTCTTATGAACAAGTGTGCATGCCGACACTAAATTTTATACGTGTATATGTTTACATTAAATTTTATGACCATGCATTTCATATATGACTATTATAAGATGTCTTTGACTTAACAAATCATGATTTCATCATTATATGCGTAATCATACATCATCGTGTGATCTTAAAATAACATAAAGATCGAAAGTCAAATGTTAAGTCTTAACAACTCTAAACATTTTCGTTCAATAACATTATTTGTTTATCTTTTATTTGTATATGATAATATCAAAGATGTATTCTTCTATAATATCAATTTTTTGTTTATACCCAATTTATAAAAAAATTTGGGGTTTTATATCAATTTCGAGTTTGTTTTTGTAACTTAAAAACTTGAAAAAATATTTTTATTATCCCCTACAGGCTTAAAAAATTGACAAATACACCCTTTTCATAACAAATCTTTTATTTGTGTTGAGTCTCAAACTTGAACAGTCTCTATTCAAGTATAAGCCTAAATCCTATTTAGTTTAGAACTAAACTTTTTAGGTCAAACAACTAGATCTGTGGTTTACCTGATCAAATTAACCAACCTAGATATGCAATAATAGCTTTCATGGTAGGGTTTTATTTGTAATTTTATCAAGAAAAAAATTGCATGTACGTACCCAATATTTTACCAAATAAACATGTTCCCCAATATTTCAAAATTTAACAATTATTTTAACCTTGAACAGGACATAGTGAAAACAAACATTACAAGGTTAAAACAGTCTTTTAATATTTATTTATTTTTCAAATTGATCTTCTTTTTCGTATAAAACCTTGGATTATCTCTTAAAATTCAAATTAGTCAATTGATAAAAAAATTTATAATATTTACAATCATAAGTTAAGTATACTATACATTACAACATAACTTATATTCGAACTATAATAAACCATATCAACAGAAATAATTTTCATTAATTATAAATTAAGACTTCTTAAAATTACCAAATCATCCCCAAATAAAAAAACATTTAAAGGTCTCTTTAGATATTGAATTTCCTAAACATTGGCTTTGTTCCCTTGACTTTTACCTTCTTCCTTTTATTCCTAGGCGGCTTGATCAGCCCCGAATCACTCCTATCACCATTAAGTAGCCACCTTTTTACCCCACAAAGTATGACCTACCCCACAAGCTATTCTTTTTAAAAGCCACGAGGCTGGATACCATCAAAGACATAGTGAAAGAGTTTGAGACGGTGAGAGCTAGATTTAAATTGAATCAGATATTAATATATACATATTCGTATTCAAATATGTTTCGTATAATGTGGGTTCATATTCGTTAAATTTTTTTGTAATAAAGTTTGAGTTTGTATTCGTTTTATATAACTCAAATTGTATTCTATTCGTATTCGTATTCGATTTGTATAATTTATATTTATATTTTATTAAAAATTATAATTAATATAAATAATTAATAAAATATAATTAAAATTTTTTTAATTTAAATTCAGATTCATTTTTATATTCGATTTGTATAGTTTATATTTGGACTCGCATTTGTTGATTTTTAAAATTATAGTTCAGATTTAGGGTTCGTATTCATATTCGATCAATTAGTTTTAGACTTATTTAAATTAAATTTAAATATATTCAATTCGAATATAATCCTAGAGACGGTAGTGACCTCGTGATGGCTAAGGGTTTCCAGGGACGCGAAAGGGTTTTATTTCTAACCTTGAGTAGGAACATGTTAATCCCTATTTTTCCACAACATAAATAAAACTAGGACACGAAACCCATTAGTCAACCAGGGCCCTGGAGCGGTCAACAGTGCAACATTTCGTAGAAATTTCTAACCTAAGATAATAGAAAATAATTAAAAAAATCACGAGACGGAAACAACGGAACAATCAGCATCATCCTCCATTTTTTACTCTTTCAACAATTCTGAATCACTTCCCAGATTTCAAGAAGGCATAGGCTCTTTTTAGAGTTTCTATGAGCAGATTTTCTCCATGAGCAAACCCAAGAAGTTATTTCAGAGTCTAATCAAGTTCAACTTTGGTTCTCGTAAAGGTAATGAAGAAAGTCAATTACCCCAGTTCATCTCGTCAGCTAAATGTTGTGATTCATGTGTTTTTATGATTGATTTTTTTGTTCTTGAATTGGGTGATTTGATTAGATAGACAGAATGAAGAGGACTTGGAGAAGATTGCTGCACGGGAACAGAGGAACTTTTCTTATGAAACTTTAGTTTCTGCTACCAAAAATTTTCATCCTAATCACAAGCTTGGAGAGGGAGGTTTTGGACCTGTTTACAAGGTTAAAGTTCTGTTCTTTTAGTGTTTATTTGGAATTTTAAGTTCTGTTTGGCTGCTGAGAAAATTTGCTGGAAGCAATTGGGAATTTTACATTTCTTGTTCAGCCTCTAGTTTTTACAGTTTTTTTTTTTTTTTTTTTTCAATTGTTCTCATTGATATTTTTCTTTGCAGTTGAAGTTAAAGTTGAAGTTGCTTTTTTGCTCATGTATTCTTTTGAAAATTTAGAATTGAAAATTCTAGATTTGCCTTCTGGAAAGGAATAACCTTACCTCATTGGTTTTCACGTAGACCAATTTTGGAAGTTTTTTTCTTTTTCTTTGTCATCATATCAAGAGCTGAAACAAGATATAAGGATTAATGAATATTTAAGCTTATTGGTAGAAATGATTCTCGTAACAAATTAACGCAAATGTCTTTTTTCTATTTGGTGTTAATGTTGGCATTACTTACCATATGTAAGAAGAACGGTTTGATTTTTAAAAATTGTTGGTACTGGAAGCTAAAGGAGCTGCTAGTGCATCTGATTTTTTCTGTATTTGAATTTACATCTCAGTTATGAATGTTCCACTTTTGAGATCCTCAAGAGGTAGAGTTTAATTGTTTTCTTGGTAATTAAACTAGGCATTGAAGGTTTCTATGATCTTTCTTTACAGGGGAAGTTAGATGATGGTCGAGAGATAGCAGTTAAGAAACTGTCTCATAGCTCAAAGCAAGGGAAGAAGGAATTTGAGAATGAGGCCAAGTTGCTGGCTCGAGTGCAGCATCGGAATATTGTTAATCTATTAGGTTATTGTGTCCATGGCACAGAGAAGCTATTGGTTTATGAATATATCACAAATGAGAGTCTTGACAAGATTCTATTCAGTAAGTATTTTGCACTTATCAATTAACAAAAAAAAAAAAAAGAAGTATTTTGCACTTATCTATCTGGAGGGATCTGATTCTGTGTCAAATTGAAACTAGATATTTCTGTTGAGTAACTGAGCACATGTTAATACTGCTTACCGATGCTAATGCTGACTACAGAAAATCTTTGTCGGTTTTGTTTTGATGTTCTTCGAAAATTAATCAAGGTTCATATGGCTTATAGCAAATGGTACTCAAAAAATGTCTGTCTCAGATTAGATCCCATATCATTTCTGAATTAAGTTAATGTACATTTCCTTCAGATTCAGCCTGTTTTTGTATTTGCTAGATTTTTGTGAGTCTTATATGCGGTTATGTAAAAATTGTGAATGAGAAAGTACAATAAAACCTTAGAACAGATGAGAATTCCAGAAAATCTTTAAATTTTCTTATAAAATAGCAAATGAGCATTCTGCTGTTTAGTCAATAACTTCTTTTTCGTTAAAGTTTTGGGAGTAATGTAAGAAGCTATACTTTGCTATGATGAGCTTCCTAAATTTTGCCATTTCAGAATGTTTTTCCTTTTTTTTTTTCTTCTACTGAACTTATGCTTATTTGCCCTATCAGATGTGACAATCTAAAGCTTAGTTACAGCTTTTTATGGACCCTTTTTATATCTTGATTACTACATTTGTTATCTAATCTGGGAATTCAATTTTTTAATGAGTTGATTTGTATAACTTTGGGTGAATAATCAGTTTTGGCCTTTAAGAATGTATAATTTCTTGAAAATTGCCGTTGAATGAAAATTTTGTTGCCATGATTAACTGTCATGACATTAAACCAGTTCATTCCAGCTTGAGTACCTTTTTTGATGAGTTGACACATTAGCTTTAGAGGATTTGAGCATCTCTTCTAGAAAACACAGCGTTCCTCAGGTTGTAGTAGTTTTGGCTTTCTTTCTTTTCTTTTATATTTCCCATTCCATTTTGGGTGTTTTTAGTTCTCAGTGATACCTTGAAGCGCCTTTCTTATGTTTATTCCTTGTGCCAATAATCTTGACCAATGCCATCAAAATCCATTTGAAAATATTAATTCCTTTCCTATTTTGTCATCTAAAACCTTTTTTCTTGCCTGAAAGATGGTTAAGAAGACTTTGACTTCTTGTTCTGGGAAGTTAAAATTTGGATGTATGCCCCAAGCAACAAAATGTCTGAACTGAGCAACTCTCTGACTGATTCTGGCAGAAAAATTGCGGTTCAAAGTGGGAGAAAGCCACCAATATCTAATGATGTGCTTGACCATAAAGTTGATTTTGTACACTCCAGTACAATGGATTGATTTGCTTTGTAGTCATAGTGATTGTGATCTGATGATCTGTATATGCAGAATCCGATAGAAGTCAGGAGCTTGACTGGAAGCGAAGGTTTGACATTATCACTGGAGTTGCTCGGGGATTGCTTTACCTTCACGAGGATGCACACAAACACATCATCCATAGAGATATAAAGGCCAGCAACATATTACTTGACGATAAGTGGATGCCAAAGATTGCTGATTTCGGCATGGCCCGCCTCTTCCCAGAAGATGAAACACATGTTAACACTCGTGTAGCCGGTACCAAGTACGTCATTAGCATCAGTATGATTTTCCTGTTTAAATTATAGTCTAAGTATGACTTATTGTTATTAGTTTAATATGGGGTCCTTTTTAACTCTTAAATGCTTGAATACAGTGGATACATGGCACCAGAGTATATTATGCATGGACATTTATCAGTTAAGGCTGATGTGTTCAGCTTTGGGGTCGTTGTTTTGGAGTTAATCAGTGGACAGAGGAATTCGAACTTCACTTTGGATGTGGATGCACAAAATCTACTTGATTGGGTAAGATATGATCCGAACAATTTGTTTGACTTCAGTATGAAAATTTTTGTAACGATGAATAGGGCGTAAAAATCGTCTTCTTTGGCCTCAAAAATTATATCTTGAAGCTGAGAATGCTGCATTTTTAAACGCATTGCCATCTCTCAGGCAATTTTCTGACAGAATGAACTTCAGATTCTATTCAGCCTGGCATAAGTGGCTTCAATTAAGGTCCATCGTCTATATTCTAAGTTTTGCTGTATTTTGGTCGGTGCAGGCTTATAAACTTTACAAGAAAGGGAGAAGCTTGGAGATTGTTGACCCCATATTAGCTAAATCACAGGCTGCTGACCAAATAGGGATGTGCATACAAATAGCATTGCTGTGCATACAAGGTGATCCACAATTACGACCAGAAATGAGACGTGTTGTGGTGATGCTATCAAAGAAACCAGGACCCGGCAATCTAGACGAACCAACGAGGCCTGGGGTACCAGGTGCTAGATACAGAAGAGCTCGCAGACCAGCAGCATTGTTGTCGTTGACTGCTGAAACTTCTGGTGGTGACACCAGAAGTTCTTCTCATTATTCACGTTCATACGATTCAAGCGACACCAATACGGCTACTGCTTCGTCGTCTATGCATACAAGAAGCCCTAGAAAAGACCCTCATGGGAAACGACCAATGGAGAGCTAGGCTTAGCAACGTAGGAGATTTTGCATATTCTTTTTGTGAATATTGATAGAATTGTTTGTTTTTCTTACGTAGTATTATGTAAATAAAAAAGGTAAAACTATGTACACTCCCAGCGAGCACCAATTTGTATATTTCGGAAGGCTGCAGTTTTGAGTTGTTTGATTGAATTGTGATTTATATATATATATATATATATTGTGATGAAGATGAGTGTCCATATGAATGAATAAATCTTTTGTTAGGAAGATCTCTCTCTATGTTCTTAAATGTTCTTTAGATTTTCTTACGTTGAATTTCAGATTTGATTTAATTTATCAGAATAGAAAAGATCTGGTTATTCTTCCATCATTGTATCTCGGAAAACAGAACTGATCAAATCGTTGTGTATCCCGGTGAGAAAAGTGAAGCTTTTTTGAAGAATCTGTTTCTTCACCAGTTTTTCATCTTATTAAAAGTTTTCTACTCTCAATCTTGAGTTTGAGATGGATATTATAGATTCAATTCGATTTAAATTCGAGTCAATTTTAGATTTGATTCAACTTTGATTGAAATCCACCCTTAATAAGAGGAATATCTATTTAAACCTTGGATTCAGCCATTAGACTGAAGTGATATTCAACCCTCACACCTAATTCTCAGTTTAACTTGAATAAATTTAAAATGAGCTCTCTTTAAGTGAACTCAAATTTAAATTCGAATCTACAAAATCAAAATGACAAAAAATAACGTTATTTTAATCAATTACGTATTAAAATAATATTATTTTATTTATTTGTATAATCAATTAAAGTCAAATTCGAGATCAATTTATTCGAACCAAATCCTGAGTCAAATCCGAGAGTATTTATCAATGGAATTCCATTAAACTGAGCTTAAATTTTCACAACGAAAAAGACCATAATTCTAAGTAGCCTTAAAAATTTACAAGTGGATTTATCAGGGCCCACAAGTCAATACATGTACGGTAAGGACCTCTGAATTTCAGGCGGAGAGCTATGATGGCGTACAATTAAGCCTACCGTACTGCTGGAAAAAGTCAACTCCGGGCTGACTAACTATTCAGTTTCTTTTAGGCTCTCCACGCTCCTCATGGTAATTCTGTAAGCCTCAGTCGCATGTGATCCTATCTCTTAGTCATCAGCTTAAAGCCTTCAACTGTCCAAGTGTGGCCCCGCTATTTCCGCACTTGGATGCTGGATCTACGTTCCTTAAATTCGAAAATCAGATGATCCACAGTCCACGTGCGCTTCATGACGTGTCTTTATCTTATCCGTTCATCCAGTACACAGATTTTCTCTTCTCGTCCACAATCCAATAGGAAAACACCACGACGAACATCGCACACAGCTGCTTTACAGGTAAACATTACTGAATAAAATTTTGAAAGCTAGCGATAAGGGATCAATTCAAAAACATGTCCAAAACCGTCAAATCAGTGTGACCAAACCGACAAATTCCATGGGTGTCCGAAGCCACGTCATCAATCCGTGGGAAAATACTTTAAACTAAAAGCAGCCATTGGATTTCTTAGGAAAATATTATCCCCAACCGTTGGATGAGTGATCCAAACACTTCTTCAAACTTTTAAATCCCCACACTTTACCCTTCTTCTGACTTACACCAAACAGTCTCTCTCTCTCAAAGCTCTCATGGCTTCCACTGAAGATTCCATCAACCCGCTTCCGCCGCAACAACAGCCGATTTTACAGCCGCTGCTGCAGCAACAACCGTCTTCCTTCGCACAGTATCCAGAGGTATAGAAATTTACAAGTTTTTTTGGTTTCATTTGAGGAAATTGTGGTTTTTTTAAGTGGCGATTGTAATTTTGTTTACATTAGATGATTATGGCTGCAATTGAGGCGTTGAATGAGAAGACGGGCTCGTCTAAAGCGGCGATCTCGAAGCAAATGGAGTTGACATACCCGGATCTGCCAGCGGCTCACTCTACGCAGCTCTCTCATCACCTAAACAAGTTGAAAGAAAGCGGCCAGCTCGTTATGGTGAAGAACAACTACATGAAACCGGACCCAAACGCGCCACCCAAGAGAGGCCGCGGCCGTCCACCAAAGCCGAAGACTCCGTTGCCACCCGGCACCGTGATTTCCCCACCCAGACCACGTGGCCGTCCACCCAAGCCAAGAGATCCCTTCGCTCCTCCAGCTCCACCTAAAAAGAAGAGCTCAACCGGGAGCGGAAGGCCACGTGGGAGACCTCCAAAGAAGGCCAAGACAACTCCCGCTGCTACACCTTCAGCTGCAGCGAACACCACCGGCGCACCTAGAGGGAGAGGTCGGCCGCCGAAGGTGAAGCCGGCGGTGGCGCCGGTGGCTGGCTGACCAAAAAAAAAAGCTAAATAAGCAAGGGAGAGACAGAGAGAGGATTAGGCTGTTTAGTGTGTTAGTTTAGTTTCTACTAATTGATGTTTAGCTTTAATTAATATTTGATTTAATTTTAATTTATGTAATGTGACTGTAATTTTCATGTAAAAATTGTTCAGCGGCTGTTTAGGCTTTTTCGTCTTTTCCCCTTCAGTATCTTTCTTTCTTTATTTTATTTTATTTTTTCACCTTTTGCTTTCCATCTTCGAAATAAAAAAAGGTAAAAAGGTTGTTGCTGCATATTGGCTTTTTCTTTGTTAAAAAATTCTGAAGAACCTTCAACGAGCCAACTCAAGCTGAGTTTAGGTTAACTCATTTTAAATTAAGTTAAATTTAAATTTGATTTAAAAAAAAACTTGCTTAATTTGGTTTAAATTCTTAAATTGAGTTGAGCAAAATTCAAATTTAATTTAATTTAATTTTTGATTATAAAATTAGAATATATTTTTTATATTTAATTCGATTTGAATTTAATTTTAAGTGTGGCTTGAAAAGAAATATCAAATTTTGTGAAACTTGGGTATGGTTTTGATTGGTTGAAATTAGCACTTAGGTACTTATGGACAAGGGTGGATTCATATCAATTTCGTACGAGTTTAAATTTATAACGAGCTTGATTTGTAAAGTTTACGAATTGATAAAAATGATTTAAATTAATTAAAATGATATCGTTTTGATCAATATGAATAAATCAAAATCAAAATCAAACTCAATTTATCTTAAACAAGTCAAGTTCAAGCTTGGGAGGGTTGAACTTGACTCTTATCAATTTAAGTCAAATTTAACTTAATTCGAATTTAATCTTTAGTATAGAACGAATAATTTTAAAGTTTTAAATGTCATTATTGTAAAGCTTAAATTGTATTATTGTTAGTTGTGTACGTTAGGGGTAGATTTGAAATTCAGTTTGACTCGTTTAACTATTAGTGATATATGTATATAATTTTTGTATATCCAAAAAATATATTATCATGTAATTTGGTATAATATAATAATATTTTTTTTAAGATGTGATTATGTGGTTAAAAATCAATTAATTAAATCATTAAAAATTTAAAATCCACTTGGAATTTTTGTTGTTCTCCATACATTGATAAATAATTAAAAGTATTAAGCATAGATTATAGTTTATACTCTTTAACTAAAATTTGAATGAGACATTTCCATTGACCTTTCAATGATTTGTCAAAAATTCTAAGTTTTAAATTAGCACTAACCCTTGCATGTGACCATGGTCCGAAGCAAAAAGGAGAAAGACATTAGTGGGAAGTCAAAGCATCCCTAAAATCGCTCTTGAAAACCTCTTAAAGATCAAACGAAGTTTGTTTAAACTTGAAAAATCATCTATCGAAAGCATACCCTTCTTCGCAATCCAATTTGCTGCCCGATTAGTTTCATTGGACAAGAAAAAAAATCTTAACCAACCAGTTCCATGAGAGAAATTTTCGAATGTTATTGACAATATCATAGTAAATACTTAGATGCAACTCTTTGCTTATGATTAAATCTACTACTTCTGTACAATCAGATTCAGATTGGATCCAATGAAATCAACAAGCTCAAGCGAAATTTAGACCATGGAAAATGTGTTTTAGAGTTCTAATTTAACCATGAAACCACCCGTCTTGACATTTCCTTATTAAAACACCTGCTTCAGTATGTCTCTGCCCAGATTTATTTACACTCATTCATTAACCAAAATCAATAGTTAAATTTAACTATCAATCTAATTACAGACACCCTTAAGGTTCACCCTACACTTCTTATAGGTTTAAAGTATTGGTTTCGTTAAATCAAGACAATATGCATATAACAAGATTTACGAGTACAAATACTGACATATTATTATGTAATGGAGTGATTTCAATTAAAGATAAAGTAACACCTAATTACATGACAACACATAAAAACGTATATACTTATAATTATACCAATTATTAATATATATATAGTATTATTCTTTGAAAATATTTTTTATGCCTTAGGGGATGACTTTAAATTTCTAATCCTCAGCTTGGTAAGGCTTACATTTGTGGAGGCTAGCTATAAGTTATGGTTTGTTAGGGGAATCCAAAGCCCATTTCATTCTTCATGGAAACTTTTCTTTATTTTATAAGGTAGGTTTTCAAAAGTTGGTGTATTTCATTATGGGAAATGCTACTTTATTAAGGTTGTAACTTGTAAGGGAACCTCCTATGTTTATTTATAATTAGTGGTTATGGGTATTTATTTACTTTTAATTATTCACATTACTTGAAGACTAAGCCTTTGATGCCACATAGATTTTGTTTACTTGATAGAAAATATATTTTTTTTCTTTTAACAAGATGTTATGATCCGAAGCGTGAGATATAATATTTGAATTTTACATCAGAAGTCTATGTTTTTACTATAGGATATATATGGTGATTGATTGAGTTTGAATGAAAGATATAATAATTCCTCTTTTTCACTGTAAGTGAGACTAAGATTAGATTTAAATTAAATCAAATGTGAACATATACATGTTTATATTTGATTTATTTATTTAGGATACATATATGCATTTGGTTCATATTCATCAAATACAAATGAGAGATATTCGAATTCGTATTTGCAGAAAGTGATATAATTTGTGTTTGGTTTAGTTCGTATTTGTCATTCTGTAAAATAACATAAACATATTTGTTTTGACCGAATACGAACATGTTTGTTTTTGTAGAAAGAGAAAATTTTTTTTTCCTTTTAATATATTGATTGTAGAATGACATAGTTTTTTTTAAATATTAATAAAACGATTTAAACATAACATTTTATGTTAAGCAAAAGTAATCACATTTATCAATTTTGTCGATTATAATATTTTTTATACCAATTTTGATCTTGACTATAAAATTACATTTTTACCCTTCACAAATTCTTATATAAATGCTACCCCTTACACCAAAAAACACACCATATTTTCTATTTAAAATTTTTCTACGTCTAAGATCATGGAAAAAAGCTCAATTATTCAAGTATTTTTACGAATTTATATTGAAATTAGGATCTATAGGGGGTGATATGA
This sequence comes from Anacardium occidentale, assembly GCA_026122585.1. NCBI lineage: Eukaryota > Viridiplantae > Streptophyta > Magnoliopsida > Sapindales > Anacardiaceae > Anacardium > Anacardium occidentale. The sequence continues at coordinate 30,375 of JAJEJH010000503.1, read as the reverse complement.
AATTTTTGTTGATAAGAGGGGAATATTGACATTTTAACATCCAAGGGTTATCTGATATTTTGATGGATGAAATGAAATTTTGCCATAGGGGGCATAATGATATGATTTTAACATGAACCTAAACTTAAATCCTAAATCATAAATCTAAACGTTAACATAAAATTAATTATAAATTTTTAACGTGAACCTAAATTGATATGATTTTAAATGCTTCTATACTTGCAATGGAAGATAAAGGCCACTCTAATGATGAAAAGAATCAAAAGGTAGATTCTGGAACGCTTGAGCGTTGGATTGACGAGGCAAAGGTAAGAAAAGTAGGAATTGATGCAATATGTCCTCTAGTAGATCCCTTAATGCCGTCGAAGAAAACTTCAACATTTCATGCTTATCTAAAAGCCATCTGAGCCCTTGTGAAATCGCCAAAGGTCAGACATATCATGCCCAAGAGGGTTTGACTTGCCATGCTTGGGAGAAGGCCAATAAGAAAAATGCAAGTTGTGGTCAGCTTGGCTGGCACTGTGGCATGGCGCTGCGGCGCCCAACTCCTGCCTTGCAGGGCATGCTCAACTTCTGCCCCATTTTGCCTCTAAGCGCTGCAGCGCTTGCGCTCTGCCCGCTTCATTTTCCTTATCTCTAAGCATGCTATTTTGACTCCAAGCTCCTCCCATTCAAATGCAATGATGCTCCTTACGTTATATCTGTCCATTAACCTAATTTTGATGCAACAAACTTCACTTTAAGGACATTCAATCCAATCGCAAGATCCAATTCAAGGCTATTCAAGTTCAAGATCCAATCCAATTGCACGAATCGGTTTGATTAGGCAAAATATTCGTAATCTAACAAAAATCGACATTTTCTAGTACCAATTGCACACCAAATCAACAATTTCACTTCCTAAAATGCATGTACAAAAAAAAAAACAAACTGAAAATGAATGTTTTCGACATCGAAAATTGCTAAGAAGCTACTTCATGAAGCTTCACACGAAGTGGTTTGATGGGGGAAAAGTTGCATTTTTTGGCCACAAATTTGGCACTCACACAATCAATGTCATTCTTACATGCATATGTACAAAAAAAAAAAAAAAAGTTTAAAATAAACACCACACATATAAAATAAAAATATACATAATGAGTCTATAATATATTAATAAACGTTTTTTTGTGCATTACACTCTGCCCCCTCACTTTGAAAACTACCAAGTACCCCGATACGATCATGCATATTACATGCCACCCCCTTGAGTTTAAAAAATAGGCAAAAATACCCTTTGTCTCCAACCTTTGTTAACACTTATTTTACAAAAAGCACTGTACAACACATGTAATAGTCGGATAACATATTTTCTTCTATTTTTAGTCACAAAATCAATTCTAAAATAATCTGTACTTACTCTAGATTATTGTAACAACAAATTTCATCTAAAATCATCAACAAAAGATTTTAAATTTGTTTTCAACACAAAAAGACCCTAAATCTTAAGTAAAATTAATGAAATCTTTACTCTAGACTTTAGAAAATCAATATCTTACTTTAGACTTAAGGAAATTAATGTACCAAGCTGTAAGGATTTGGAGTCACGTAATTAACGAAAGGGGGCAATACGCATGTTTGGAGTTAATACATGTGCTATGCGTTATGACGACATCAAGTTATTTGATTTCCTCAATGATTTGTTTGCTACATGTATTGTGTAAGGTACACGTGTCTCGTCACGTGCGGAAATGTGAATAGAGTCTTAAAAGTGGGAATTTTTTTGCTTTTTAATTTTTAAAAAATGTTAAATTAATTAATTTCCCTAAATAAAACATGCATTAATTTATCAACCAAAATGACATTTCACACCCAAGGTTTCATAAAATGACTTTTCACACTTTAAATTAAAAATAAAATAATTTCTCACTTATACGTTAATTTTGTTAACAAATTATGTTATAATTTTTTATAAAATTACTTAAAAAAAAATTCTCTAGGCAAATAAAACTTTACCTTTAAAATTTTATTAATTAGTTTTTACTTTAATTTATATTTTATTTTAATTAAAATATTAAAAAATTCACTTATACAAATAAAAGTAGATGCATCAATAATTTATATTCGGATATTTAGAACAAACTATAATTTTTAAAAACTTATGGGTATTAATGAAAATTGTAAGGGTCATATTTGAAGTTTTAAAAAGTTAAAAGATATTTTTAAAAATTTTAAATATCATCCTATAGTTTTAAAAATATTAATTACATCAACCAAAAAAATAAAAACATGTTATGATATATATACTTTTTTTATTTAAAACCAATAGTAGTTTAAGTAATATTTTATTACAAAAAATAAAAAATATCATAAAAATATATTACTTAAAAGATGATTAAGTATAAATTATTATTATATTTGTTAAAATATGTGTATAAAAATAATTGTTGTGTTTGGTTGAAAGCAATAAAATATTATTATATTTAAATATTTCTAAAAATTTATTGGGTTAAATAATATTTTTTAAGGTTAAAGTAACATATGTATTCTTTAAAAATATTTTTTATGTTAATAATATATTAGAATGGTTTTAATATTGAAAAATTATAAAAATAATTAATTAAAGTTTTTTTCCAATTATCTTGTTGTCAATTTACTTTTTTATAAAAAATTTGTTTTTTTTAAATTGAAAGGGTGGAAATGGTCCAGTTAATTAAACTTCGGGTGGGCGCTTATTATTAATTTTATGGCCAAACAACAAATTTCCACCCAAAGTTTTCTTAACTGACAAAGTCCCTCCCATGCAAATTTAAAAAGCCAAATATCCACTATTTTTCTGTTAAAAAATCAAAATACCTTGTATAAAATTCAATATATTAATATTAAAATAAAATTTAATATAAATATAAATTTAAAATAAAATAAATATTAAAATTAAATAAATATTAAAAAAATCAATTATTGTCATTGGCAACATCCTCAATGGTAATAGTTGTCTTTAACCTCATCAGGTAATCAAAAATGATCATATGGTTCTATTAACAACTAGATCTAGCCATTGGAGAAAGTTGAAAACGATTAGAGTGTTTGATACTAACTTTTTTCAATCATTTTAGATAGTAAAAACAATCAGATATAGTAGCCTCCGCCGCGATCGTAATGGTTAGATCCGATTGTTAATAGAATCAAATGATCACTTTTAACCACTTGATGAGATTACAGACGACCATTATCACTAACAACGATAGTTATTTTTTTAAATATTTATTTTATTTTTATTAATTGTTATTAAATTATTATTATTAAATTATTTTATTTTAAATTTATATTTTAATATTTTTGTAAATTTTATTTTTTAATTTTAATTTAAAAAAATAAAAATACCCCTTTAACTTTGGTCAGGGTGGGTATTTGGCTATTTAAAGTTTTATGGGCGGACTTGTCATTTAAGGAAATCTTGGGTGGCAATAGTTCGGTCTTAATTTTACAGTAATGTTTCAATTCCGATGCCGTGAAGAATCCACATCCGTAGGGGTCGTTCGGTTCTTCTTTTTACATATTCTTACGGCCACGTGCCGTTTTAATTTGCCGTTCGCATGTTCGTAATCCTATTCTCTCTCTCTCTCCCCCTCTCTTTTTTATTTTTTATCTTCTATTTTTTATTTCCAAAAATTGAAAACAAATAAAAGAATCTCATACGTTTCCTCCTCTGATTTTGCCACCTCCCATTTATATTTCATTATTCCTATAAAATCCCGTCGCTCACTGGCATCTTGTTCACAGATCTCCCGTGAAATCCTGAAAGAGCCTCAGATTGTCTGTACAAAAATGGTGAACTTTAAGGTCACTCGCAAGGAAACTTCGCCTATCGAAGGCCAGAAGCCTGGCACTTCTGGCCTCCGCAAGAAGGTTAGTTCACTCTCTATCTTCTCGACTTTCGATTTCATATCGGTTCTTGTTCTTTTGTTGATCATCGTCATCAAATCGTCGAATCTGCTCTACGGTAATCGCTTCTGTTTAGTTCGAATTGAATCAGATCTCGTTTGTTGATATGACATTCTCTGAAGTTAGCTCGCTTGAAGTTGAAGAGTTCTACGTGTTACATTATGATTTATGACTCCTGATTGATTTAGATCTCGCAGTGGATTGAATTATTTTAGTGTAGATATTTCATTTATGCAATAAAATTTGGTTGTTAGGTTTGGCCAGTGATATAGACGTACGGTGTTATAGGTTTTAACTGTAGACGGAGAAAAAAATGAAGTTTAGCTAGATTTTATCTCCAAGTGTTGTGCTGGATCTTGCTGCTATGTGTGATCGTGATGGTGATCATTGATTGTTGAGAGTCATAAAAAGTTAAGTATCTGATTTTATCTGATGCATTTGAAACGCATTAATGCATTTATACATTAGACTGAGACACTCGGCCATAGTGTCTTTACTATTGTCCCTGGATCATGCCTTTAACAAGATTTATTAAAGGAACGGATATGATTAGATTGTAAATTGAGATTTTTCGGCTAGATTATATTTCTTGTAGCCTATTTCTTTTCCTGGAATATTTTCTGTAACATAGCTGTTGTTGTTAAGATTTCTTTTCCTTGTGTTGGCTGTATGTTTTAGGTGAAAGTGTTTATGCAACTTAAATATTTAATTACATGGATATTTTTATTGCATAATTCCTTATTATGTTGGCTGGATTTTTTAGGTGAAAGTGTTTATGCAACCAAATTACCTAGAAAATTTTGTTCAGTCTACATTCAATGCCCTTACACCAGCAAAAGTTAGAGGTAAAGATTCTATCTTGAAAGGGCTTTCAGTTTTTTAATTAAGATTCTTGTGTTTCTGTTCATATTTGAATTTCTTATTATGCCCTGTATATGTATGCATGTATATGTGTGTGTATACAGATCTATAGTTTGAATAAGGAAGCCTAGACTTGGAAGTCAAGCTCGGGATGGGCATTTAACATTGATCACTCTCTTTTCTTTTGCTTTGTTTTTTTAACAAAAATGCTTATGTAAGCGTATTGATGATGTGCAATTAGTTGTGTATTCCGGTTCCAGAAATACATCATTAAGTGTAATGGTTATTTGATATTTTTGTATGTTTTCAATTCTCTGTAAATTCCTCAACCTAGAGAATATTTCATTTGCTTCTTTAGAAGATTGTACTCAGATACTCCTCTTAGAGGAGGATTGCGAATTTTCAAAAGAAATCCAATTCAAAATTCAGTTCTAGATTTTGATTTATAAAAAACGTCATAGTTACTTCTTCATTTTGAATATGTGTATATATGTGTGTATGTGCATTCAAATAAACTGATTAGATGTTATTTAGATGTTATTTCCATGAATGATGAATGATGATAACTAGTAAGTTGTTGCTCGTGTATAGGTGCTACACTTGTTGTTTCTGGTGATGGAAGATATTACTCAAAGGATGCCATTCAGGTACCTGTACATCTTATGTTAAAACAGACACAGCATGTGCAATGCCATTTTCTTTTGTTTGTTGTATGTTTCTGGATTATCAATTTTTATGTCTGTTTCCTCTCTCTCTACTCAATCAAGTGATGCAATGCAATCCGATACAGTTTTATCTTTGATGGTGTTATTATTATTTTTGAAATCAAAGGTCATGTAATTGGGCAATGAAAATCAAGCCTAAGAGTGCAGTTGGGAGGGCTTTATATGATGGGTTTTTGCTTGGTAGTGCTTCTTGCAATATCACTAGTTAACACTTTCCAAATCTCGAAATGATGGTTGGAAGTGCTTTCGTTTCTTCCGTCTTGCATCACAAAATGAGTGATGGAAAAAGAAAACTTTTGACTATATGGAAATGCCTTTGACAAAGTGAATTGATTGGCTGAGCCTACCTGAGAATCAAAAAACATGATATCTAACCATTCTACTAACTCTTTGTGTTAGGCATTGAGTGCTTCAATCATGAAAAGTGTCTAGTACTTGAAAGAAGTGTAATATATTTTCTTGTTCTTGAACAATATAGGATCAAAATATCCTTCTGTCACCAGTATGTTTATTTCCCCTGAGCAATTGGTGTATGAAATGTTTACTTTTGCATATAGTTCTTGTGTTCATTTTGAGGGTGTTCTATATCCACCTATAGTCAAAGATGTAGATGGTGATGTTGGTTAACTTGATGATACAACCTTGGGCTGTTGGAGAACATGTTTGATTACAATAAACACCTTTCTTGCAACCTAAGTGAAGTATTATGGTCTACGCTACTGCAATCAAGAAATTTTCAATTCTAAGATTTTGCTTTTGGTGGAATTTATTATGGATAGGTGGTTATGCTTATTATACTCATTCCAGCTTACTGTTTTTTCCTTGATTCCTAATGAGAACGTCATGTTCACTATTTCTAACATGTTTATCTGATTTACAGATTATAATTAAAATGGCAGCTGCAAATGGAGTTCGACGAGTGTGGGTTGGTCAAAATGGATTGCTTTCAACTCCTGCTGTATCAGCTGTAATACGTGGAAGGGTTGGGGCTGATGTGAGTTATATTGCTCCTAAGTTCAACATGAATCTATAAGCTTTCATTCATTTTTCAATTTTCTTTTTTCTTGCAAAGCTGTATGAAAATCTTTAAAATTGTACATAAATAAAGCTTATAGTGACAGAAATATGACTTCTAAGCATCAATAACAGGGATCCAAGGCAACAGGGGCGTTTATATTGACTGCAAGTCACAATCCTGGTGGTCCTCATGAGGTCAGTTAAGCTTTTTTATTTTTTTCTATTTTTAGTTCTCATCTTCTCTTTTGTGTAGAATAAAATTTAACATTGGTCACTTGTTGGCTTGTATTACTTCAAATGTCCTGGATGAAGTAAATGGATTAGACATGCTGGATATGAAAATTGAAAAATATAATATACCCAAGTTCTCTTTACAATTGAGATAGGTGAATTCAGAGAATTATTATATGATATTTCATTTGGATAATATAAAATAATCCATAGAGGCTATTGTATGAAAGTGGTTGAACATTTTATTTACAATATGCTTGGATTATAATAATTTGATTCTGGCTTCTTCTTTTTTTTTTTTTTTTTTTTTTTTTGGCATTGCAGGATTTTGGTATTAAATACAACATGGAAAACGGTGGACCTGCTCCTGAGGGAATCACTGACAAGATCTTTGAGAATACAAAAACAATCAAGGAGTACTTGGTTGCTGAAGATTTACCTGATGTATATCTCAACTCCTATCACAATTTATCCCTTTACCCCATCTTAATTGTTACTAAATCTTTGTCTTTAGTATTTTTATCAAATTTGTTGCTTTGTTAAAATCGTCTATATGCCTCCATCCCAGGTGAATATCTCAGCCATAGGTGTAACCAGCTTTGGGGGACCTGAGGGACAATTTGATGTTGAGGTTTTTGATTCAGCCACTGATTATGTGAAATTGATGAAGTAAGTAGTTTGTTTATGATAAATATTTGCATGTCTTGTCATTTTTTGAACTGGGAACTATCTTTAAATAATATCTCTCACTCACGCTCTGATCTAGCCTTTTCTTTCCTGATAATATTTGGTTAGTGTGGTGCTACAGAGCATAAAATAGGAGATTTGATTTGATTTCTACCAACTGTAAAACGTTTACTACTTGATAAAAGAATTAATGAGCATCCGCTCAAGCTCTTGAATTTGTGAGGAAAAAGAATGTTTTGCTTGACCCTCTACGGATGTACAATGTTCCATTAGAATAGTGAGAGAAAGTATATGTTTGTGGATGACTTCTTTCCAATTTATTTAGCTATTTTTTGGTTAATATATATGTTGAATTTCTCCCTACTCAAAAACGTGAATTTGAAGTCAACCATGTTTGTGATACATAGCTTTTTACTGATTATATAAAAAACAGCAAGGATCTTACTTTTCTAGTGGGATTATGACAAGATAAAGGCATCACTATTTGAAACTAGAAATATAGGTAAAGGCTTAATTTAAAATTATATGGTACTTACAAAAACTTGTGATTGACATTATAATTTTTGTAAACCTTGTTTTGTTGGAAAGAATGTACTCTTGTGTGTTGCCTCCTTTTAAGTCTATATTGAAGTTGTATATCATTTTGCTTGTTGAAATATTTGATATGATAATAGTCAAACTGATTTGGAGCAATCTGTTACAAGGTCACAAGTTGTAGAATGTTCCTTGTAAAGGCCTCTGAGGAACGTTGTTTGCATGTCAAAATTACTTGCAACATGCCATTTTCCTTTATTGTGTGAACTGTGCAAAAGTGTATTATATTCATTGTATTTATCTTCTTTTTAAAAAAAATTTCCAGGTCAATTTTTGACTTTGAGTCTATTAAGAAGTTGCTTTCATCTCCTAAATTTACATTCTGGTATGAATCCTCTCAACTTTGTCTATGGTGCATAATAATCTTTTTCTGATATATTTAAATTTCACTTTCTTCTAAATGCTGAAACTTCCTTGACTGTCATGTAAAGCTATGATGCACTTCATGGAGTTGCTGGTGCATATGCAAAACGTATTTTTGTGGAAGAGCTTGGTGCGAAAGAAAGTTCATTATTAAACTGTGTACCCAAGGTCCAATAAAGTTTTTTGTCAGATTATTACATTGATATTTTATCAGCTCTCAACTATTTACTGATGATCTTATTAATTTTATGTGTTTCTTTATAATAAATAGGAGGACTTTGGTGGTGGACATCCAGATCCAAATTTGACTTATGCCAAAGAACTGGTTGCTCGTATGGGACTGGGCAAAACACCCTCTCAAGATCCACCGGAATTTGGTGCTGCCGCTGATGGTGATGCTGATCGTAACATGATCCTTGGTAAAAGGTACCATTTTCACTTGGTTTCTTTGTGAGAGAATTCACTTTAATAGTAATTTACAATTAAAACATGTAAAAATTTATCTTTGCTAGGTTTTTTGTTACTCCCTCAGATTCTGTTGCCATCATTGCTGCAAATGCAGTTGAATCCATACCCTATTTTTCTGCTGGTTTGAAGGGAGTTGCCAGGTTTGATGTTGTTCTGCTTAGATTCTTTTATATGAATGTGTATTTGTTTGTGCATGTGCTGTGTTGATCTCTATCTGGTGAAAGCACTGATTTTCTACCAGTGCAATATATAGTGAATCTAGGAAAAAATGAAACAAATGCTGACGGCTTTAAAGAATGTGTTGTGATAGTTTCAAGCTTATTGACCGTAAAGCCAAGGCTTTGCATGATATAGCATGTTCAAAAGTCAAAACCAGAAATTTTAAGATTTGGGCTGGTGCAAGGCACAAGTGGTGCAGGATACTGTTGAGAATGTGGGCTAACTATAGTTGATGGAGCCCTAGATGAAACATGTGGATCATTTTGGGCCATCTCTATTATTTTATTTCATTTATTTTAAATTCTTATGATTAGTGATAGGTCTCACTACTGAAGGCAAACAATTATACTCTTTTGATAAAAGTATAGCACAGAGAATAAACATAACAAATGACTTAATGATGATGGCAGTTTAGGTTTCATTATTTGTCTGAAATATTTGGTAACTTATGAATTTTTTCTTCCCTGAACATTTATGCAAACTGACATATTTTGGTTTGCTGTGTGAAGGAGCATGCCAACATCAGCTGCCCTCGATGTTGTAGCCAAACACTTAAATTTGAAGTTTTTTGAGGTATCATGTATTACAAGGTTGTTGAATGAATTTTGCATGTATTGGGAGGCATATAATCTGACCATTACATGTACCAGGTACCTACTGGGTGGAAATTTTTTGGTAATTTGATGGATGCTGGATTATGTTCAATATGTGGGGAAGAAAGTTTTGGAACTGGTTAGTGTTTGACCTTTTTCTTTTTCAAAGTTTAAGTGGCAAAATGAATTATATTTCAAATCAGTAGATACTTGTGAACAGGCTCTGACCATATACGTGAGAAAGATGGAATCTGGGCTGTTCTAGCCTGGCTATCCATACTTGCTTATAAGAACAAGGAAAACCTCAGTGGCGATAAGCTTGTGACTGTTGAAAATATAGTTCGCAAGCATTGGGAAACTTATGGTCGCCACTATTATACTCGTTATGACTATGAGGTATTATATACTTTCTTCAGTTCTGGCCTTTCATCTGCTATACGTATCTTCATTATTATCTAATTTGTTCAAATTGTTGCTGAAGAATGTGGATGCAGGTGCAGCAAAGGAATTAATGGCATATTTGGTTAAATTGCAATCTTCCATTCCTGACGTTAACAAGTATGTTTTTGAAAGCGATGATTCTGTGGAATGATAAATGTTAATTTAGTCTAATTTTTTTTCTCAAGACATACTTGTTGGTAAAGAATGTGTCGTATGATGAACATTAATTGCAATCTTCACAATTTGAATCATTTCACAGTTTTGTCCTTTTTTTTTGGTGACATTTTTACGTTTCTTCTGAAGCGCTTGAACTGTCTTTCATTCAGACTTGTGAAGGGGATACGTTCAGATGTGTCAAATGTTGCTAGTGCTGATGAATTTGAATACAAAGATCCTGTTGATGGTTCCATCTCGAAGCACCAGGGCATCCGATACTTGTTTGAGGATGGATCAAGATTGGTATGTCGGCTGCAAAAAATTGGGATACTGCAAAAACTGAAACTAGATTTAAATCGTGTTTATAAAAGCTCAGTTGATTTGATTCTACTTTGAAAACAAGGTTTTGTGAATTTATAGTTCTAAATATTATGCAAATTATGAAACTCTTGGGAGCATTTCTTCTTGAAATTGTTCATATAAGACTAAGCTTTTTAGAAATAGAAAAAAGTACACTCTTTCTTATCCATCTGGATACTGTTGCAGGTTTTCCGCCTCTCGGGAACTGGCTCCGAAGGTGCAACAATTCGTCTCTATATCGAACAATACGAGAAGGATCCTTCAAAAACTGGGAGAGACTCTCAAGAGGCACTTGCTCCACTGGTAACATGACATTTCCATTCTCACTGTGACCACACATTGCTCATATTCAATCTCCACGCTGACTTAAAAATTCCAATGTCATTGCAGGTGGAGGTTGCTTTAAAACTTTCCAAGATGCAGGAATTCACCGGCCGCTCAGCACCAACTGTTATTACATAAATCCACAGTGTTGACATATACAAGAAGTCTCGAAAGTTACTTCAAGTTAACAATAAAAATTCCGATTCCGAAAGTTACTTGTTCATTACTATATATATGTCTGCCATTTTGCTGTCTTGTTGTAAACAGATGAAGAGCATTGTGTCTCCGATCATATCTTCATCGAAAAGTTTTGTCATTCTAAATAATTTGAATGGGCCATTCTCTTCCCCTTGTTCCTAGTTTGGTTACTTAATCGTTATACATGAGATTAGCGGTCGGTTATGCTGATGTGGATGGCTTTAGCTTTTGCTAATGGAAGCCAGTTGTTTTAAATGGACTTCAATTAAAGGTGTTCAGTTGAATAATGTTGTTGTGGAAGAAATATAGCTGGCGCGGTCCAGGACACTGAAGTGGACATCGAGATCAATCAGAACTGGTAGCGACTGCAAGTAAAAGTACGTTCGAGCGCTTTAGTACTCCAGAAGCTATGGCAGCGTGAAGCAGGGTTACCATCTGGCAACGACTTTGATTGGTACGTATCCGTTTATAAATTCAAGTGTTTTGAGTCGTCGTCCATTAGCAGGCCTGGTCTGACGTACAACTTGGGAGGTTAATCGATTACGAGTTAGACTATTTGGGGCTTCCTAGTCTCGATCTCACCTGCCTCCAATTTTTATAATAACAAAGTTTCAACTCAACCCGTCGTCCAATTTTAATTTCCTGAAAGTCTTACACCATTTATGTTATTATTGTACATTAAAACATGATGGGCCTTTATTATAGGGAAATTAATTTAAATAATTAAAATTTAATTACAAAATATAATTTTATTCTTTTCTTTTTGTTTTATTTAATCTAATAAAAAATTTGCATGTATCTGGTCACATACGGTGCCTGCTGCAGACAGGAATAAAATCTCTGATTTTTAACTAGATTTGAAATTTTAGAAATTTATTTCACACGTCTCCAACCCGTGTGATCATGCATGATGCGTGTAACGAGCATGCGTGGTGATGCAAAATTGTGTATACTAACTTGTTTTTTACGGGTTCAATTTTACCTAATATTTTCGATTTTTTGTAATATAATTTTAATTATAAATATTTTTACATATAATTTTTTTAATATTATAATATATTTAATATTGAAACAACTATTAAGTCATTATATTAAGTAATTTTAGTCATATTAACGTCTAAAATTATTGATATTATTAGATTACTTTAATACGTGTAGATAAGCATGAACTTTTTATTAAAAAAAATTATTTTTTCAATAATTTAAATTAACCATCATCATAATCTCAATCATGTTTAAATAATAAACACCTTGAAACGACATCGTTTATCTATTTTATTTCCTTCCTCTGTCCATTGCTGTACTTCGAATAAAATTTAACCGAAAGAGCTAAGATTAAACGATGTACCACGAGTTGTGTTATTATTGGGATTAAGATTACGTACAAGTTGACGACTTGATTTCGGTTTCAAACAAATAATAACATTATTAATAAACAAAGTTGACTTATTTTTTCTATTGACAAATTCATCTTTCCCAATTTTAATTATAACTATCTCTATCTTCATAAACCAGCGTCGAATGGCACTCCAGTGGCCGGAATCCACGAATTCCCAGCCAAAAAGCTCCCCACGGTGAACTTCCGGGCCTCCGTTGGACTGTTAAGCACATGATAACCCGGCCACTTCACTCTCTTCCCAGTATTTGCCCCACTACCAGTGTTCATATACTCTGCATAATAAAGAGTGCTCAAAGCGAAATTGCCACTCCACGGCAGCCACCCGGCGGGATTAATCAGTCCGTCGATCGTACATTTCATAAACACCGTTCTAGAGTACTTCTTCCACGGCCGACCCAGGTAGTTTTCAGTGGAGCCAACACCTTTCATGTCGGGAGCTGCAGTAATACGAGAGTTGTGAATAATTATACCCGTATTTTCGTTCGGGTCTTTTCTTCCCTGTGCCGTGATGGTGTTCTTCTGGTTGCTCATCGGTTTTCTGATGTAAATGTTGCAACTTTGAAACACCACCACGGCGTCGCCGAAAATGAAGTCTTGGGTTCCGTAAATATCGCAGTCGCGGTAGAACTGGCGTTGTGAGTAGACGTATAAAGTATCCTGGTAGCCTTTGAAGCTGCAGCTGTAGAAGACTGAGAAGTCCGACCCTGACCGGAGAGCCACCGCTTGATGTTTCTGAGGCCCCGCCGTGTTCTCAAAAGTCATCCCTCTGGCTATGAACCCTTCTCCAGAAACAGCTACCAGAATTTGAAAACCGACATAAGATATTTAATAAAATACTTTCTCTTTATTTTTATTATTTTATCTTTTTATTTTTATTAATATATATATATATATATATATATATATATATATTAAACACTTATAATAAAATAGATAACGTATTTCGCTTACCAAAAGTGGCCGAGCGAAAAGTTGTGGAGCCAGCCTCGTTATTCCTACTAGCAGTAACAATTGTAGCATCGATTCCATCTCCAATTAACATTATATTCTTCATTGTTTTCTTAATCTCGACATTCTCTTTATAAATTCCTTTTTTAACATGAATCACCACTCGTTTCCCTCCACCTCTCTTAACGGCAGCTGCCACGGCCTCGGAAATGGTCTTATACTGGCCCGACCCATCTTGCGCCACCGCAATGTCACCTTTCGGTGCCGCTGATTGTAGTAGCTTTCTATCCGCCGCAGAAACCCACGACGGAAATTCATCCACAAGCAAACGTCGACCACCAACTTTCGTGGTAGTGTACGACTGGACAGTGGATTGAGTTACAGCCAACGAATTGCTAAGCAACTGCGAGAAGTTAGTCAACATCGATGGCATGGATTCAATATGATGCCCCAAGTTAAAGTCAGTGAACCCGTTTTCGCACGTCTGTTGATTCGCAATGGCAGCGCTTATCCACGTTATAGAATCAACAGGATTCGAAGAGCTCATCGAACGGTTTAGATGGTTGACTGTATCATCATAGAGCTCCAAACAATCATTCCAGGCCAGTTTGGCTAGCTTATCGAAGGAGCTCAAATCCATAGACGAGATGACCTCGTGAGCTTTAACGGCTTGGTCGAAGGTAACCTTGAGGTTCAAGTCGAGAAAGGATAATTGGGTTAAGTCGAGCTCGAGGGTGGCTAAGAGATTATTGTCCATGAAATAGCTGCATGTTTGGGGATATGGCGTTTTGGAGCAAGAAGTTATTGGGATTGCAGGGACAAGATTCAGAGAAGAAAACAGGAAAAAAGAAATGAAAATTGGGAGGAAGAGCTTATTCATTGGAGCAGGACTTGACCTGTACAATACAATCCTGTTGGTATGAAGTTTGAAAATGGCTTTGAGGATGCAAAAGGTGGCCAAGAGTTGGGGTGTTTATATAGGCCACGAATTGTAGTACTTTGTGGTACTTTTTTTTTTTTTTTTTCTAATACTGTGGATGGCTTTTTCAAGATACTTGGGACAGGCTAGGGTTTTTCTGGGACGTGCCTCAGGGCCATGCATAATGCTTATTCGAAATAAAAACCTTTCGATTTCAGAGATTGTCTTAAGTGGAGGAGAAATAAGAATCATGACAGAGGTTAGGGTTCGAATCTAATTTAAACACTTCTAATTGTACCCCAAACTATCATATCTAAAGAATTTGTTGGTCTAAACCAAACACGAATTAAATCCTTTCAATTAAAAAAAAAAATCTTTCCCATAATATATTTATTAATAAAATATTATCTATATAGTTATCAATATCTTACTATATATGATACATGTATTCCATGAATGATATCATACAGATGAAAGCCAATATATATATTCTAAAATGTATTGAATTATTATGATATAATTTTGTTTATTGTTTAATTAATTTTATTTTTTAAAAAGTGTATAAGACACGTAATACGAAATATCAAATTTTTGATATATAATACGAAATATAATTCAATTACCATGACTATATGATAATTCAGAAATCTTACATCGAACAAGAATTAAGTTTTATATCAATATAACTATCTTTTTCTTACAAGATGTCTTTTAAATACAAAACTCGTAACTTGAGATGGCGTGTTCTCTAATTATTATCTTAAAATTTGTCGATTTACTATTTAATTTAGATCATATTAGTCGAATCATATATTAAAATTTTAATTTTTATACCGTGCATTAGATCCTATTACATGATACACTTTTTTTAAAATAATAGTAATAATATAATAAAAAACCAATTATCACGTTATCGTCTTAAAAAAATCACAATATGTATTGCGTCATACGATAAAATATGTAAATATGATATTGTATTTTATGGTGTGCAGAATTTTGAAATATTTTAGAGTTGGACCACTGTTTATTAGGGGTATATTAGACATTTCACAACAGTTTTTTTTTTTCTTTTTACAATTTTTAATAAGAAGTTGGTGAACAGCTATGGACGTTGATTTTGAATGGCACTTGAGGCTTAGATTAAGCCGGCGCCGTTGGATTTGTGGACATCGTCAACACTATATTATTTAAATTTTGTGAAATTTTTTATTAAAAATAAAGCAAAAATAATAATAATAATAACGTAAATAGGAGACTCAAATTCAACAGTGACCCATAGAGTATTCTATTGTTCTGGCATCCAGTCAGCTGTAGAAAACAAATAATAGAAAAATAAAAATAAAAATATTTACAGATTTTGATAGTTAAGCACTTTCGAATTTATCATATTCGATTAACATAGATTAACTTGTTGATATAAGTGAGAATTCCCAGATTATAAAAAATAAAATAAGAATATTATTTTGCAAAAAAAATTATTTTCTCTATTTTCTCCAGATATTTCTAGTTTCTTTCTTTTTCTTATTTTTTATTTTTTTTATTTTCTCTTTTCAAAAATTTAAAATATTAATGATGGGGTTGGAATTTGACTTTTTAAAACGTAATGGGCAAACATGGTTACTTTATCAAAGCTTGGGTGGTAAATTGGCTGTTCGGAGTTTGAAGTTATTGACTTCTTGCTTTGGTGTTTTAAATTTTAATTAAGTTTGTAAATTCTTTTGAAATTTTTAATTTGACAAAAACACAATTTAATATAAAATTTTGACTTAAATTGAGATAAAAAAATAGTTAAAAATTAGATCAAACAGATGTGCTAAAACATTTTCAGCTGAAACCCTAAATTTGCATTTCGATTTGAATTTGAGAGTTTATTTTGAGTTTAATTTAGATAAGTCTAAAAGAAATTATCCAAACCTAAACATGAATACGAATCCGAACTATAATTTTAAAAATTTATGAATACGAACCATATAAATTGAATACGAATACGAACTTGAATTTAAATTAAAAATTTTTTAATTACATTTTGTTAACTATAATTTTTTAATAAAACACAAATACAAACCAAACATGAAGACAAATATGAATATGAACTAAACGTAAACTCAACTCTTGAATCTGAATTCAAATCTAAACTATATTATAAAAAATTTGATAAATACAAACTAAATCTAAAACAAATAAATTTAATATGAATATATATTTGTTTGTGTTTAATTTAATTCAAATCTAACCTCAATTTGAGATAATTAAAATTTGAATTTAATATTTTAGATTTGATTTAATTGGATGAGAATATCTTGGAGTGTACTTAGAAGTTAAACTTCTAATTAACTTTTTGCAAGGTTCTTTTCTTTCCCATGAATTATTAAAAAAATCAATCCGCCATACCCAATAGCAAAAATCTCCGACCTCGATTCCCGAGCGCTCACGAAATGGCTCGTGAAGCTTCGGCCTTTTGACTAAAAACCCAAACCTATCCACAGGAATATCTTTTTTGATGTATCGATAGCTTGGTACAATATTTTCGGAACCGTTTGATTGATGATCAAATCAATTAATTGTGTAAAATAAAAATCAAAATAATTTGTGTTATTAATTATTAAATATATAATTTAAATTATTTTAATATAAAAATAAATTTAGTTTTAACAGTATAAATGCTCAAAATTTTTAGATTGGTCGGATCAAAATCGGGTTTTTATTTGATCTGATTATTCGAATTGTTTAATTCAATTTGATCCAATTCAATCTAACTTTCAAAATTATTTTTGAATGAATTAAAATCGTTTTTTCTAACGGGTTATAGTCCAACCGGTTTTCAAAACCGTTTTTTTTTTTTAAATTGATTGTGCAAAAGATGGCCACCTCTAATCGATGGCTAGACCATTTGATCAAAATTAGATTAGTTAATTGTATAAAAATAAAATTTAAAATAATTTATATTATTAAATATTAAATATATATTCTCAATTAATTAATATAAAAATAAATTAAATTTGATGGTATAAATATTCAAAAATTTTAAATGTGGTTTAGGTGCCAATAGTGAAATTTAAAATTTTGATTTTTTTTATATTAATTGAGTCAAACCCGAGTTTTTATCTAATTTAACCATTCAAATTGTCTATTTAATTTAATTTAATTCAATCTAACTCTTAAAACTATTTTTCAGTGAATTCTAACCCTTTTTTTTTTAACCGTCGGCAATCTAATTAGTTTGTAAAACTATTCTTTAAAACAAAGAATCGATTTTTTTTTTATCGATCGATTTAACTATTCAAATTATCCGGTTCAATTTGATCCAATCCAATTTAACTCTCAAAACTATTTTTCAGTGAACCGAAACAAATTTTTTAACAGACGATAGTCCAACTGGTTTTCGAAACCACGGTTTGGTGATTGTCATCCACATTAGTCCTAATCCTTGTTCTTGTAATGCCGCATGGCTTTACGGGAATCACTTCATATAATCAATTGCCTTTTTTTCATATCAAAATCATCTCAACCTAAAAGTTCCATTTCAGTCTGATTAATCATGTGATTTTGTTTTCCTTTTTCATCTGATTTAGAGACCCAGACACTCTAATTGGTGCAACCTTTATTTTGAACTCTCCCTTTCAACCGGCTGATTCAATCCAATTCAATCTGATTCAAGTCCCAAAACGATGTTTCAGCGAACCGTCACCGTTTTTCCTCACGGGGATGATTTATCAGAACCTAATTCTCACAAACTCAATTTCTCAGCCTCTCAATAAGTCTCTTCCCTTGTAGATTGGGGTGCTTGAGATCCACAACACAGTGGCTTGGAACGAGCAATACAACCAACTTTACATCTCTTTCAGGTTGACTTGGTGAACCAACTTCAATATCAAACTTGAAAACCAAGTTCAAGAGATCAACGTTCGAATTACGATAAAAATTTATTTATAATTTATCTAATGATTACAAATCTTGAAATTTATTATGTCTAATCAATTAGGATTAATCGACTGATACAAATAAAATTTTTGGATCATATAAAACAAAAATGATCTTGTTTAGTCGTTATATTAAGAGGATTTAAGGCTAAGTTTTTATCGAACATTTTATTCTTTTAAATATTAGTTTATGTCTATTTAGTTTTTATGTAAGATGGAGATCGAGCAATCAAGCAATATTTTTTTTTCTTTTTTACGAGAAATATCACTTGGTAGAACTCGACCATCAAACTAGTAAATACAGAAAAAATAGTTTGTCTTTTACTTTCAATACATGCATATAAGAAGATGTTAGCATATATACTCAATTCCATTTATAAAAATACGGATTCGAACCCGAATTTTTTGACTTCATGTATGAAATATTTTACTAGTGATAACTAAATTTGTCTTCTTTGTTATGTAATATTTTCTAAACAATTTTAGTTAATCCTCGATTTGAATTTAACACATTCGAGTTAAAGATTAAGTTTATTTTTATAAAACAAATTGAATTTTAATTTATCCAAATACTTGAATTTAAATTGAATTTAAAATTAAGTTATTTTCAAATTGATTTTATTTGGATACAGATTGAATGAGAGCGACCAACTTCCCCCTTAAACTATGCCCTTGCATCATGAATAATAGGGAGTTTTTTTTTTTTTTATTAATTTAATTTCTCTAATAATTGGAGCCATACATGCTCATGATAAGGGAAGAAATATGCATGGTTATGCTTTTAATTAATAATATAATTTAAAACTTAGGACAATTATTTGAAAATATTGCAATATTTATGAGGAAAGAAAATCAAAGTACTTGAAATCTGTTTATATGCAAAAATGATAAAAATAAATAAAATTATATTGAAAAATTAATAAATTTTTTAATAAAAATTACTAAAATGTTTTTTCTTCTAAATTTCAAGTAGAGTATAAATTTTGAATTTTTTTGCAAATTTATTTTAAAATTATGAATCAAATTAGGGGTGTTGAAAAATATCTGTAAACTAAATCGAATCAATATTTAAACTGATAATCAGACAAAAAAAAAAACTTTTTTTTCAGTTCGATTATCGATTTAACAATATATGTAAATCGAATAACCAAAGAGAAGAGAAGTAGTTTTAAATGTTAAAAAAAAGGCCAAAGTGCCCACCCAAGGTTGTTTTGTAGAAACAAATTCCACCCCTTAACTTTAAAAAGCCAAATATTTATCCCTTAACCATTTTTCATCCAAATCTTTTAATATTTTTTATAAAATAACTAAACTACCCTCATCAAGAAATAAACAATTATAATAATTTTTTATTATGTATAACAAAATTTTTTAAATATATTTATTTTTAAAAAATTAAAAAAGCAAATAAGATAAAAAACGTTCGATAGGACCAGAGTTGGTATAATTGATTAAATCTGGCCGCCTTAACCAAAATAAAAAGCAACCAACAAAACAAGACAGCTAAACCAAGTAGTTATTTTTTATTATCTAATTGTATTATTGGTGATCATTGTCATTGACATTAATAGCGGTAGTTGTTTTTAAAATTTTAAATATTTAAATAATATTTTATATTTTTATAAAATTTATTTTATTATTTTATAATTTTTTATTAAAATAATAAAAATATTTTTTTATTATTAAAATTTAACTTTTAATCGTTAAATTTAATTATTAACTTTAATTATTAGGTCAATGTTTAAATTTAAAAAAAAAAAAAAGTAAAAAAGGGGTGGAAATTTGCCCTTAGAGAGAACTTGGGTGGGCCTTGGCGGAGGAAAAATTGGAACAATCATTTAAGATGTGCAGCATCCGTTCCATTTTCCAAATTGCTTGTTCAATACGGAATGACTACGAAGTCTGAAGTCATAACAAATGTTCCAAATTTTGGAACCACCATTCCTATGGAAATTCGATTAAAAAGTGACTAATTGAATTTTTGGTTCATTTATTTGATATATTTAATTTAGTTTAAAACCGATTAATCTTTCAATCAATTTAGTTTAATTGTTTTGCCAAACCGTATAATCGATTTGATTCAGATAAGATCAAACCAATTTGATTAACCAATTTTAAATCCTACAGATTGAAATAAAAATTTTTGACATAACATTTGATGCTTCAAAGAAATGTTAAGTTCAATCGACCCTACGTGGAGGTCCTTTTGACATCCAAAAAATTGCTATTGAATTGTGTAAAAATATTTATATTCGTATTCTGAATGAACCTCCCCGTAGATGGTATGCTTTGTCATCTTTGATATGTTATAGCCAGAAGCTTATTTGGTACAACTCTTGTACATCTTTCTAAGTGAAGGTCTAACCACACAAAGCAAACCAAAGAGAATCTCGATCAATGACATGTCTTTCTGATCAATCAATTCGAATTAAAATCTATATTTCGTTTAAACGAGTCAAATTCAAATTAAAATAATTTCAACTTATCAAACTCTAGCTTTGCTCGGTTGGAACTATTATAAGAGCTCATTTTGTTAGTGAAGTTTTTTTTTCTTCGTCTTTAATATTTTTTCTCCCTTTTCATCGATACTCGAATTTGAGCTAATCCTTATTCAGCTTCGATCTAACCCGAATCTCCTGATGCTCAACCAAGATATTGTGTGGCCTCTTTGATAAAGGCATCCAACACAAATCAATGAAGCTAAGTGCTCTCTAGCGAAGATTATTGAAAGCTGAAAGCTACTTCATTATTTCTTGCAGTTGTTTCCAAACCAGGCCAATACATTCAAGTCATGAAAGTGAATTTGACAATTCAGTTGATGTTATCTCTGAAGACAATTTCCTCTTCAAGCTTCCAAGAAAGTAACAAATATGACTCCCAAGGTTCATTCAAGTGGTAAAGGGTAGAGGTCACTCAGGTGATCAGAGTTTGAATTACGATGAAGGTTTGTTCTTGATTTAACTGATCCATTGTTACAAGTTTAACTGATAATGAATCTCCGGTTTATCCTATTTAATCAATTAGAGTTGACCGGTTGGTATGAGTTGTTACCAAATACGAAATAAACAATACTCCACAGTTTTAAGTGGTTTGTTATGTGTCGATCAAAACATTGAAAAATATATTTAGTTTTTTTTCAACTATAAAAGATAAAAAAAGAAAATCGAAACTTTTTTTCAAAATACTTTTGTACCATTTATTTTATTTTCTTGTTCTTCTCTATTTTATTTATTTTTAATTAATTTTTATTTTTTTGTACGAGATGAAATAATAATTCAACTATTCATATTTATATATTTAATTATAATTTATTATATAAATTCATTTTATCAATATTGTTATTTTTATATTTAATCCAAATATTTAAGAAGTAAAAAATATTATAATAAACTAATCAAATTAATTGATAGAAAATTGTGTATAACAATTATATGTCTGATTCGATATTACTTTATTTTTGTTTTAAAATCATTCAATCAAATAATAATACATCATCATTAATATTTAATTTGATAATCATTTTAACAGTACATAATTTTTTTATATTAAGAATATTATCGTGCCACTCTCGAATTCGATTTTTGAAACCAGAAAACTAGGTGCTTGGATTAGCAGGAGCCACAAAATGGAACTAATTTTATTTTTTATTTAATTCTTGTTTATGAAAATATTAAGTGGGTCACAAACTATTTATCTCCATAAAAATTTTTTCTTTGTTCGATGTAATTTTAAATTATTTGTCCATTTTCTGCTATTATTGTACATTATTTTCAACATTGTAATCGTGGAGTGCGACACCTTTAACAGATTTCTTCTTGGCTCAATGGGTTCTATTTTGACTAAATGTGAGAGTTGGACTAAATGACTATATTTTTTTTTTATGAATATGGGTCAGAGATATCGTTAAAGGGTTATCGATAAGATAAATAGTTTCATCATAAAATAAGATATTTTAATCAAAATTTTCATTATAAAAATAGGTTCAATTTTTATATCTATTTTAATCAATTTTTTTATCGTTAAAATGAGTAAATTTATATATTTAGTGTGGCTGTAGGTCGAATATGTCATTAGAGTGTCACCGATATCTTAAATAGTATCACAAATAGAAAGTGTTGTTGTCAAAATGAATGATATTGTTAAAGAGAAATTTAGACCAAACTCGAGTTAAGTTGTTAAGCTGAGTTTTTAGCTTGCACTTAACTTGAATCGAATTAAATATCGAGTCAAACTAAATTAATTTGTTTTAGATCCAACCCTAATCATACTAGCACTAGGAGTGGATTCAAATTGAACCGAAACATACTTGAATAAAGGCCGATTCAGGCTCAACTTACTTGAACGGGTAAACGGTAACATTAAATAAAAAGAAAAATTATCAAAGAAGTAGAAATAAAATTGCCAAAGAAGAAGAACGATAGAAGGAAAAAAAATAATCATTGACAAAACGAGCTGCAACGTTAGCATCAAACATGAGTCGAGCTCTAATTCAATAAGCTGAAATTACTTTGGCTCGAATTTTGTTCCTTCCAACCAATCTCAACTCAAATCGAACCCTATCACCTGTATCGTAACTTTCTTAAATTAGCAACATCCAATTGCTTGGTGTGGAAGGAAGACAAAAACTTTTGAAAATAATGAAAAATTGAAGAGCCTGCATCATCCTTATCAAGAGTCTGATCCAACTTAAGCATCGCTTTGCCCTCAAGTAATCACTTTAATTAGCAAATTGATCACATAATACGACAACGTTTTTGAGGTGATTTTGTTTGTCATTTTCGCTGCAAAAGTCATGAAACAGACTACTATAAAGTTGACATCCATTTCACTCTCTTCAGCTCATCCCTCTTCAATTATTTTCAATAGCTTCACAAATGTTTTAGTAACGTTTCAATCGGGGTTAGATTTAGTTTAGATTTAATAAAAAAAATGAATCAGTTCAAGAAATCTATTCAAATCAACGTGAAGTCGAATACTCATCAACTGAAGGTCGATTTTTATGAATCAGTTCAAGATCTTTAACCACGTTAAAGATCTTATTTTGTCCTTTATTACTGGTATAGAATTGCATCTCTTTACATATTTTTCAGTGATGGGATTTTACCATCAACAGAGTCAGCAGTAAGCTCAATGTCCAATTAAATTCTGCGAATTTTAGAACCACCCAAATCAGATCATCCCACAAACAGTTACCAATGGTGAGAAAAAGAGAAAGTAAAGGCAAAATTAGTTAAAAGGAGGAGGCAACATAATAAAGTAATATATAAAAATCAACAGAAGCTGAGAGTCATGAAACTGAACAGAAATTGAAGGGAATGCCACCCCAAAGCCTTATTTGGGTGACTACAGTGCTAAAAGAATATATACACACACACACACACACACACACACACACACACATATATATATATATATATATATATATATATATATATATATATATATGTATGTATGTATGTATGTATATTCAGCTGCATACTACTTCCACTGCCAGTTTCTTCTTAGTTTCACAAGTACAGTAACTGTTATCGAAAGTTTCATCTGTTAGCTCTATGGCACACTCATTTTTCTTCAAGCAAGCCTGCAATAATATTAGTTAAAACAATATTAGCAAAAATGACTCTTTACTCTTACATAGTCAAGCCATTCAAGATGATTATAATCTAAGATGTTGAAAGATAAGGCATTTGTACTTTTTTTTTTTTTTTTATGACAAGAAACCAGTCCAAGCTGAGGCCCTAAAAACAATCGCTTGAACACTTTTTTAGGCCTAATTGGCCTCCACCCTTTCGGCCTAATTAAGAGACAGTTTAATTGTCTCCAGGTCACTAACCACACAGGAGTCTCCAGGTCACACCACACAGGATTGGTAAACCCCAGATAAGCACAAAGCAATAGGGTAAATTCAAGAATATAATCCTGGATGACTCATTGACTACTTGAACCCACGCCTAGCAATTCTGCAAATGGCAGGAGAGTGACCCCCACCAGGCCACTCCCTGAGGGCAAGGCATTTGTATTTGTAGGAAGAAAGTTTTGTAATTTATTTCATTAACAAGAGAGCATTCTTACCATCTCAACCACAGAAATAGAAGTGGGATCATGACAATGTCCCATTCTGTAGGATCCACAGGTGCCCTCAGGATTTCCAAAACTCGCAAATTTTACTTCCGAGATGCTGCTGTTCTTGGGGCACTTGAGATTTACAGTTGCCAATGGGTAATCTTCACCAACAAGTGCACAAATACCTGAGATTTTACGTTTTGCAAACTTAATTTTTGATGGATCTCCTCCTTTTTCCTCGAAAATGATTAGAACATTGTTCTTTGGCTTGAACCAAGACCGTGGAATATGGTACCTGACCAATCCAGATGAATAAGCATGAATTTTTGGCTCAAAATTTAGCAGAATTTTTTATCTTATTCGGGTTTACCATCTTTGTGTTGGCTCTGCACATCCAGTGGGACATTTCCATTGGGAAAATGTGCCTCTGTAATCACATTCTTCAACACAACGATTGTCAAGAGGGCCTTCCCTGAGCCAGTATCTTCCGATTTCTTCTCCATTCAACCAAGCTAGACCTTTTCTCATTGCAAGCATATCCAGAGCAATAGGGTCGTCACCTGATGGTTCGTTGACAATAGTCTGCAACACTGCATTCGGTTAATATTCTTCTTAAACACAAATTCAGGTAAAAGTTTGTTTATAATATACCTTGTACCATGTCAAAGGCTGATTTTTTGGTAGTTCTGTAGTCGAAACCCATTTCACACAACTTACGCAATCTGGCTTGAAGATACCTAGGCTTTCTCCTTCCATTCCTATCTGGAAACCATGAACAAGGATGTCAGAATTTCGAATTTCCAAACACTAATCTCCATTAATGGACATTCAAGAAAAATCTTATATGATGTTCCCAACAATGTCAACTTTAAAACTATTGAATTGCAGTAAAGAGAAATTTCCCGTCCAGAAAATGGTGGCAATTCAGATACCATATGCCCTTCATCAATCATGTCATACTTCTGACAATCTTAACTATAATTAAGACACAAATGGATCCAAGATCCTTAAAGGCATTGGATAAAGATTAATATTCAATCACATAATGACACTATTTTTGGTATGCAAAATAATTACCTTGTAGTTCCAACTACTCAGTGTGTAGTCAACTGTGCCATTGTTGAACCCATCAATCTTGACACTGAATATTCCTGCTCCCATCCATTCATAATATAATCCCGCACTCTAGAATCAAAAATAAGAATTTCAAAAAATATATTGAAGCTACAATAGATATTATTACATCAAATTGAAGTACATTAAGACAAGTAACTTACAGGTAAGCCAAGAGTCATGCTTAGTAAAGAAATGTTATTATTCCCATGTTTCAAAGGGATCGGTTCCTTAAATTTGAAGGCTGACCCTGTACTAGCTCCGTCTGCGCTACCTAGTATTTGCAAATGAAGTATAACAACTCAAAATATGAACAAATCTTACCAATAATAAAACTTTAGGACTACATACATATATAATTTGGAAATATAAAATCATCAATACAATTACAATGAACCATCTTTTCTTAATCATCACATTCACAAGGCTAAATATTATGCCGGTCTTTATCATGATTACAAACCATAGTCAATACTATATTTTTTAGAACTATGATAATACACACTTTCAAGTCTTTGCTGTTTTACCTAGATAATTGTTGAAAGTTTGTCAATTAATATATCTGGACTTCTACAGATAGAAAAAGTTCAAGAGTTCTTAAATTGCATAATTTTTACTCAGCAAAGATCAAAATTAATATATCCAAGAACTTATACTCCATGTGATATTCGGACATTGAACAAAGTAAATTTTTTTTTGACTCATAATTTCCATATAGATCAAAAACAAAAGGCAAGTCATAAAATAAAGTCATGCAGTTCAATGAGAATCTTGCAAGAAAACAAATACTAAAATAAAAACCTTGAAGTTCGCCATTCACAAAAACATGGAGTGCATGACCCTTTGATTGGATTTCAAGAACTGGGAGGTTTCCATTGTTTAAGAACTCTTCATCTTCATTAACATAAAAACTGTCATCATGGAAAAACTTTGGTTTGAAAACTATATAATATAATAATAATATCTGTCTTCCACCCTCATCTATCCTTCCCATAGCAACTTCAGAAAGAAATTTAATTGATGAAGTTGTGTTATTAAATTATTTTTGAGGTAGAGTGAGACTAACCTTGTATTGTACCAGAGGTAGTCAGAAGCAAATTTTGTTGTATCTATATGATCCACAAGACCATTTTGCATGAAGTCAACTTGTCCCCAAATCCCAACTTTCTCCTCATATATTTCCCACTTTGTAGCTTGCAAATTCTCAGGTACCATTTCAACTCTTGAGGTTGGGGAACTTACCTGTAGAATTCTGTGTATAAGTACAGCAGTAATCAAGTGTAATAATGATTTAAGGAACATTTCCCTTCAAGAAAAATAACCTGATGAGTATTACTAGATTCAATAAAATGACAGCTTAAGAAAGAAAATATGCACGAATTACCTTTGCAGAATTAAATACTACATTTTTGCAGTCAGGCAAAATGCTAACTGACCATGCAGGCAAGTGATACGAAGCATTTAGAAACTCCACAATCATATCAGTTTTGTTATCTGTGTTGGACAGAAAGGCAGCACATGCTCCTGAAGAATCAGTATAGACATCAGCCTGTAAAAAAAAAGATGTTATGTTAATAGACACTAATTGCAGAATGGACTTAAAGATCATTCATCTAAATAGGAATTTTATGTAAAACTAAGATGAAGTTCTTATGATATAAAATAATAGATAATTCACCTCTTGGGAAGGACCGAGTGACAATTTAATCGGCTCACTATTCAACACTACTTGCTCACATAACTTTATAGCTTGATGAAGATCTTTGAGGTGTCCCCATTTTGGATTTCTTGGTAAACCTAAAAACTATTTCATTAATTAAGAATACACGAGCCAGATAAAATACATATTAAAACACTTGAATCATGGGCATATTCATTATCAGAGACACTCACCATATTCATCAATTGGTGCATCATAATCATAACTTGTGCTAATAAAAAGTCCTCCTGCTGTCCGACCAAAATTTGTTCCACCATGATACTAAGCCATATATATGAACGAATTAAATTAATGACTATGAAAATAAAACCAATTATAACTGGCATTTTTCAAATATTAGTCAATCAACTCAATACTATAAGTTAAGTAAGAAGTGAATGCTACATCATTTGCACGAAACAGAAGATTAATAAATTACCATGTAGTAATTTTGTACACTGCCACCTTTTTGAAAAAATCTAGCAACAGCAAAGGCAATATCTTCAACTGGTCTGTGTGGAACTCTGCCCCCAAATGTTTGAAACCTGGAAAAGATAAAGTATTGATTGTGTCATGCTCAAGTAGAAATCCAAAAAATTGTAAAGCTTGATCAACAAAAAATTACTGTAATTGATAGGCAAAAACACATCTGAAAAGCATAATGAAATTGAAAATTACCATCCAGGCCAATTCTCAGTCCAAATTTTGGGTTTGTTTGGTGAAGTAGGTCTGAATTGGTCACAATAAAAGGAATTACAAGTATCTATCTGACAAAAAAAAAGGAAAAAGAATAATATCTTTTAGCTAATCATAAGATCATATTTATCCAAAACAATATGAAAAAAGTATACACTTTTTAGGAAACATTTTAAAATCATTTTGTTAGACAATGCAACACACAATATTACAAGTAAATTTTGCATTTTAAATTATAAAAAAAAAAAAACCATCACAGTAAAATAAATTGGAACTGTATTTTGATTGCAATCATTTGGATCCAACTCTAATGGAATAAATGGTAACTCCTTAGAATCTAGATGAATCCGATGTAATAGAGATTAGTAATGAGAAAACTAATAAATGTTTATATGCATGTGATGTTTATTAGATTTTAAACAGATGTGCAGTCTTACAAGAGGTTCACATTCATGTCACACATGTCAAAAACTAACATATCTACATTATTATAATGTTAATGTGCAAAAGGAAAATAAAAAATATAGTCTTTTATAAGTTAAATTGATGCAGATAATTAATGGTAGTAGAAAAGTTAGAAAACGGTTTGCCTGGATAAAACTCTTACCACATAATCTGGAAGAGCAGAATATTGTTGGCACATTATCCACGGCACTCCAATATTTAGAGAAAAAGCTGTTTGCATAGCCCATGAAGCATATCGATTCCCTGGTTCTCCATAATTAATTTGATACCAGCCATATTCATTTTCTACCTATAGTGAGAGAAACATTGATAAATAAACATCAGAACAAAGGAGCTTATAAGATTAAAAAAAAAATAGAGAATATATGATAACAATCACAATTCACAAAGAAGAATCAACTAAGGAAGCAGCAACTGGTAATTAAGTTTGTCAAGTTCTGTTAATATTTGTTATATTCTGTCAGCTGTTAGTCTCTGACGGAAATTACCACTCATTTTTTGCAACTGTTTCATTTGTATCCAGGCACTACTGCTTCATATATGTAGCGACCCCCGCCCCAGGTTACTGTGCGCTGCGGAAAATACTATTCATATAATAATAAAATATTCCTGAGACGGGGACCTCTACAGAAAAACTGCTGCTGGATAAAAATTTTCTTAATAAAGAAACTAATAATATAATTTACCGTGAAAGTAAATTAAATATAAGCGTGAAAACCCAGGCTGCTCATGTATAAAAAATAACTGATCATACAGTGTATTAGGGTATAATACACACATATATACATGAGAAAACTAAAGCATGCGAGCCAACATGCTATCTGCTGCTGCCGAGCCACATCCCCAAAATCTCGCAGCGGTCTCGCTCCATCTCAGCCTCGAACTACTGACCTGCAAAAGGAAACAGGGAAAGGAGTGAGTGACAAAGTCACTCAGCAAGCGTTTCCAAACTCAACACTCGCAGGTCCAAACAAATCACTGACTACGTGACTCGTCACGTAGAAGGTTCTACTAGACAGTTTTCTTACTGAATTCTGTTATATATTTCTGTTCTGATACTGTTCTGTTACTGTTCTGTTTCTCATCTGTTTCTCATGAGATGCTGTACATGACAATGAGATGTATATGCTGATGTCATGTATGCTGAAAACTGTAAAAACTTGCCCTCAGGCTTGTTTTTCTGAAAAAAAACTGTCTTTTCTGAAAACTCTTTCTGATAATAAAACTATGATCCGAAGATCCTGAATATATACGTATAGTATATCTGAAATCTGTATCAGAAAGTACTGAAAATCTCTGAAATATCTGAAAATATCTGCTGTGCTGGCCAGACTGATGAATACAGGGATTTGGCACCCTGACCGTGTGAATTCAAAGTCCTATTGAATCTACTAATGCACAACCAGCACTCTCTATTGAGCTTGGTCAGTGACCATGTCCTCTGGTGGACGCTGGTTTCCCTCTCTAGCGGGTGTGCGAACTTACAGGTGCTCCCTCGTATTCACCTCTATCTGATATATGAAAAATCATATATGTATAACTGCAAATCATGCTATTGGATCCTTGGATCCAGTCTGAAAATATCTGATGTGGCATGCCGTGCTAATGCTGATAATCATGCATGAAATGCTGATTTATTAACTGAATACTGAGTTCTGTGTGCTTAGAAATGGCTTAGAGTGGCTTAATTCTCTTTTAAAATTAATTACTATTGATTTCTGAAGTGCACGGGCGTGTGATCTGGGACGCACGGGCGTGTGTCAAGGCACACGGGACCGTGTGCCCCTCGTGCTGTTGGGCGTGTGCGGTTCTGGAATATTTTCATGCAAACTGGGCAAGGCACACGGGCGTGTGTACTCGGGCACACGGGCATGTGTCTACCTTCCTCTTCTTCTTCCCGTGTTCAGCAACACGGGCGTGTGGAATTGGGGAGAAAGCACACGGGCGTGTGTCACTCGGGCACACGGGCGTGTGTCTGGGTTTTCAGACGCA
>JAJEJH010000502.1:174003-212393 GCA_026122585.1 Anacardium occidentale | reverse complement strand
TGAGGCTGAGGCTGAGGGTAATACTGCTGCTGATACTCTGGCTGAGGCTGAAACTGAAACTGAGACTGAAACTGTGGCTGTGTTTGTCTTCTTCTTGAAGACTGATAAGCTGAATACTGAGGGGGATTGACTCTGGCTGGTTCTTGCACCTGTCCCACACCAGCCTGCTGTAAACTCTCTCTGACCACATCCCCAATCATTTCTCTGAGCTGATCTGGTCTGATAGGCACATGAGAGGAACTCTGAGATCGCCGCCCCTCACTGACACTCATGGGACGGACAGGGGGACTACTACTGGCTTCGTCTATGTATCTAGGGATATAGGCTTCTCTATCTATAGCATCACAACACACGGGGTTAGAAACACAAACATAACAAAAGCTGGAAAGAAATACCTGACTGTGCTGTGAGGAGGGTCTGGATGATGGCTGCGAAGGAGAGAAAACAGACACCACACACTTACAACTCAATCTCTACAGAAAATGGCACAGAGAAACGCTCTGATACCAACAATGTAGGACCCGCCGCCACGAGTACCCCTGCTGCTGAAAGATATTGATCTTTTATTAATTAAATTGGAAATCTGGGTACCCGCGATGGGAATCCTATGAAAAAGAAATACTACTGCTGATCTGCATTACAAGCGGAAACTGAAACTAAATCTGAAATATACAATGAGCCCAAATGGCTTTCATACATATGTAACTGTTTTGTACATCTGATTTACAACTGAGTACCTATACATTTACATAAAGTACAAGTACAAGACCTCACAGGTCCAAAACTGAAAAACAAAATACAAACTGGAGAGTGTGTGTGGGGTCTTCCTCGCCAGCCTCAATCCACCCGCTCCTCGCCAACAGCTGACTGACCTGAAAAGGAAGGAAGAAGGAAAGAGATGAGTGATAAAGATCACCCAATAAGCATTCCTTACTTCCCTCAACCCACGCAAGCAGCAAACAAGGGCATACATACCTGATCGGCCTACTCATGCATCTAAGCGCTTGCGGGTGCTGAATCTGATTACTTGATTAATGCTTATTCTGTTATCTGGTTACTGGTTTCTGATTATCTGATTAATGCATGTCATGTCATGCTACACTGAAAATAACTGGCAATGATGCATGTGTCTAATACTATGTCTGAATGTACCCGAAGGTATCTACGGTGCTGATCAGGCTGATGAACACAGGGATTCGACATCAGGCTGAGCTGACTGACTGGTGTCAGAAAGCTGGGTCCCACAGATGCCCCCTCGAGTTCACCCCAAAACTAAAACCCATATGTTGGGTTCTGACTACTGAAAACTACTGAATTCGGATCCTTGGATCCTCACTCAGCCTCTATGCTATGCTCTAAATACATATGCATCTTTTCTTAGCTGAATTCTGAATTATCTGATGTCTGATAGCCTTTGGATGAATTACCAAACCTTTAATAAATCAATTTCTGGAATTCTGGAAAAATCTGGCTGACACACGACCGTGCAAGGAAGGCACACGGTCGTGCAGCACTCACGCACGACCGTGCTGGGTAGGGCACATGGGCGTGTGCCCCAACACACGGGACCGTGTGCTGCCCGTGCTGCCGGTCGTGTGTGCTTCTGGAATTTCTGGGCCATTTCATGCAAAAATGGGACACACGGTCGTGTCCCTTAGGACACACGGTCGTGTGCCCAACATTCCAGGCCGTGTGCGCTTCATGCACACGACCGTGTCTTCGCAAAACCAAAGGGCACACGGGCGTGGTTTTGCGGGCACACGGCCGTGTGTCTTGTTCTGCTCAGACATGGCTCGCCTGAATCTGTTGGAAACCAACCCAAACCTCATCCAAACTGAAATTAACTGGAAACATGCATAAATGACACTTCAATATACACGCATCAATCATCAATTTCAACATCCATCCATTGTTACTGATTCCACCATTAACACATCAAGTTTTCTCACACTACACTCACACAGTAAAGCATGCATGGTCTTGGGTGGAAAATAAGCATAGCAATCAACATATAATCATCATCTCATCATCATATACACATGCAAGCATAACATCTCAAGCTGGAAGCGGAAACACACGTTTCTATCCACACCAAACAAGCTGGAAAACTCAAAGAGAGAGTAAGGAACACTTACCTCTTGACATGGCTACTGGAAGCTTATACTCAAGCTATTCTCTCTAATCTCTGGTTGGATTGGGAGCTGCTGGAAGCTGGATATCGCGCCTAGGGCTGGGAGCTGCTGAAATGGAGAAGAAAACTGGCTGAAATGGGTGAGAATAATGAAATAACTCCCGTCTCTCTCTCTCTTTTAATCCCACCTGCACGGGCGTGCAGGCTTGGCGCACGGGAGTGCGCCTGGGAAAATGGATGAAATCTATTTCCCGCGCTTCGCATGATTAAAACCTCCCTAAAGGCATCATCGAAGGCCACACAACTCTGGAAAATTACCAACTCACCCCTGAATTCTACTGAACTCCCAATCCATCTCTGAATTCTATTTCTAACCCCAAAACTCTACCCCTAAGGGCTTTTCTCAAACTGGGATGCTACAGTTCGGTTAATTAATCGTGTTGTCCATTATGATAAGAGATAAATAAAGGCCAAAAGACTTATTCTCACCCATAGTTTAAGACGGGGACAAAATCCCACCTCCAAGTTTTCAAAAACCCGATTTCCCACCCTTGGATCAAAATTCACACATATTTTATAATTTTTCAAATAAAATGACTAAAATACCCTTTAACCAATAAAATTTATAATAAAATCATAAAATAATTTTTAAATATAAAAATTTTTTAAAAAATTTAAAAAAAATAAAAAATATATTTAAAATTTAATTTTTTTTTTAAAAATAAATTGGCCACCACAGTGGCGGCCATTGATAACCGCACCAGGTGGCTAGAGACGGCCACCTAGTTCTAGGGGAGGCCAGATCGGGCCTCCCCGTTGGGTGGAGGCGGCTATAGGCCGCCTCCAGTTTTGGAGGAGGAGGCCAGATCTAGCCTCCACCGACAAACATGGTTGGAAACCGTCGTTGGGACTAATATCGGTCGCCTCCCTCGAATGGAGAAGTCAGATTTGGCCTCCCCTGAAACTAGGTGGCTGAATACTGCCACCTGGTGCGGTTATTAACGACCACTGTCGCTAGTTTTTTTTTTTAAATTTTTATATTTATATAAAATTTATTTTATTATTTTATAAAATTTTAATCATAAAATAACATAATTGCCCCTGGAATGTTACTGCTTACAATTATATTTAATATTGAATTTGGTCAAAGGTTGGAAGACCGAGTTTTTGAAAACTTGGATTGGGACTTTGTCCCCACCTCAAACTATGGGTGGGAATATGTTCTTTGGCCATAAATAAAATATATAAAACATTAAACACAAAGAGATTTTCTTTAATGTAGCTTAGTCCATTATTTAAAAGTCTAATGTAACGTTATCACTTCCTTTGAAGAAGTGCTTGACAAATTGTGTAAGATTACAAAACGCCAAAAGACTATTTTCCACCCTTTGATGAAATGATAAATTTTCATTTTTTAATTTGAAAAAAAAAATTAAATTCTTACATATTTATCAAAATTTAATTATTAGTTTTAACGGTTAAAATATATATATATATGTCATTTTATTTAAATATTATGATAAAAATATAATTAATATATAAACATTATTTTTTCAAACTTACTAAGAATAAATAGGTAACTCTATTTTTTGTGTTAGAAATTATTGTATTCGCCAGTATATTTTGAAAATATTTTATAATATCAATAGTTTTTAATATGATATTTTCACCTCTAACTTGTTGTATTTTTAAAGATGTAATTATTATTTTTAAAACTATTGAAGAATATATTAAAATTTTAAAAATTTCAAAAACATCCCAATTATTTTAAATTAAAAGTCTTTTCAAATTTAGAAAAGCACCTCAAATTTTAAAAAATCCCAAAAACTAAAAAAAAAAAAACTTTTTATCCCAAACATATATAATTTTATTCAAATATATAATAAAGAGTATTTGAAATATAAACGTTATTTTTTTCTATTTAGTCAAGACAAATAGATAATTTTTCTATCTTATTTAAAAATTATAATCACGTATATATTTTGAAAATATATTATAACTTTAATAATTTTTAAAATGTTATTTATATCTCTAATTTATATTTTTAAGTGTAATTTTTTTTTTGAAACTATCGAATGACATATTACAATTTTAAAATTTTTGAAAACATTCCAAACTTTTTTAAATTAAAAAAACTCTCAAACTTTTTCAAAATTTAAAAACCCTTAATTTTTTTTTTAAATTATAGTTTAACCTAAATTCATAATTATTTATCATTAACACCCCTATTTATATTTATACTAATTATTAACAAAATTAACTTCCAATGATCTAATTTTAATTAATTAAAAAATTATTGTTTTCTTGTGAACGAGTGATACGGACCAAATGCTAACTGTACAGAAATATATCATTTTCTTACGAGTGGCTCTTATAAATTTGTGCAGCTGCATGACATTAACAGAAACCTCATTTTTCTGGCATGTTTTAGGTGGGCTTTTATATGTTAGAGATAGCAGTAATTTACAGTATGTTACAAGCTCTACCATGCTGCTATTTTTCTACTCCAAAACCTTGAATGCAGCTCGTATAGGAAGACTCCAATGTGGTTCTCTGCATTTATCTGCCTCTGAGATCCGTGCCTTCGCAAAATCACAGGTAGATTTCTAACGTCTCTGTTATTCCCACTGTATCTTGATAATTTAGGAGTTCTTAAGCTTAAGAGTTCTCAAGCTATTTAACAAGTATTTTTTCTTATTATTCTCAAGCGAGTGGGATGCTCATACCAGCATCTCTGTCGTGGCTTGACTATTTACCAATATTCTCTTTACGCATTAAATTCTTTCCAGGTAGATTACATACTTGGAAACAACCCCATGAAGATATCATATATGGCAGGCTTCGGCAGCAAGTTTCCTTTGCAAGTGCACCACAGAGGTGCTTCCATTCCCTCAATCCGAGTTCTCCCAGGAAAAGTAGGTTGCAACGATGGCTACTCAAGGTATTACAATTCTGCCAAGCCAAATCCAAACGTACACGTGGGTGCAATTGTTGGCGGTCCGGATTCAAATGACCGGTTCAAAGATGCAAGATCAGACTACTCCCATGCTGAGCCTACCACTTACATGAATGCTGCTTTTGTTGGTTCTGTGGCCGCTTTGCTTTCTCAAACCGAATAAAAATGTTTGCCATTCTAGCGGATTAAAACATTCAGAATTATGCTTTAAAATTAGTACTAATAACAATCCCGTTCATGGGATCTCTAGTGCTGAAAAATGTGAAGTTTTGGGGAGTCTAGCTGAAAGCAAAAGTGATATCTAATTGTCACTGCCAAAACTATGTTTATTGAAGAAATAAAGGTGGAGCTTCTCCATGGTATTGATGCCTTCGCCTTTTGTGAGGACTAAGGAGGACTCTTATTAAATGTTTCTGAAGATATTAAATTAGATATCATATATAAATTATCAAATGGCTTTGACATCTTAATTTATGTGATTATTATTTGACATGGTAGAATTTTATTAAAGACGAAACATATCATGACATAATAGGATATAGACAAAGAAATGATATGCATTTTATGGCATATAAAAAATTAGTATGATAATAGTAGGTATATTATATGAATCAATACACATTTTTAGAGAATGAAAACGTGGTAGGGTGTAAGAAATTTTAATATTTTGAGGATGTTTGATATTTTGCAAATTAATGATGCAACAATTAGAATTTTATTATTATTTTTAAAAATATATATTTTATAATATTTGTGACATAAAAATTTAGGGCTTTTTTTATTATATATATATATATATATATATATATATATATATATATATATATATATATATATATATATATATATATAATATGATATGCAATTCAAGTTCTATATCTGTCTTATTCTATTGGTGAAGTAAGAGATATTAAATTATGATAATTTTTAACAAGTTTTAGGTATTAAAACTTAAGAACAACACTCCCTTAACAACTTGAAATTGATTTTTTTTCTTTTCGTTTGTTTCGTTATGTAACACAAGATAAGAATTCAGTACAAAGGGAGGTTGATGTGATATCACTCAAAACTAAATTTATACAAGTATGTTTGAGTTTGTAGGGAAAGAGAGTTCAATCTTCATAGGAGTTTCAGAGCTGATTAAGCTTATAAGACGCTGAAATAGTGTAAGACTTTGTTGTTGTATATACTATTGTTATTATATTATTTATGTTTATTATCAAAATAATAAAATTTCATTATATTGTTCCGAGGAAAGAAGCTTTTATTAGTACAAACAACAAATATCTTATAGAACAGCTTTATTGAAATATATACTGTGAAGAAAAATCTATGACATGATGGTATATTAAAAACCCACTGTACAGTATCCTGAAA
The DNA here is from genome assembly GCA_026122585.1 of Anacardium occidentale. Lineage (NCBI taxonomy): Eukaryota > Viridiplantae > Streptophyta > Magnoliopsida > Sapindales > Anacardiaceae > Anacardium > Anacardium occidentale. The sequence continues at coordinate 205,929 of JAJEJH010000502.1, read as the reverse complement.
TAAAAACTCATATTTTTATTACTATTAATTAGTATTTGAAAATATAAATGATACTATATATCTCATATGTATGAGTAATATAAGCATGCGAGCCAATATGCTATTTACTAAAAATTGAATATTGTATATACATATATGTATAACTTTGAAAATACAGGTAAGAACCCATTCCAGCTGTATTTTACTCTCCAGTCATCTCGTGCTCTAAACTCAGCTCCTCACTCAACTTGCAAAAAAAGGAAAATTGAAAGGAATGAGTTACAAGTCGCTCAATAAGCATCTCTTATCTCGACCATTGGGTAAACTTTAGTCTTTCTAAATCGACTAGCTAGATGCTATAATGATGAACTTAACTAAGTTCCTGATAGCTTAATAGCTTCTTCTAATCTAGCTCTAGGCTTTTCTTTATTTTGACTTATCTTCTTACATGCCTAGTTAAACAAACTTTACTTAGCCTATGAATAGTTTCACTGTTGAATTAACAAACTTAATTTAGTCTTTAACTAGTTAAGTAAGTTTCCCTTTTTGTACTAGCTTATCTTACTACTTCAATTTTGTTTCACATCTCGTTATAAGTACATAGATGAGTATATGTATATGACTTAGCATAAAAAGAAATCTATCTGGAACTATCTTACTTAGTTTTCTTCTCTTTCTGATATTCATTATCCTACTTTTTTATTTGATTTCTGAAATCTGTAGTACTCTTGAGTTCTCTGAAGAGCTTAACTAAATTTTTTTAAGTTTATGCTTACGACGTATATCTTGTAGTTAGTTTCTGTTATTTTATATTTATGATTCATGATTTACTTCTCGCTTATCTTATTAGCTATGTTTAGATTCATAATTGCTCTGTTTCTCATTTATTGTTCTGTCATGGCTTATTTTGTTATGTATCTAATATTCTGTACATACTTATAGTTCTGGTATTACATATTCTGGTTGTATTGATAATTAGTAGTTTGTTCGATAATTTCTCTATTGTTTTACTGATATACATTATAATTTCTCTGTTCTGATTAATCTCATGTTGAGTATGATATTATTAAATCTCAAAGACTAAATGACAAATAACCTATAGGAGGTGAATAGGTTATTTCAAAAACTTCTATAAATTTAAACTTTTTCAACCAAGTTTAATTAATCAACACAATCAATTAATTAATTCGAATCTATTCAAATCAACCAAATAATCAATTAAATAATATAAAGCAATAAATGTAAATAAATAGAGTAATGGATAGAAATTGTTCAACCGATTTTAGAGTGGTTCGGAGCTTCTCCACGCCTCTTATGTCAATTACTTCAAACAATCACACTTGAAGATTTTCTTCTACTAACTTCAATCCCGAAGTTATAATAATTTGACATAAGAGATTTTGTCTTTCTTATATTAGTTTTGATACAAGAGATTGCGCCTTTAACTTAGTTTGAATAGGGACTACACATCATACTAGTTTCACGGGATTGCGCCTAAAGGTTTGTGAACAAATTACAAAGAAATTGCCTCACAAGGTTGATGCAACAATAAGCTCTCAAAATCCCTCAAATAATTTACAATACATTTCTAATGAGAGAAAATTGGAGAAGAATTAGGGAATGAGAGGATGCGAGTATTTGGCCTAATTCTCTCCTCTTCTTAAACTCAAATCAACTCCCTATTTATAGTTGAAGAATTTGGTAGTCGTTGGAAAACTAATCAGAGAGCCGTTGAAAAAATTTGCATGGACACACGATAATATGTTTATTGTGCACGACCATGCTTCCTTCAATAAGTACACCCAATAGTCAATTTTGAATGTACACACGGTTGTATGATTTTTTCACACGGTCGTGTGTTGATTTTTTTATGCATTTCTTTAGATTTCAGAAGGTAGCACGAGATGCATGTATTGTCAACACACAAGAAATACACGACTGAATTTTTACCTTGCACATGGACGAGTATTTCTAATACATGACTGTGTGTTATTTGTGCTTTTGATTTGTCTTTATTTTGCACGGTAGTATAACACAAACGTGTGAATCTTTTTTCTTTTGACACATGGGAGTGTGCCTTATACACACGAGTGTGTGCATCATACACATGGTCGTGTGTCTCATGTACATGGTCGTGTGTCTCATGCACATGGTAGTGTGCCCCATACACATGGTCATATGCCTTCTTTAAACAAATGAATATTAAAGTGCAACAGAAGATAGCATGGGCAAGAACACGACTGCCACGCGGGAGTGTATCCTTACATAGCACAGCTGTGTAGTCTGATTACGTACACTCATGTGTTAGATGATATCTGTAAAAAATAAACCTTTAGGTCTGTTTGTCATGGATCAAATCATGCAATGACTAGTTAGACATTTAACATGAGTTTTGTATCGATACAAAATACACTAGGATCCAACAGATATGATATAAAGTATACTGGAATTATGTCTAATGATGTTAAAAATTATAGCTGAACCCTTAGACCAATTTATTGAAAATATCTTTTTAAGAATCTTTTCTGAAAATACTGTTTGGATTTAAAGATCTTAAAATATTGAAAATACTGAATAAATCTATATCTGAAAACTTTGTATATTTAAAAATACTTGTTGTATTGCACATATTGATGAATATAAAGATTCAACATCTAACCATGTGAGTCATCAACTTTTTAACACTATATCAATAGGCTGAAAGATAACTGATGTACACTAACGCATATATCAATATGCACTAATGCTGACTCCCTCTCTATAGGTGTATGACTACACACCAGTGTATCTAATGCTAACTCCCTCTCTAGCAGGCGTACAGATGCATACTAGCGTATATAAATATAGCATTGGCTCCCTTTCTAGCAGGTATGTAACTCATAGATGCCCCTTCGTATTTACCCCTAAAAGGATGTTCAAATCATTGATTTTCTATTTTAAAATCATATGCTTGTGGGTCATTTGATTCCTTTTATAGAAAACACTGAGTTAGCATGTTATGTCATGAAATGCATATCATGTATGATATCTTATTCTTCTTCTTTTCTACTGATTACATTCTAGTTAGATGTACACCTTTAATCGTTCTATTGTGAGTATTTCTTGTTGAAATTACTGTTTCTGTAACTCAGTATACTTATTTATAGATTTTGTGTAAACTGGTCTGTATTCAGTGAGTATCTATGGGTTTACTGTATTATATGTTTCATAACTGTTTTTGTTTCTATATAGTTCCATAATATTTCTATTTCTATTCTGTTTTCTAGTATTGTATGATTCTACTGTATGTGTTACTGTTTCTCTGTTTCTATTTCTGTCTTTTGATCGTAATCCATCGCTAGATTACATTGATCTAAGTTGCTGTAAAGTTTCTTTTACTTATATAAGCTAAAAATGTGATTCTGAAAAAATATTTTATCTTATTATTTCTTACTCTTTGATCTAAAGAGTTCTCCACCATAATTTTCTATGTCTCTTTCTTATTTCTACTTATTCTTAATCGATTGTTTCTTCTATTATTCTACTTAAGTTCCCTTCTTAATAATATTCTGCTGAATGGAGAAGAAATCTCTAATTTACACTTATGCAAGGGTGTGCATATGTAGATGCATGGGCGTGCATGAAGGTACACGGGTCTTGTACTAGTCGTGCAGCCTAACTATGCTAGCTTTTGAAAATTATGGCTAAAATCTGCTTCACTACACATACACAACCATGACTTTTAGTCGTGACCTTTCATATTGCGGTCGTGCATGACTTGTATATATGATCATGACCCTACTAAAATAATATTACATAAGCGTGCATCCATCGAGTGTACGAGCATGCATCTTGCTCTGTTTCGGTAACTATGACTGAAACATACAAGATCACCTCCAATCTCAACCCAAATCTCAATCAAACTTAAATTAAACTTATTCTAACATATATTCATGTAAAATACACTACTATACACATATTTTCCCCATTGATAACAAATAAATAAAGTTTAACATGTTTCTAAACCCTTAAATACATATACACATGCATCAAAGGAAACCAAACATGCTTCTACCTCTAAATCTCTCTTCTATTTCATCATCATCATCATCATCATATTGTAATCATGCTAATAAATTGGAAACATGCTTGCATTACTGAATAATCTATCTAAGAGGCTATATATTCTAAAAATAGGGAAAGAGGTAAGAAAATACTTACTTAGAGCTATTAATATCTACAATCTCTCTATTTTTTACTGAATCCTGGCTGAATTGGCTACTAAAAGCTGACTGATCTCTCTCTTTTAATTTGGTTAAGGTTAGTTGGACAGAAATGAATAAAAAATGGGTGAGAAACTGACTGAAACGGGCAGAGAAAAATCTGACCTTATATATCAGCAAACATGTATGGGCGTGCAGTAAGATGCACGGGTATGCATGAAGGGAAAAGAATGAATTAACGTGTGTCTAGAGACACACGATCGTGCTCCTTTCACAAGCTACATATAAAACCTCTAAAAAGATTATTCTACCTTTCTAACTCACTAAGACTATTTTCTGACTGAAAAAACCTTTCTTCTAACCTCGGTTCAATGTCTAGAAAGACCATTTTAACTTCAAGATGTTACAAATAGTGAATTTACTTGTGTTTGAAGTTTTTAGCATGAGCTCACTACAATAGAAATACCTTTTACTAGTCTTTTTTTGATTTATGACAACATTTGTGAATTTCATTAACCTTTTTATTAGCATTTTCACAAAGAGTTCGATGATGAATTGACTCTAATATTTTTGTCTATACTTATTTAATGAAAAAAGGTTCAAGTCTAACATCAATTGACCCACATTTGTAAACATATGTGAATATTTATATATGTATCTATAAATAACGAATTTTTTTTTTTGTAGATTACAACTAAAAAATGTCGAGGAAAAGAGATATACGAACGGTCATCGAGGGACAATCCTGACAAAGCATTGACCCACAAGGTCAACAACAAGACAACACTCTAACCACAGTTGGTAAAAGACAACATGCAGTCAACAGTTATGACATTTTGTTATCAAACGCCATTGACTGATATGTTATTTTTACTCATATGTGTTACAGGTCAGGTCTCAGAAACAAGACGAAGAGGACCAACTTTGATGTCGAAACTTTGGAATATGCCTCCGGGTGAGAAGGTCACGATGCAGTTTAATGATATGTACCAAGGAGTAGGATCCGAAGCTCGTACTTTGGCTAGTTTTCTAGGGACTTTAGCAAGAAATTGTCAATTGCTCCTGTTAAATATACAAGATTGGAGGCGAATTTCGGCATCAGAGAAAGAAAAAATTCTTGAATTGGTTAAGGTAAGATTGCATTATTGTCTACACATACTATCGCATTATTTCTTACGGGCCCAATAACACGAATTAATACTGTATGCTTTTTTTCAGGTAAGGTTTTCAAACCCTCCAGAAGAAGACAAATGGGTGTTACAGTCTCTGGGTAAGAAATGGAAAGACTATAAGTATAACCTGAAAGCAGAGTACTGTGAACGTTATCCCAATATTGATGACCTTGTCAGTAATAAGCCGGATCGAATTTCATGAGACCAGTGGATGGCTCTCGTAACACAGTGGCATTCTGAGTAGGGGCGGGTAATATAATTTTTGCTCTTTCTTGTCTAGTTATGTAATAATGAATTGTATCTTTTTATTAAACATTTTCTTTGTTTCAGAGACGTAGCGGAACAAATAGAAGGACTCGTTCTGCTCAAACAATGCCATATACTGGAGGAACAAAGAGTATAGCGCGATTAATGAATGAAATGGTTAGTTTTTTTTGCCCTCATTGTTAACCATATGATTAGTTCTTGTTGTAATTGTATCTTTCTACATTTGAGGAACATACATCAAGTGGTGAACAGCCGTCACGAGCCAAAGTGTTCATAGCCACCCATCAGACTCGTAAAGATGGGAGACCTATTGATCAGGACTCTGTACACGCAATCGTGAGTTTAGTCTCTGTCACTTTATTTGTGGTTGTGATTAATTCGTGTAATAAGACATTACTTTTTGTAATGGGTTTAGGATCTCCTCCAAGAGAAGATAAATGAGTTACAAAGTTCTATCCAAGAGTCAAATGTAAGTCTTCCAGAGATGGAAGATAATGCATTTGCTCAAGTGATGAGACCAGAAAGACATGGTCGAGTGCGTGGATTAGGATTAGGCCCAACGCCTAGCATGTACAGGGCATCGACATCGGTATCGATATCAGCATCAGCATCTCACCACTCAGGTGGCCCTCCAAGTGTGCATAATGAGGCAGACGACAGAATAAGAGTCTTGGAAGGCCAAGCGAGAACACTCTAAGAAGCACTTAGTAGTAGGATGAACACATTTGAATCTCAGTTGTCTATGATTTGTACATCATTGGGCTTGCGACCAGGGCAAAATGACGAGCCACCTAGTGGAGAGGTAATGTTTACAGGATATGTTCAGATAACACATTTTTTTAAATCAAGTAATTATATGAAAATTATTAACCATGGATTGTTCATTTATGTGTCGTAGGTACCTCATCCATCAAGTAACCAGCACTCTCCAGATGATAACCAGTAAGTTTGTATTTGCGATTTGGTAAATTGTTTTCTATGTTCGAGAAATGCGTATTGGTCAAATCCAGTCGATTGGAGGGCTGGTTTGTATGTGGATATGAAGTGTTGTAATTATTTGATGTTTGTTTTATTTGTTGTTGGTGTTAATTGTTGTTTGAAATCTATATGGTTTAATGAGATATAATTCTTTGAATTATTGGTGAGGCAAGCTTTGGTATGACGATGGCAACAAGACAAAAAGGTTCAACCTGAACCAAACAGAATATATAAAAGAGAGGAAGATATCTAGACATTAATCAAGTGAAAACATTATGACTACAGTAGAAATTAGGAAGTGGCTGTGATTATTTGAGAGTACTTTACTGGATAGTAACCATGAGAATAAAGATGAAAGACAACTTCATGTCTAGAATAGGCAATTTGAATTAGTAAAATAAAGTTGTGTTATGGTTCATCACCTACAATTCATTCAAACACAAGAATAAATCATGTAATTTGAATTTAGAGACTTCTTTCTTTATAAATTTTAATAGGGTGGAGATGGAAGATGGAACTTCTCAGTTATTATTACTGGATAGTGTAGACAAACTTTTCATTTATTATTATATAAGTTATGGTAGACTTCCACTTACAAAACATTTCTAGAAATGCAACCACTCATGAAAATATTTCTAGAAATCCATGTGGTTTAATGTCTTTTCATTAACTCTAACTGAAGAAGTTTACTGACGCACTTTGTTAGAATTTCTAATTTGGATGCGTTTTGTGTGTCATTGTCATTTTGCATCACTCATAATTATTTGTTACTAATTGTGCTTATTTGTCAATAATTTATTCTTGTGTTTGTATTTGTGTATAGCGTAAAGCTAAATCTTATATCTTGTGGTTGGGACCATATGTAGGTACTATGTTGGATCTAGATAATGCATAAATAAGAATAGAATTCTTCATTCTGTTTTTGATATGAGAATATCGTATATTGCTATAATTATATATTGTCAATACATCTATTTGCATGCAATAAGACTATTAACCGAATAATTCGTACAGTTTTGTGTTTTATTCTACGTTATGTGATCATTAATGGACATTGTCTGTTATTATTGTATTTCATTCTTCTAAAATCTTTTAACTTTTTTTGCAGGACATAATGTAAAGAGTTTTAGCTCCAACAAGCTTCATAACAATTTCCAAATTGTGTATCTAAACAATAATAGAATTAACAATTGTATTCATGTACTTCAATAATTCTAATAATACTTTTTATTCAATATTTTATTAATGATATTACTAGCATTTTTTGTATGTATTTTTAGATGGTATTGTTTTACGTATATTGTTATCAATTTATCTATAATGTTTTGTATGATATTCATTATAAATAGGAAATTTAATCAATAAGCAGGGAAAAAGGCTTATGAAACAGGCAAAATAGTGCCAAAAAAGTGTATAAAAAACGCCGCTAAAACTAAAAAATGCCGTTATAAACATACAAAAAAACGCCGCTATAAGAAAAAACTGCCGCAAAAAATATTCCAAACCGCCGCAAAAAAATTCCGCAAAAAACCTTAAAACGCCGCTAAAAGTAAAAAAACGCCGCTATAAACATATACAAAACGCCGCTATAAACATATAAAAAACGCCACTATAATAAAAAACGCTGCAAAAAAAAAATGCAAACTGCCGCAAAATATTCCTCGAAAATGCAAAAAAACGCCGCTAAAACGCAAAAAAAACGCCGCTATAGGGTTGGTGTCCTGACAGAATATCGCGTGCAAAAAAAAACGCGGAAAATAAATTGGCGAGTGTGGAAGGTTTTACCGGCATTTTATAAACGCCAGTAAAACGCTGACAAAAACGCCGCTAAAGGTCTTCCACTTTTAACAGCGTTTTTATTAAGGTCTTACCGGCGTTTCATAAAAACGCCGGTAAAACCTTTACCGACAGGATCTATACCGGCGTTTGTACAAACGCCGGTAAGATTATTACCGGCGTTTATAAACGCCGCTAAAAGTCAGGAAAAACACCGGTAAAAGCCACACCTGCTGTAGTGCAATTAAATGTTTATTTTTGTTTATCATTAGAATTTGGATGACGATATATGTTTTCCTATTTCTATTAAGATTTTTTTTTTCTTATTTATTAATGCTTTGTTTTGTTCCTATTTTTATCATAAATTTGTTATGTTCCTTTGTAGTCTATTCAACATATATATTTTAATGAATCAATAATTTTGCATTCCTTCTACCTAAATTCTTACCTAAGTTTCTTATCAAAGAGTTGGTGACCGATTGGCTCTTAAGGTTGTGGTGGATCTTTCTGAATTTTTATTTATATATATATATTTTTTGTTATGTACCATGTTTGCTAAGGAAATTTATATTTTGAGAAATGCATGACTTGAATGCTTGCAAGAAATATATAGCTAATTGAATAACATGGTGTTAGGTAAATAATTAAGCATATCCTGGATCAAATAATTAAATATGACTAGCTAGCTAGCCGTAGTTTTTGCTTCTAGTTATGGCGGCGGCGTGGGCAATTAGTATGCAGAAATAGATTTTAAAAAATGACCCAGAAAATCCAAGTTGATTCCCAGTCGGCCTAAATTCCTTATGGAGCTTTCGTTATTAACAAGAGCAACAAGAAAACCTATCTTTGTCAGTATCTGGAAAACTGATGAACTTGGAACCGACTTTCTTGACATTCGGTATTAACTATTGCCTACAGTACATAGATTCAAATTTTTCATCAGGATGATGAATCATACAAACCACCATGGCACAGTTCAAATGAATCGATCTATAATTAGAGCTTCAACGACATTGTATTATCGGGAAACTGATCTAATAAAAGTCCTTCTAAATCTTCCAGGCTTGAAAACATTTCATCATTAAGAAGCAAATCTGCCATGGTGTATTCGTTGTCTTTAGAAACGTGTTGATCCTCTTTTTTAATGCTTTTCTGGTGTAGAGACTGGTCTCCTTGCTGATATGTATGCCCATTTGTGGCGGCCGGAGTTCTTGGCATTGAATACTTATTATTCCGGGTGCTTCCGGATAAGGAGCTTCTCCGTGCTGGCTGGCCGTGGTTGTGGTCAGCACTGTACGTTATGATAAACATACTGGGATCCCTGCTACTTCTTTCAACGTGTTTTCTTGCTAGACATCCTTTCGAACTGCTGCACCTGTAATAGCTCCTGCATGATGTTTGACCTCAATCAGCTCTTATTTGTATTTTTTTACTTCAAATATTAATAGCAGAAGATTGCTTTGCTTTACCTGGGATATGGTGATCCCTTAATTGGTTTCTGTCCGTATTTACGCCAAGCCCACAAATCAGACGACAGACCATCCACCGTCACCATTTTCACTTCTCTTTTGTGTTGATTCTTCCTGCTGAAAACATCAAAACAAAACTCATGATCAATACGCAGTTCCACCTTGACAATGAAAAAGCAAGATACATATATTAATTACACAAACCCTCTTCTTGGTCTGGCTGCTTGATCGGTGACACTGGTACCAGTTGAAGAACCCGAAAGAGACTGCTGCTTTATCAGCTTCTCAGGCTTTTTAACTTCATCAGGAACAGAAATGGAACTGGTGTTGAGTCTGGTTTGCGGGTAGAAGGGCTTGTAAAGTTCATCTAGTTCAGTTAAAATTGTAGTGGTTTCAGAAATATTAGGAAATTTGAGAGGGGCATCTTGTTGAAGACTCAAAGGAGGAAAACAGGATGGTGGTTCGTCCATAATTATGGAGGTTGCAGAGGCCCCACCGTCGACGTTGCAACCTCGCACTATTGCTTGCAAATCCCAGTCCATGCAAACAAACTCGCTCGTCATCAAGAACAAGAAAGAACTGGTATTACGAGATTTTCCGAGAATCGAATCATGGGATGATATTCATGATAGACTTTGTTTATATATATTGAAGAAAACAAAACAATGGGATTTTCTCTACTTACAAGCTTCTGTTTCCAAGTAATTTTTTAACCGGCTTTGCATCTCCATCAGGCTGACTTTTTGAAGAGTCAGCCGATGCCCAACTTGGAAAACTATTAAAGAAATTAGAGTTTTGGAAAAAATCTCGTCCCCATAGCACACGTCACGCTCATGGACTTCTATAATTGGCCCCTCTTCTGGTCTAGTCAATTTATAAGCAATGAAGAACGTGATCACTAAAATATCTCTTCATACGCCAACTTTTGCCCCTGCAACACCTCTCCCAGAAGCGACTAGCTACCAGAACAGTCACCATGCTTCGACTTACGGTTAGACATCCTTTGTTTAAAGAATTAATCCACGATCCTTTTGTTTCATCTATCTTCGATAGATAACAATAGCAATAATTATACTAAGGAAATCGTGATCTCTTAAGAATTATTCATGAAAAAAAGGTAGGAGAGACGCAAAAAAGCTAGAAACATAGAAATAAAATATCTAATACTTAGTACTATATAAACATCACCTTAACTTAGATGACAAGACTATCATAAATTTAAGAACTCTATTCAGAATTATAATATAAAACCCACACTTCTCTGATAACTTTTGTCTATACTTTGTTGGATCATTCTTCTAATACCAATTAACCATTGACGCAAAGGGACAAATCCCATTAAGAAAAGCACCTCATGTTCTTTGCAATTATTTTATATCACCTAAGTTACTATAATTTATTTTAGTTAAGATTTTATGTTATGTATATCAAAGCATAGTTTGAAAGCTTATGCCTCGATGAAACCTTATAATTAATTGGATTTGAAGAAGTCACAAATCAATTCTAATAATAATTTGGAATTTTTGGATGATGCAGCTGGAGTGAGTAGGGACTTGTTGGTCCCTTCTCCTAAAACCTGCAAGAATTGAGTACGGTTTCTTATTCATGCTCTTACATTCCTTCTCTTAAGTCCCCAAATTCATAGGCTCTTCCGGTCTTGAGGAGAAGAGCACACGTTTTCCTTCTATAAAATTACATTGCTCTAATTTGTATCATTTCAAAACAATGTCGAGTCAAATATTATTAGGATTTAAAATTTTTTGTGGTCCATTGATAACTTACTTAAACTCAAACTCGATTTGTTTGTAAAACAAATCCTGTGTTATATATTTTCATTTAATTTCATACATATATATGTTCTAAAAGAATTTCAATTGCTTCACATAATGAATATGCACCACATGCGTTGAAAAAGGAGATGATAATACTAATAATAATAGTAGTAATAAAGAAAGTCAAATAATTAGTAGAAATTTGCTAATATGGACATAATGTTTCTTCTTTCCATGGCAACATGCACAAGCTTCTGGCTATGGAGCAAGGGCTGAGTGAGTAATGAAAGAATGAAAAAGAAAGATGGAAAGAAACGTGCAGCACTGGACACAAGAGATGGCGCATTCTGGACCAAGTAGGACGTGGCAATAGCATCAGCATGTTGGATTATTTACATACAAATATTTTCTGTACATTCCCTCTTCTTCTTCTTCTTCTACTTCCTAATTGCTTGACAGCATTTACCCAATGGAGTGCTGTAGAGTGTAGGCAAGCTACATAGGGGTTTGAAATTTTCGATATGGACTGAAAGCTCTTGAATTTAGTTTGGGTGGCTGAATGAATTATTAGAATTATTACAATGCAAGCAACCGACTTCCCTACCTCTTTCTTTGATTTTTTTCATTCAAATTTTCCACGATGGAGACTGATTTTCCATGATTGTTATTAATTTATTATAACAGGAACTTAGCGTCTGGCTTGAGCAGATACTAACTTGAGCTCAAACAGGATTAAATTATTAAAAAATCATCAATAAATTCCATCTTTTTCAAAACCTTACTTCTATACTTGTCAAAATTAATAGTAAATTAAATCAATAGTAAAAAACAATAAAACCCAGAAAAATTTTCCATAAAAATATTTATTATTAAGTGTTTTATTTTACTGGATATAAAATCATGTGTCTGAATTGATTTCAGGTCAAATTCTTAGATAACCCCATTCAAAATATCGATTAATTGAGACCTAAACTTAATTAAAAAATAATTTAAGTTGGAAATTAATTTTAACTTCAATTGGGATGGGTTTGGAGGCAATATAGATATGGTGCTTTCTTGCCTAACAAGCTAGATTGTATTCATTTTTCTCCTTGCCTAAACTGAATTACCTAAAACAGCAAGTGACATTGTCTAATACAACCACACTACTGGTTTTTTTTTTTTTTTAATTTGATAAAAAAATAAAATGAGAAATCAATAAAAAAAAATAAATAACATATAGATGTGAAACTAATCCATTCTCAGCTGCAATTTACATACCTGTTGCAGGGGTCTTCGAAATCGGAAAAAAAAACAGCCTCTCCTTGAGGTGAGGATAACTCCTTAACTTTTTAAAATCTAAATACTTATTTATTGATAAAAGTTAATGATTAAATTTAATGGTCGACGATTAAATATTAACAATTAGAAAGATATTATTGTTTTTCTAATAAAAAAAATTAAAAACAATAAGATAATAAATTAAATTTTATAAAAATTATAATTTTTCTTTTATTTTTTAATAAAGATATTTTGGTAATTTTATCAAAAATATTAAAAGAATTGAATAAAAATTTGTTAATGAATGAGTGATTGGGTTTTAAAAAATTAGAGGTTAAGATTTTGTCTTTTAAGAAAAAACTTAGGTGGGAACAAGCCCTTTGACCTTTATTATTTAATAAACTATTTTAGTATCATTTTAATTGTTTATGAATCATTTTGGTCTATAAGGGCGTTATCTACTTATAAGCTAATTTTTATAAGTTAGGTTAAACAATCTTATCGTAAGGTGTTTCGCAACGGTTGTGATTTGATCAGCTTTAAATAGTGGGGTTTGTTAAAATAAATATTTAAATATCTAACGATCGTTATTCGATCAACTTTAAACAATGGGGTTTATTTAAATAAATATCTTTCTATCTAGCGGACATCAATCGTTATCATTTTGACTTGTTCAACTCAAATTTAAAAATCAACTTATGGATGTTAATAAGATCTTAATCTAATTTTTTTTTTTTTTGAAGTCTGATTGATTTGATGTTAAACCATTTTTACAATCTCTAACAACATTGTTGATTAATTCAAATGAGTTTGACTTCAAATTGATAATTTAGAATAAGAGTTAAATTCAACTTATCTTAAATTTGATTTGAATTAAAAAAATATAATTTGATCTAGCAATAAGATTAGGTCAAGAAGTTGCCCAAAAAAAAGTAATAGGACATGAAGAATAAAAAGAATTATGGAAGAAGATAGATTTATGTAGGACTTTTTTACTACTCACTGAATTTGAATAAGTTCTCCTTAGACTTGATATGGGATTATTTTAGTTCGAATTCGATTTAAATCTGATCTTAATCATATGACATTATATTGATTTTAGCATAACAATCAAATTGGTTTGACATTGTGGGTGAACCGTAATTCGATACTATCTGTTGGAATCAAATTTTGAAATTTTTTATCCAATGCACTAAAAATTCAATGTTTCCAAATGGGCTCACATATTCCCACCCAAAGTTTCTCTTAAATACAAATCTCACCCTTCAATTTTTAAAACTCAATTATCTATTCATTGACCAAAATTAACGACTAAGTTTAACGGTCAGAAATATATTCTTGTTACTTAACAAAAGTAATTTAAACAAATAATAAAATAAATTTTATAAAAATTATAAAGTTATCAAATTAATTTAAAAAATTATGAGATAAAATTAAAATAAAAAAATCACCTTCGTTCGTAACAGTAGTCGTTAAAAAAATAAACTAAATAAATAAAAATGACTATTTGATTCACGAGATAGCCAGCCATCAACTATGATTGGAAATAGTCAAAAGCTACTCTAAGAATCAAGTAACTATTTCTGACCACCTTATTTATTTTTCAAGGGTTATCATTATCGGTAACGATAACTATTTTATTTATTTATTAATTAATTTTTTATATATTTTTATATTTAGATATTAAATTATAATTTGTTTATTTTTTTAATAAAAGTATTTTAATAATTTTATAAAAATATTAAAAAAATTAGTAAATGAATGATTAAATTTAAAAAAGGTCGAAGAAAGGAGATTTTGTGCTCAAGCCAAACTTAGCTGGGAATATGTCCTTCGGCCTTCCAATGTACCAAACTGTTTGTTCCTTGCCATCATTTAAAAGTAACGCAACCTTGCACAGAAACGGGCCTGAAAGGGCGGGAGTAAATGTGAGTTATCAGAGTTTAATGATGCACAACAAAACTGTAATGTTAATGTAAAGGTAAGTTAATTCTAAACTCGTGCGTAGCGTTGTGGGCTTTCTCTTTTTGTGGGTGGGTGGGTGGGTGTGTGTGGTTGGTGGTGGTGGTGGTGGTTCTAGAGATTAGGTTGCAGGAAGCAGCATTTTTGCAATGGGGTCTATGCTTGGTGACTGGCCGTCGTTTGATCCTCACAATTTCAGCCAACTTCGACCTTCTGATCCTTCCAACCCGTCTGTATGTACTAAGTCTAGCCTAATCTTCTTAGTTTTCGTTTCTGATCGAACTCTCTAAATCATGAATTACAAAAGCTCTCGTGTTTTCTTTAATGATCTGCCACCACCTCATGGAATAGTTCATCACTACTTGATATAACTAGTTGTACATTATTGGATCAATTAACATTGTAGATAGGTTTATGGGTGTTGCTAATATATGTTATTGGAGGTTGGTTATGGGTTCTTTAATTGTTTTTGTCTGGCTCATTAGCATTTTGCTTCTCCGTGCGTATGGTTTTTGTTTTGTTTTGTTTTGCTATATATATATATATATAGCCAGTTTGTTTTTCCGCTGTTCACATTTTGATGCATTTCAGTTTGGGATGGAGTAGGATTTAGCGCTATTACTGTAATGATCCTGTGTGATTGTTCTATGTGCTGCACTGAGTAAATTTTCCGATGCTGCAATATATATTTGTCTTTGAGGTTAATTGCAGTATCAGCATATGCATTTTTTTTTTAATTCTAGTCTGGTTTTGACAATTGTTAAGAAAGGGGGGGTGGGGGTGCGGGCGCGGGGGGTTTGTGGGCTGTTAGGGGGCATCTTTTTCAATAATTTGCCTGTGGATGCTAACAACATGAATCAGAAATTAGATTTTATTGTGAAAATTTATTGTTAGAAAGACTGAATTTCGATTAGATTGAAGGAAGATGCTGGTGAGATTGGCAAATCAATTATTTCTCCTAATGTTATTTGATTGTTTTTCTGCTTAGTACAAAATTATGAGAGCATTGATGGTTTGAACAATGAAAGGGATTAAAATTAAGTAAACTATGGAAATATTTACCTTGGCCAGCGACTCTTTTTTTCATAACTTTCTGCATATTTCTCTTCGGCCTTCCAATCATTCTCCTCTCAGTCTCTGTCAAACTGGTCATACTTTGCCTTCAGTTTCAGTCCATGTTTTGTAGTAACTACACTGACAAATTAGTTCTGAATCTGGTCCATCTACTGGGACCTTTAATGAATCAATTTTTTTGAATTGTGGAGGTGTTTACTTGATGTGTAATTGCTTGTAGCAACCAACGCTTTCTAATCAAGCCCGATTTATTTGCATGCAATAGCCATTATACTCAAATTTTTGGGTTTGAGCATCTTGTAATAATTTCTGGATGTCAATCACTACCTTGCTTTCTGCTTAAGAGCATAGAGTGGTTCACTGAATGCTGTCTATCATTTTAATAATCATTCAAAAAATTTAAACATCTTCTCTCATATATATATATTTTCTTTGGTAGAAAATGACACCAGCCACCTATCATCCTACTCATAGCCGAACTCTTCCACCGCCTGATCAAGGTAAAGATGAGATCTTTGTATCTCCTTAATGTTCCTGAGTATGTTTTTCAGCTTTTCTGATAGTAAAGATGGGGTATTCTTACTTTTTTAAATCATGCCTGTAGTGTAATATGCTAACTTTTGGTTTGATGCTATGTATTGATATTATAGATGGTTTTCTAATTTTATGATGCACGTTCCAATGTCAAAATAAAGTTTACCTAGGTGACAAGGTTTTCCTTTATTGGTGTTCATTGAAATTAGGCATTCAATGATGTTGGCTTGGAAGGTAGAGATATTCTTGTTTAAATTTTGACTCATTAATGTGATCAACTCTTGGTTTCAATGTATCTGTTTATTGCTGTCATTGTTGATGTTTTATGTGTTTTGGGATGAAATTTCTTATTAGAATCTGGCTGTTATTGCATTGCGATCTAATGATCTCAAGTAGAAACTAACATGTTAACACACTTTCTGGCAGTAATTGCAACTGAAGCAAAAAATATTCTTATAAGAAATATCTATCAGTGTGCTGAAGAGAAGGTTAGTGTTGATTTCTGATTTTTCTCGTGTCACCTAAGCACTAAGTACGATTTATATAGCAAAAAATTTTTTATGGAGGCTATTTTTGCCTCTTTTTCCCTTTCTTGTTGCAGTTGAGACCAAAGAGAGCTGCCTCTGAACATCTAATTCCGGAACATGGGTGCAAGCAACCCAGGTCTTCTACCTCACACTAAGCTATACTCCTTTAGTTGGTAAAATCCAACAGTTGCTATCGTCCATGTAGATATATCGTGTCAAATATATATGAAGTTGTTGTAAACTGTTGCTTGATTACCTACCTGATTGTTGTTCTGTGAAGTAAGGCATGTATATTTTGAGTCTACAAAGCAGAGTCACCCAGATTATCCCTACAAGAAGTTACAGTTGATACCTGGTTGTTTGTTTCTGTGCCTTTGTTATGGTTTATGTGGTGAGATGGATGCCCTCTCCAATTTCGCTACATGTTGTCACCCATTCAAGCCCAATCTCACTAAAATTTCCTCTAGCCCAAACCCATAGCCACCAAAATTATTTATAAGAGAGAAAATGGCATAAATAACCAATATTAACATGACAGGATTATGGTAAATATTTTCCACGTGCAACATGAATTGTATGTATCACGTCTGAAGACCGAATTAAGGCGGCCCCGCCCTTTCTCGCGAGCATCCATGACCATGAGAATCATTTCTCAATAGATTCCCCTCACACAGGCACGAGAACAAGCACAAGTAGCTGCTTCTGCCTCTGCCTCAGCCTCAATCTTGTCTGCAAAATTTAGCATCCAATAATGACGATGGCCACTCACTTGTGCGCTTCCTCTCCTCTTCTCCCCACCAGACCTCTACACAAACCACTCCCTTCTTTTCCAAAATCTTCTTCCTCACCCATCATCAAGCATCAATCCACACCGTTGAAACGTTTCTCAGTTTTAGCTACAGCGAATACTACTTCATCTATTGGACTCACTGAATCCCCCACCACCGTACAGTCCTCCAAGTCTAAATCACTGCCCTTTCGTGTGGGCCATGGCTTCGATCTTCATAGATTGGAGCCGGGCTACCCTTTGATCATTGGTGGCATTAATATTCCCCACGATAGAGGATGCGAGGCTCACTCCGACGGTGGGTGTGTATGTTGTGTTATTATTTTGGTGGATTCTGAGGTGTTTAATTTGAATTTATCTATTTTTGTAAAATTAATTTGATTGGATTGTTGGTTTTAGGTGATGTTCTGCTTCACTGTGTCGTTGATGCTATCTTGGGAGCACTGGGACTTCCTGATATTGGTCAGATTTTTCCTGATTCTGATCCTAAGTGGAAGGGTGCAGCTTCCTCCGTCTTTATTAAAGAAGCTGTAAGTTTTTGTTTTTTTTTTTTAATTGAGGATTTATGCTATTGAAGGAATTAAAGGGTTTGGTGAATCACTAGAGCCATAGAGCCAGAAAGCATGCACGATTTTAAATATAGTCAAATATTATTTCAATATTTCTTCAGCTCTTTCGTTATTATAAATGATGTTAGAATTCTTATTAATAAGACTAAGAAAAATCCTAAAATTCAGCCCAAACCCCATGTTTCCTAAGCTTTCGTGTAGCACTTTATAGAGGAAGTAGTCACCAATCACAAGCATTTTAGATTTATTTTTCTGTTATGTTTAGGAGCATCACATTAAAGGGTATGAAAGAGAAAGCCACAGCTTGAAACCTGTAATGGTTGAAGACTTGAGAATAAAAGATGTTATCTGGAAGCAATCAAACCCTATTTTATCGGGTGGTGTGGGAGCTCTTTTTTGCAAGATTTGGTTCTATGTTGAATAACTAAGGACATAACAAAGATTTGGCATTTGAACAGCAATCAAATGGAACCTGTTAATGAATCTGTATGGTATGTGATATTACCTTCAGTATAGGTAAGGCAGGATTTGTTCCAAACTGCTTAAGTTTGAATTCAAGTTCGAATCTAGTAGGGTGAGTTCAAGTTCAAGGATTGGGCTCGTTTTCATAAACGAGTCAATCCAATCATTCAAGTTTAAGTTAAATTGTTTTTGAAATTCAAGCCGAAGCTTCTCGATCTTGAGCCAATTTTGAACCGGCTCTTTTAAATTTGTGCCAATCTTGAGTTAGGCTTTATTCGGTTTCAGCCCAAATCTAGTCCAACCCTATATATAGGGATTGATAACACAAGTTTAGCCATCAAAACTGATTCCTAAAGAAGAACGTAGGTACAATCCACCATTATGCGAGCTTAGACTCTAATATTTGCATCCTAACACCGGGAAGCAAATAGCAGTCAGGGTTTTCGCCGATTATGTTGAAATTTTCTTCTATTTAAATTTATAAAATATCCATGTTTATTTATAACAGAGTCTTTCTGAAACCCTAGATATGACTAGGTTTTTGAGTTGACAAAAATTTTTCTCTGAATATTCTTATTGCTGCCTGCGGTAATCAAAATTTTCTGTTAGTGTACTTTGAGATGTCTTATAAATATATAACTTGAGGGGATTTAAGCAAGTAAATCCCATTTCTATGTAGATTGGAGACGGTTTTGTTAAATTGATTAGAAATTTAGTCTGAGATAACAGGGAATAGGAAGCTGAAGATAATAGTAATGTAAACAACATGGGGATAGCACAATGATTGTTCTAAATCTAATACAAGGAAACACTTTTACCTCATATGTAATCTATCAGAAAGGGTACTTACATAGATGAAATTTGATTTCATAGCTGAAATTAACTGGAACATTGAAAAGATTCAAACATATGTCCAGGCCTAAGTCATCAGCCTTCAGTTGTCTTGCTAATTATTTTTCTTTGATTCATCTAGTATTGGAAACAAATTCTAAGCAGTTCGGTTGCTTAGTTAACTAAAGCTCATCCAATAATTGTGTGGTTCGTTTTAGGTGAAACTCATGAATGAGGCAGGTTATGAGATTGGCAACTTGGATGCTACCTTGATTCTTCAAAGACCAAAACTAAGCCCTCACAAGGAGGCGATTCGGACCAACTTGTCTGAGCTGCTTGGAGTGGACTCCTCGGTTGTGAATCTGAAAGCTAAAACTCATGAAAAAGTTGACAGCCTTGGTGAAAATCGAAGCATTGCAGCTCACACTGTGATTCTTCTAATGAAGAAGTAACAGGTGCTGTAGGAAACTTGTCAACTGTAAGCATTATTACTGTATATTGCTTACACATATTTAGTCATTACAGATAATGCAATTCATCCAACTAGCTTGACTTTGAAGTTTTGTCATAGCAAAATCTGAACGGAAACATATACTCATTTTCTAGAAGTCTACAGGGAATCCTCATACCCTCTTTGCGGACAAAATTTTCTCCTCTTCTCATCTCTGCAGAAAATTAATATTTATTAGGTGTTATGATATATTCATAATAATTAAAAACTTTTAAGAATAATTATATATATAATAGTTTAGGAGATCATGTAGGAGATGGACGCACTGGGGAGAGGACGGGCTGAGAAGAGGACAGGCCAGGGATAATTCTATTCCCGTCTCCATCTTTTTCCTTCTCCGTTCGGGGAGTGACAGGCCCCAATTGCCATCCCTATTCTTCTTTACCCAATTTGCATTCAAATGTCTCTTCGTAGCCATTTCAATGATTAAAACATTTTATTTTTCGGCCCTCTATGTGCTGATGTTTTTGTTGCTTCAAAATGTTAATGTCTGCTCTCACGATGTAAACATTTTTATCATCAATTCAGTTGCTGCAGAAATTTTGAAAAAAGTGTCAACCATTTTCTTTCCAGCTGAAATATTGACCATTTCAGTTGCACGTGGTTCTTGATTTAACCCTTGGAAGCTATACCACTTTCAAAACATTGTTTTACTAAGATTTAGCATGATTTTCGTTCCACATTCTGGCTTTTTGGGTCAATTGTCAAAGTTTTACTAATTGTTTCCATTATGTGGGTCTTGTTGTCAAAGTAGGAACCAAACCCAAAATCGAAACCCGCCGGATCTTACCCATAATGTAACTGATTGATTCGGGTTTTGGTCTGGGTATCCGAAACTGTTTACACAAACAATTTCTTGTTTACAAAAATAAGGGCATATTTAGTTAAAGGAATTTTTTATTATCGAAATCGAAAAATTACGTAAAAAATTACTAGAAAGATAAATTAACTATAAATTTATAATATATTTTGGTAAATTGATATGTATAAGTATTTATTGTTTGGTGGATAATATTAGAAAAATATTGAAATATTATTTTATTTAAATGTTTTTAATATGTTAAATTAAATTTATTAATTTTGGGTAAAATTATAATAAAATTAAAATCATAGTACTAATTTTTAATATTTAAAGAGAATGTGACAATCAAGTCAGCTAGATAATAAAAGATTATAGTAAATTACTTAATTAATCAAGTTAATATTAGTAACAAAATTTGTATTACTTGAATAATCTCTTATTCTTTCGAACCGAATGCATCTGAAAGGTTAAATTTCTAGTCAAACAGTTTGAAAATTATTGAACTAAAAAATTTGATACAAAATTTTATTACATTCTATTATATGCAAAAATCTATACCAATGAAAAGTATGTAAAACTAGAGGGGTGATTCGACGTGGGAAGCAACGAATAGGGTGATGAAATATGAGATGAACGCCTAAATCTTTTTCATGAAAGTGATTTGTCATGCTATTTGGATGCCTAAATGTACACAGATTAGGTAATTACATGATTACACAACCTAGATCCCTAATATTTGAATCTAAATCTCTAATGACTTTCATTGATCACATTGTCTCTTAATGGTTGGAGTTTATCACTCTCTTATGAAGATAGGGATAGAGATGCAAGGTGATGGAGTGAATCCAAGATACCTCCATTTGGGGTTCTCTTGTGAGTTGGTGATGTGGCTAGTGTCTTGCATAAGCGGGGATATGGGCAACATACCAAAAATGTAGGAACTAAAACCAGAATCGGAACTGGTCAGTTACTTCGTTTTTGGAACTGGAACCAAAACTTGTGATAACATGTTTTGGAACTGGAACCAACACCCCAGTTTAAGATACCTAGTCCTAATTCAATTTAATTATAGTTTATACAGTGTTTAAATTTTAATTTCGGTTATAAGTACCTGGTTCCAATTTAGTTAATTGAGGTCTATATAGTACTTAGATTTTTGTTTTGGTTTTGGGTATCCGATTTATCTAATAATTTCGATTTTAGGTTTCAACTCCGGTTTCACCAATTTAGAACCAAAACTGAAATCGGGTCTATCGGTTTCTTAAAATTTAGAATCAAAATTGGCACCGTAAATGTTGATTTTGAGTTGGAAATGGAACTAGATCGTCGGGTAACCGACAGTTCCAGTTTTCTACTCAGCCCTAGTTGTGTCTAGTCACTCATGCTATCTGCATGGCTAGCTATTGTTTACTACTCGCTCGACTAATTATTTGTTTACGTCATAAGTAGACTCTTCTTTGATGTAGTTCTTGTGCAGTTTTCTTAACCGTGAGAATAACCACAATTTAGTCAAAAAGATATACTTTTTAAAGACTTAAGATGGAGTAATAATAATGCTCAAGATGAGAACTTAGAAGTTTGAATAATCATTGAATAATCATCCTCGTGTAGGAATTTCCAATGTATGACTGTTGACGAAGTTAAAATTTTTCAACTTCAAAGGAGGATGGGTAAACTCTCACCATCACACAGCCTGGTCTAAATGGCCATTGTAAACTTGAAGGTTTCAACTTCTACATCCTGGTTTGACCATGAAAAAACTTACTGGGACAGAAGAACCAAGTTACAGATTACCCAATCACAATTGTCTTATTAATTTGTATTCACAGAGAGAAGCCTACTAAATAATTACATATAAGTTTTTATAGTCAAAGGTTCATGTCAGCCTCTGGCATCCATTATCGTCCCGCAAGAAATTGGTCATTGATTAGGTCTTTGTCCATTAGTTGAAGAGGGCCATTGTGGTTGAAATTTCCATATTCAGGACCACCACATCCACTGGGATGGGAGCTCTTGAATCTCTAACCCTCGCTAAAAGCGATTGCAATCTATGGATACCGATATTCGGTATTCTTCTTTCTGCAGGATATCTATCTGAGAAGCACCTCATCGAAGGAGCCTTTTCAAGTGACTATGACCACGATAAGACTGGCACTCAAGGGACTTTCTGTCCATCCGTCAGACAACAAAGGAGGCAAATAAATAATTCAGCTGGTGATAGCAACAAGACCTCTACCTAATAATAAATCACTTTACAGTCTATCTAAAATAGATTTTCTGTTAGGAAAAACTATTTTCACCTTCCTAATGGGCATATTATTACTTTAAATGTATTCTTTGAGTTCAATATATAAATTGGATTTGATTCTTAATTTGATTGTAACTTACACAAATATAACATCGAAAGGGAAGAGATGCAAACATATACACATACACTTATCTCTTTTAATCATCTCTCTACAAGAAGGAAAACCGCGTTGATAAAAATTTTCAATTCTTCTTTTGGGGTCTCGATCCTCACATAAAGTTTTTGTTTAAACAACTAAAAATAGAAGAGGGTTTTTAACTAAAGAATCGATCTTCAAAATCAGTTTATTCTGAGTTGTTTTCAATATCAAAGCATCGGACTTCTAAATTCTCATAAGGCCCCAAGACTTCTTTTCGAAGTTTGTTGAATAATTTTTTCTAGATTTCATCATTTCACCTGTTTCTTCTAAGTAACGGGTTAATAAATCTCCTGTTGCCACGGTACCTACCATTTAAATTCATCATAATTATATTCTAAACGTAAACATTCTAATCAAATAGATGGAATCATATGAAAAAATTTCGTGTCTTAGTCATATCTCATCCTGGGAAACATTGAGGATCAGAAATCTTTTGGGGAGATACATTAGAAATGGCTTTGACATTTGATGCACTAAAAGTACACAGAGAAATAAAATAATTGAAGCCAGTTGAGGGATGTACGAACGAAAAGTTGCAGTTTGAAATTATGAAACAAGAAGCCAAAATAAGGGGGGGAATGGGGATAACCTTAGTCCACCAGCAGGACAGGAAGCTCCCTTATTTTCTGGGTTCCTGTTTGGATGAATTGAACGTGTGCAGAAGATTAAAGGAAAAGTGCGAAAGATCAAACAAGTGTCAACATAATGTGGTGCCCAGTTATACATATACATATATATGATGAACTGGCTTTTACCTAATTTGAGATAGCATCAGCACCGCAATTATTTGAACATATCCAGTTATGTATTGGATGATCCGGTGGTTGCGCTGTATATATCCAACTTTATTCGTTACGTGTGTTTATAGTTTATATATTTCGCCATGGCCCCTCTGATCCTCTCTAGCACAATTTGTCTTATGTTGTTTATTACATGTCGTGCCGTCAAACTTTAACCACACTAAAAGGGCTTCTAACCATTATATAGCAACTAGAAATATTATCTACAGGTAACATGATTTGGATTACGGATAGGAGTCTAGATGACTTGAGTGTGAGAAGGAGTCTTATCTAAAAACGCGGAGAAAAATCTATACTCGAGAAAATTTAGATTGTGGGTATGATTTGAAAATATAATTGGGATTCAGATAATATGGAAAAAACGTCTAGACATAATTTTATTGTATCTAAAAACATGGAGAAAGATCTACATGCTAGATGACTTAGATTGCGGTTGGAGTCTAGTCCAGAGATATGGAGAAGGATCCACATATAAGATGACTTAGATTAAGGTAGGAGTTTTACCTAAAAATATGGAAAATGATCTATATGCAAGATAACTTAGATAGCAGGTAGGATTCTCAACATGGAAGGATGAATATTGGTTGTTTCATGATTGTTTAATCACATTTCATCTCTATCTCCTCTTTTTATTTTTCAAGAGAGATCTAAATATAATATACTAGAACTTGAGTGTATAACTTTTTAATCACTTTTGATTTTATTCATAAGTTAAAAATAACCACTTTAGAACTTTCCCTTTGACAAAACTGACCAACGAGTTACGGTCAAATCAGTTGATCTGATGCAGTTTCAAAACTATACTCTTTACTCCCATTTGTCTAAGGTTGTTTGCTGCATGTAAAACTATACTTTAGTTGATTCTTAGTCTTCTGCACATACCTTCTAAGTATTTCCTTTCACAGTAAAAAAAAAATAATAAAAAATAATCAGTGGGAACTAAAAACCATTCAGAAATGTTGCTATTGCTCTCCTACTCCCACCGAACGCCATTAAATATACATAGTTGATAAATTGAACTAGGCCACCACGTCCCTCACCGCCTATTCCAAAGAAGCACCGTCTTACAGGGAACTTTCTTCCATTGAATAAAGCTTTAAATTATAGCCAAAAAAATAAGGCCCAGCCATCTCATACTATACAATTTCAAACTCTATTACTCGACTATAAATATCCCAGAATCAGAAAGCTCCCACACTGGCAATTAACCTTACAAGTAAGTGTTTCTTTCCTGATCAACGTGCCTAAACGCCAGTCTCTCCTATCTTTTTGCTTATATATATCTGCCATTCCACACTTCTGAAACACAAAAATGGCGTCCATGTTGATGAAACAAGAAGAAATGTTGTCCAAGATTGCAAGCGGCAATGGACATGGTGAAAATTCTCCTTATTTTCATGGTTGGAAGGCATATGAAACTGATCCTTATCATCCGACCAACAATCCCAATGGAGTCATCCAGATGGGTTTAGCAGAAAACCAGGTAAATAACCCTTCTATTTTGATCTTTTTAAGTTCATGCATGGACTCTCTACTAACTTCTCCCTTTGCTCTCGCACATGCGCCAGCTTTGTTTTGATTTAGTTCAAGACTGGCTGTTAAACAACCCAGCTGCCTCTATTTGCACTGCTGAAGGTGTAAATGATTTCAGAGACATCGCCATCTTTCAAGATTATCATGGCTTGCCAGAGTTCAGAAATGTATGCAAATTTACACAAACCTGTATTGATTGATTGTTGTATGAGTGCTAATAATTCTTAATTATTCTACAGGCTGTCGCAAAATTTATGGCTAAAGTTAGAGGGAATAGAGTCAAGTATGACCCTGACCGCATTGTAATGAGTGGCGGGGCAACCGGAGCACATGAGACGGTTGCCTTTTGTTTGGCCGATCCCGGTGAAGCATTTTTGGTGCCCACTCCTTACTATCCAGGGTACGTATTACATCGTTTTCCATTATAAATTTATACTTCTGTTGGGCTTTCATACGCTATAATTATTATTCCCAACATAAGAAATCAGATAATAATGTAGCTTAAATAGGTTGCTGGGTGATTCATGATTAGAGATTCTCATGGCGCTCGCATTAAAAGATATTTTTCACCCTTTTTTTTTTCCACCATACAATGAACCAGTCTTTGCTTTCTCCACCACCCACCGGTGGACAGGAAGAAACATGAGAAAGTAGAGATTATTTAACTATCAAGTCAAAGATTCTATATTTAGTCAACCGCACTATTCCAAGCTCAAAAGTGGCAAGTGTGAAAGTGCCATGATCCTTTTCAGCTGCCATTAGTCAACCACACTATTTCAATGATAGACAAAGTCGTATTGTTATTATTAATGAGGCCGTGCGATTACATGAATTCTTTTGAACTTAGAAAAATTCTGGACCATGTGGATATGACTATATATGATCACTTGTATTTATATTTATAATATATATTAATAATGAAGTGTATCATACAATTTTTTATTATTTTATTTTTATGTCTCATGTGTTCTAAATTATGCACAATTCGGACTAGGTACTCAAAGACTTTCCATTCTCTTGCAGATTCGACCGAGATTTGAGATGGAGAACAGGAGTTCAGCTTGTTCCAGTTGTATCTTACAGCTCTAACAATTTCGAGATAACAAGAGAAGCCGTAGAAGCGGCATATGAAAAAGCTCAAGAAGATAACATCAGAATAAAGGGTTTGCTCCTGACCAATCCATCAAACCCTCTGGGAACTTATTTACACAGAGAAACACTACGAAGTCTAGTGAAGTTCATCAATGAAAAGAATATCCACTTAGTCTGCGACGAGATTTATGCCGCCACAGTCTTCACGGGCCAACCTGATTTCACTAGCATCTCTGAGCTAATACAGGAAGACACTATATGCAATCGCAATCTCATCCACCTTGTTTACAGTCTTTCAAAGGACATGGGGTTCCCGGGCTTTAGGGTCGGAATCATTTACTCATACAACGACAAAGTTGTGAGTTGCGCCCGCAAAATGTCCAGCTTTGGACTTGTATCGTCACAAACTCAATATTTAATTGCTTCAATGTTATCAGATGATGAATTTGTTGACAGATTCATAACGGAGAGTGCTACAAGATTAGCAGAAAGGCACAGAGCCTTTACCTGTGGACTATCTCAAGTGGGCATCGGCTGTTTGAAGAGCAATGCGGGGCTATTTTTCTGGATGGATTTGCACCATCTCCTCAAAGAGCAAACTTATGAAGCAGAGATGGAGCTATGGAAAGTGATAATCAATGAAGTTAAACTAAATGTTTCTCCTGGTTCTTCTTTCCATTGCGCTAATCCAGGATGGTTCCGGGTTTGCTTTGCGAACATGGATGATGAGACGATGGAAGTCGCTCTATCAAGAATTAGAAACTTCATGCGTAAGAATAAGGAACCGAAGATGCCTGTGAAGAAACTGTACAGGCAAAAAAGTCTCAGACTCAGCACTTCATTCAGGAGACTGGATGATACCCTGAGCTCGCCATGCATGTCTCCTCAATCTCCTCTTGTTCGAGCCAGAACTTAATTAATTTGGTGCAACAATCTCTGCACCGGGCCCCTATGCACTCATCAAATGTAAGGATTTAAGATTGACATACGCATGCAATTTCCTAATATAGAATTCCACTTGTTTCTGCGCCTAATAAGAGAAGGGTTTCATGCATTCTAAATAACCAGAATTCTGACCTTTATGATGAAGGCTCTGCATCATATGGGATTTTTTTCTGGTTCATGCATACTTCATCTCATGTTGTTTGTTGAATGAATTTTTACTTTTTTTTTTTTTTTTCCTTTTTCAAAAGGAAAGTTGTGTAAGTGTTGGCTAAAGTAAATTGTTTGTAATAAGCTTTGATATTGGAAAATAATGATCATATCTACACTTTTGTAATAAATTCAACATCTTGTTATTAGTTAAGGGTTTTATATACATATGGTTTCTTTTTAATATTAAGAGCTTTCTGCAAATAAAACCGCTATACACTACAGCAGCCAGAGGATTTAGCGGCGGTTTTTTAGCGGCGTTTGTACAAACGCCGCTAAAAGGCTGATGTGTACCGGCGTTTTGTTTAAACGCCACAACGTCTGCGTCAAAACGCCGGCGTTTTTAAGGACCTATACCGGCGTTTATAAACGCCGGTATAGGTCCCGTTGGTATAAGTTTTACCGGCGCTTTATTAAAACGCCGGTATATGTCCGCAAAAAACGCCGGTAAATGGGCAAAACCTATACCGGCGTTTTTCTGAGTTTTACCGACGTTTTGTAAAACGCCGGTAAAACCTGCCATGCCCGCCAATGTATTTCCCGCGGTTTTTTTGGCGCGGGATATTCTATCGCACAGTAACCTTATAGCGGCGTTTGTTTGCGATTTGGCGACGTTATAAGATTTTTTCGCGCCAGATTTTGCGACGGTTTATAATTTTTTTTGCGGCGTTTTAATCAGCTTTATAGCGGCATTTTTTTTTATATTTACAGCGGCGTTTTTAAAATTTAGCGGCAATTTTTTTTTTTCGCGGAATTTTCTTAGGGCGGTTTGGATTTTTTTGCGGCGGTTTTTAAATCTTTTTACCGGCGTTTTTAGTTTTAGGGACGTTTTTAAACACTTTTTTAGCACAATTTTACCTGTTGAATAAACCTTTTTTCCTGCTTATTGATTAAATTTCCTGTTTATAATAAATATCATATAGACCACTATTAATAAATTAATAACAATATACGTAAAACAATACCGTTTAAAAATATATACAAAAAATACCTGTAACATTATTAATAAAATATTGAATAAAAAATAATATTATAATTATTAAAGTACATGAATACAATTATTAATACTAATATTGTTTACATACACAATTTGAAAATTGTTATGAAGCTTTTAGCAACCCAAAACTCTTTACTTTATGCCCTGCGAAAAAAGTTAAAAGATTTTATAAGAACAAAATACAATAATAACAGACAATATCCATTAATGATCCCATAACATAGAATAAAACACAAAACTGTACGAATTAATCGGTTAAAAATCTTGTTGCATGCAAATAGATGTATCAACAATATATAATTATAAGTATATATATATTCTTATATCAAAAACAGAATGAAAAATTCTATCCTTATTTATGCATTATCTAGATCTAACATAGTACTCACATATGGTCTCAACCACAAGATATAAGATTTAGCTTTACACTTCACACAAATGCAAACACAAAAATAAATTATTGACAAATAAACACAATCAATAACAAATAATTATGAGGGATGCAAAATGACAATAACACATGGATTTCTAGATATGTTTTCATTAGTGGTAGCATTTCTAAAAATGTTGGGAAGAGGAAGTCTACCATAACTTATTCCAATAATAAATGAAAAGTTTGTCTACATTATCCAATAATAATAAATGAGAAGTTTCATCTTCCATCTCCACCCTATTAAAATGTATAAAGAAAGAAGTCTCTAAATTCAAATTACCAGATTTATTCTTGTGTTTGAATGAATTGTAGGTGATGAATCATAAGCCCCACAAACTGAGCATAAGTCATCAGAAGCTTTTTCTTTCCAGAATAGCATACAGTTATTGGGACAAGCATAAATTTTCACATATTTAAGTCCTAAGGCTTCAATAATCTTTTTTGCTTCATGAAAAGAGTTTGGTAATGTCTCACCCTTTGGAAAAGCATCTTTTAAAAGCTTAATTAAAGCATCAACCGATTCGTTAGACCAACCATAACGACATTTTAAATTATAGAGATGCAAAACGAATGACAGTTTAGTGAAATTCTCACACCCTGGATATAATTCTTCCTTAGCATCTTCTGTTAACTTCCTGAAGTCTTCCTTTTCTCTAACAAACAGTTCTGGTTGTTCTTCCATCATAGTATCATCGATGTTGGGGTCAATTGCATCTCTGCCATGATTACATGTATCGAAAAATTGTCCAGATACCCCAAAAACATCATGTAACATTTCTGTTATGGAATTATCTGTACCCATTTCTTTTTGTACTTGGATGTCTGGGGTAGACTGTTGTGTGACCAAAGGTTCACCGTGACAATACCAAGTCGTATAACCAACCATAAATCCATGAACCACTAGATGGTCATATAGTTCTATCCGATTTCTGTAGTAGTAATTAACACACTTTATACAAGGACAGGGGACCTTGTCAGTACTTAATTTATCTCGAAATGCAAAATCAAGGAAGCTATTCAACCCTTCTAAAAATTCTGCGGAAACTATTGGGAAACTCATCCAGCCCCTACACTTGCGAGTATCCATAACAACGTACTGATAGAGAATAACACAGTTAAAATTAAACCTAATGTAACCACTGAATCAATCAAACCATATGGCATTTCATACTTATATTGCAAACACAAATAGCATTATCATGTAATCTACCATATAATATTAAATAATTTATCATCAACTGGCATGTAACATGTTATATTACTAGTTTTGTGATAACTAATGTAATGTGATTTAGTTCCATGATATATATATTTTTATACTTTTGGGGGTTTAAATTGAGTTAGTGAGGAAAGAAGTTGCGAATGTGAGTGAAAACTAAAAATTTGAAGAAAAAAGTTAAGGCTTTTTTTTTGGTGAAGTGAAATTTTTGTTGAAGTTTTTAATTTTGGGTGATTTTGCAAAGTTACTAAAGATTAACATCTACGCTTATTGGGATTAAAATCTGGGAAAAGTGAGTGAGAAGGTGAGTGAAACTTAGGCCCAATTTAGCTTAGAATTTATCAATGTCTTTCTTAGTTACAAGGGAAATAAAATTTTTTTTTGTTTTTTAAAACAAATAGGTTCTTGATTTACATTAGTTCGGGTTTAGAATGTAGTTTGTATTATGTACATTATGTATAATTTATGTATAGTTGTATTATATGTATATACATATATACGTAGTTAATATTTTCTGCATTATATATATACATATATATTCTGTATACATTCTATATATATCAATATCTAGTATATTATATAAAGTCACTGTATATACATGTAACATGTATTCTACATAATGAACATTATATTATATTATATTTATATTATGCAAATTATACCATAACTTATTATATATTAATATACTATGTATACATAAAGAAGATTATATTAGTTCATTTTGTGTGTATATATATATAATGCTGGAACAAGGGAAATAAATGGCATATCCATTTATTTATAAAATCATTAAAAAGACAAAATTATATTCAAGTTAAATAACACTTTATTCTTAAAATTTTACACAAGAAATCACCTTTTTATAAATGCTGGAACATTATATTATAAATGGCTTGCCGTATAAACAAACACAAGAAATCACCTTTTTATTCAAAGACTTAGAGCAGTCCATTTGTGAGAGGTTGAATATGATAAATTAAAATTAGATTCCGTAAGAAGAAACATATATACCAACTATTTTATTAATATTATTGGATAAGCTTCACCCCTTATTTTGAAAATTCAATCCACCCACCTTTGAAATTTATTTGGCATGTTCCTTCAGATGGATGTTCAGTCAAATAGTAACAGAAATAGAAATCCATGACAGCAGCACCAAGTCAATTAAAAATAATTAAGAAGGAATGAGCGATATTGCTTGGAAATCGAATCAAAATAATTCGTTATTTGGATGTGGCAGCAAAGCTAAGCAATAAACTGAACACATGAAATAATTTTGAACAAATTTTCCTTCAAATGTCAAATTGTAATATAAATAA
>JAJEJH010000502.1:0-173988 GCA_026122585.1 Anacardium occidentale | reverse complement strand
TTAGATGATAGGTTGAAATTTTTTAAATTGGGGACAAAAGAGCACAGGGTTTGGCTACTATTCAAGCAATATAAAAGTTAAATACGAAAACAAATGTATTTGGAATAAGCAAAGATAAAAGTGAAATGAGAAGCAAAAACCGAAATCAAACTGTACATATATTATATTAAAAAAAAAAAATAAACATCCAAATGAGAAGCAAAAACCGAAATCAAAACAAAATCTGCAGGAATCATATTCAAAACTTAAGCAATTCTAAATACACTTCAAATACAATATCACATCCAAACCAACCCTCCATTTCGGTTGGATTTCAATAAACATATAACTAGAAATAATAAAAAACAAGAATAAATAAAAATTTCCAGAAAACTCACAAGTTCGACTCCAAACGAGAAGCAACGCGAAGAAGGGCAAAATGTAGTCTTCCAATGAAGGAGCAATGGCCGGAAACCGTTGAAAACCTGCCTGGAACTGGCGAATATAGCGTCGGCAGTGGGAGAGAAAAAGCTGCAGCGGCGAGAGGCAAAATGAGAAAAGGAAGAGGAAGGATTCGCGCGCTAGGTTTATGAGGACCTATAGCGGCGTTTTTTAATGAGATTTACCGGCGTTTGTTAAAACGCCGGTAAATTATCTATACCGGCGTTTTGACGCAGACGTTGTGGCGTTTAAACAAAACGCCGGTACACACCAGCCTTTTAGCGGCGTTTGTACAAACGCCGCTAAAAAACCGCCGCTAAATCCTCTGGCTGCTGTAGTGTATAATGGCAAAAAAGGCCTTCATATCCACTATAATCATAGTATTTAACTGTAAGGAGTTGGACACATAATAATTTTTGTAACGTGATTCACAAAATGATACCCTGAAGGAATTGAGAGGTGAAGGGATATCTCCAAAAAGATTATTCTCACCATGGAACAAGATTGAGATATCTAGTATTGGATGCTCCCCCATTCCGTGGATGATCCTTCTTTTTTGTAGGATTCAGGTAAGGGTTATAAGATATTATTAATTATAAATTGGAAAATCCAAATATTACTTTCAAAATCATTACATTGATGATAGAATCACAATCGAGATTAAAAAGTTTTTGTTTTTTATCGCAAGAATGAGTGTCAACTAATAAAACATTTTCTGAGATATTTATCTGTTAATCGAAGCATAAGCTGCCGCTTTAAGCAATAAGATATACGTGGATAGAGGATTATGGCACAAAAATTCCTAATCTTATAATAAATTTTTTCATGGGGAGAAACTTATGATGCTAAAACATACAGAAATGAAAACCTTGTATAAAAATATTGCCACTGATATTAGATAGTTGTCTAGATTTCTCCCCTTCCTTACTCGCCCAAAGACTAAACAATTATTGCTGATGTCTTTCCGCGTACAGGTAAGCATCCAGCAAAGTTAGAAGAGAACTACGTATGCATGGCGGACTTATTATGTTGTCCCAAACTTGGATGAACTAACATTTTTCAATGTTTAACTTTGAAAAGTCCGTTTTCAAAGCCCTCAATTAATTTTGTACGTAAAACTATTATTTTATTTATAAAATTGATGAAAAAGTAAAAATACATGTCCTCTATTTTTATTGAATTTGAGGTTGAGAGAATGACGTTAAGAATAGACAACAGCACTAAAAAATAGAGAATAACGTCAAATATATAATAGTGTCAAAAAGCCATCAGAATAATTTTGCAAGATGGAGGATAGTGTTGAAGGACAAGCTCAAGCTCTTCGTGCTCCACTTGGTGAACAGTAATACTGGAGAAAGATAAAAATCACTAGAAAATAAGAAGAAAGATATTCAGAAAAGAAGAAAAAGAATCGTTAATCAGATAACCTCTAATGCAAAAACGATGACAAAACGTTGATTTTGAGCCAAGTTCAATGATCTGATTCTTCTTTAGCTCAATTTGAGCCAACTTGAATGCATTCCTACTTTATAAACAGCTAAAACTTTAGGGACTAAATTGTCAATAGAAAACTTTAACTCATCTTCTAGATTACCACAGTTTATCCGTTGAAACAGGACTAAAAAATTCAGTATGACACTAAACCATTGCTCCTCAACATCTAAGAAATACCTAAAATAAATCTCTTAAAATGAAGCACAATTAACCTCTTGAAGTAAGTCTTGAATGTTAAAGATTATGTCTTTATGTGATTTCACTATCAATCCAATTCGAAAATTGTGCATCAGACAATATATCAATTCACCCTCCCTTTCATCTATTAAAATTCTCTACACAAACATATATATATATATATATATATATATATATATATATATATATATATATAATGACACACCATTATGTATTTATCATAACTATCTTCCTATTAATAGTATTTTCTATTATATTTATAATCAGCTTTAATGGAATATTTAATGATAATAGTATATTCTGTCAGAATTCATATTTAAATTCCCTTTAAATGTGTTGTTGACCCTTTCAATGTGATGTTAACCCCGTAAATGAATCATTAACCTCGGTTAACATTACGTTTATCCCTTTTAAGCATTACGCTTATCTTTTATGCAACCTGAGACCTATCTTGGAAGAAACACCTAATTTTCAATGATTTTTTGCACAATCAATACATTGAAACATTTTCTTATCATCTACCTAACAAAATCCCTATATTTATTGCCCAAAAATTGAACATAAACATAACTAAACCCAAAAATTCAAATCAAGAATAACAAAATTATTAAAAAACTATGATTAAACCAATGAAAACTGTTTTTAAATCATTGCTCAGAACAAACTATAATTTGTCGATTTGCTGCCATTGCCCATGAATATACGGTAAACGATCAATTGTTAACATGGATATAAGCGATAAGTGGACGTTTGGAAAAAAATTTAACTCTTTGTTAACCACTGATATAAAGAGGGGTATTTCTAGTAAACCATAATTATTTTTTTTTTTTTTTTGGTAACCCGGGAACCTCTATCCATACCAGTTGATCAACCTTTAACTGATCGGATAGTTTAAACTCGGGGGTCTGTGACCACCTAGACCCACAACCACAGAACCACAATTAATTTTGCTACAGTTATATAACAGTTTTTTTTTCTGAAGAACATATATATATATATATATATATATATATATATATATATATATATATATATATATATATATATAAGCTAAAATAATTAATTTCCCGCAGAATGTTTTCCTCCTACTTTTATTTGTTTATAAGGACCCATTTGCTGGAGACATTTTACCTAGCAAGTTGTGAGTTTTGGTCATTCAAGTTTTGATGTGGATGATTTTCTAC
This sequence comes from Anacardium occidentale, assembly GCA_026122585.1. Taxonomy (NCBI): domain Eukaryota; kingdom Viridiplantae; phylum Streptophyta; class Magnoliopsida; order Sapindales; family Anacardiaceae; genus Anacardium; species Anacardium occidentale. The sequence continues at coordinate 170,692 of JAJEJH010000502.1, read as the reverse complement.
TGGTCCCCCTTTGTCAAACAGTGGCCAAATTAAAACAGCAAAGTGGGTCCTTTTTTTATTGTTGAAAAAGAACTCTGTGATTTATTCAAACCACGAGCTAATAGGCTTCTTTTTTGAAGGTATCATCGTATGGCCTCCTTCAATGCCCACATCTAAATCTGTCAGTTGTTTGGAATCACCTATCTCATACATTGACAAGATGAATTCGAATTGATGTTTAGTTTGTTTCGATCAAAAATTAAATTAAAATTTTAATTTAATAATTTAATTTAAATTCGATTTAAATATTTTTTTAGCAATACTATTAATCCTATTAATAATATTATTGATCTTATCAATTATTTTTTGACAATATATTTAACGAATTTAAACTAAACTAAATTAGTATATATTCAGATTTGATTCAATTTAAATTTAACTCTATTTATTTTACTTATAAACAAATCACTTGAAGATATACCACAATTCTATGAAATGTGGCTTCATCAATAAGGCCGATGCCTAAAATGTATTTTTTGTCCAACAATCTCATAGCCACGAAACTATATTTATCGTTTTCAGAAAACAGGACAGTCCAATAATTTCAATAGACTATTAATGTAAAGTCTCTCGCAAAGAGTTAAAATGATCATTACATGTCTATAGAACCACTCATTGAAGGTACGATTAGATTTAATAAATTATAAAAAATTATTCAATCATATAATGATGCATCATTATTTATATTTCAGTCATATAATTTGATTGTTGTAGGAATTAATATTATCTCTCTTCCTATTTGATTATATAATTTGTATTAAAAGGTTTTTAACACTATACACGCTTTTAAGCACCCATTAAAGGTTGCAAGATTCATAATACATAATATAGAAAAGATATTAGATATGTATATGTATATCACATTGTTTCGGAATCTAAATTGTTCAAACAAGTTTTGGAATGAATATTATAAGAAATCTGTTTATAAAATGGATAATATTTTGACAGTAAATCATAATCACACATAACACACAATGGCAATTTCACTTATTTATAGTATTTTCAAATGACCCATATAATCTGATGTGATAAGATATTGATAACATTGGTTTTATTATATTTCTCGTGGAGTAGACAATCCAAATAGCCATGCCGTCTACGACACGACGAAGTAACCTGCTCTGGGTTTCTCCAATGAGCTTAAGAACTCGATCTTCAATCCTTTATCTTGCTGGTTCATGTCAACATATTACACAAGCGCTTGGATTCTCTGCAATAGTCATCACAGGGTAATGTGTAGGGAGATAATAAGGATAGTAAGCTTGGTAGGCATCAATTTTCTTGTCTTCTGGCTTCTTCTCTTTTGACCTTACTGTCAAAATCTCAACAAAAAATCGCTTTTTCTTCAATTTTTTTACCACTTCAATGGGGTCAACCTCTCCAATTACTGTCAATTTACTGTCCTTCAAGTCGATCGCTATGGAAACAATCCCTGGACAAGTTACAAAACCTAACTATGGACATCTTAACATAAATAAAAGGCCAAAAGACTATGTCCTACGCAAGGTTTATTCAATCTCAAATGCACCATTAAAGTTCTAAAAAATCATATTCTCACGTGTCATCCATTTATATTAGTAAATTTCCTTTGTTGGAAAAACAAAAACATTTACTTAAATTTGAGGGCATATAAGAAATTTTTATAACTTTAATATATATATTAATAGTTTTAAAAATAATATTTGCGTTTATAAAGAACTGAATAAAACACTTTATTTTATAGTTAACAAAGTTTTGATATTTGTAAGGGATGCAAGCAAATTTTTTAAAATAATATATTGATATTTTGACATTTATAATAAATCTTAATGACCGTTGCATAACTTCAATAAAAAGGTAAAACAATTATTTTCAAAAAAATACAACAGAATTTATTAATGAAAGATGATAAGGGGTGAGAATTTAGTTTTTTTGAACCTTGAGAGTAAATAATGTATTTCCTCAAACATAGGGTGGGCAATAATTTTTCCATAAATAAAAACTAACTCTCACTTGAAGAGACTGAATTCAGACTAAGTTGTTAATACCTCCAAGGGTGGCAACTGCTTTCATGGCCTTCCTCTTACCTTTGCAATCGTGTAAGTCCAATTTCAACACAACTTCCTGCAGGAAGAAAAAAAAACAGAAGAAAAGAAAGTTGGAGACGATATTACATATAGCTTGTTATGCCATTTATGGCGAGAAAGTAAAAGATGTATTACAGTAAATTCATACAAGTTTACAATAGTAATCACCAATGGAAGACTCTCGTATCTTAACTAACAGAGAAAAACTCGAAAAGAAATCTTATAAGAGAAAGACTTGTGACCTTTGCGAAGAAAGAAACTTGGATTAGATTGAGAGAAAGGAACTTTCACCTTCATTGAGAGATTGCTTTGCTTGAAGCTCTACCCAGGACTTGAGAGGCAGGCAGACTTTTCACAGATGATAGATCAATAAACACACACAAAGAGAGAGTGAGAGAATGAATTTATAACAAGAAGGATTTATATTAATTTGAATAGTAATTAGAAAGGGAGAACCTGGTAACGACCTTGGGTCCATTAAGAAAGCAGTGATTCTAGAATTTGACCAGTTTTTGCCAGTATTTCTTACGGCGTTGCCATGATGCAATGTCCATATCCCCAACCGTATACTTAAGAGGAAGCACACAACGAAATGGCCTTGAAAGCTCAGAACAAGTCGTTCAATGTCGTTTTTTCAGTTTTTTTCTGGCTCTCGGAGTAATGGCTGTTGTCGTCGTGCTGTTATATTCTCTTCGCCTTGTTGTACCATGAAGACTATTCAAACCTTCACTGAAGGCTACCGATCAAAGGTACTACCCGTTCAAACCAGGTTTTAACATCCATGGTTGCATGAATCATATGGCACAGAATGCGAAAGTCATCTACGCGTGGCAGCCGTGGTTTGGCTTATTTGAAATCTATGGTTACACAAGTCCAAGTCTCCATTTCCTGTCAATTCTCAAAGAACAGAAATAAATTTTTTCATGATAATAATAATTGAAGCACAGTTTTTTTCTTGCTCTAGGAGTAATGGCTGTTGTCGTCGTGCTGTTATAATCTCTTCGCCTTGTTGTACCATGAAGACTATTCAAGCCTTCACTGAAGGCTACCGATCAAAGGTACTACCCGTTCAAACCAGGTTTTAACATCCATGGTTGTGTGAATCATATGGCACAGAATGCGAAAGTCGTCTACGCGTGGCAGCCGTGGTTTGGCTTATTTGAAGTCTACGCGTACACAAGTCCAAGTCTCCATTTCCTGTCAATTCTCAAAGAACAGAAATAAATTTTTTCATGTTAATAATAATTGAAGAACAAGATGTCTAAGCTGTATAAGCCATATTACACCATGCGGTCAAAATGAAGACTAAGGATCGGTCTTATATTTTGTTTTATGCTGCAAGTTGGATCCTGAAATACCCTACTATATCTTTCACCATTTTTGACAGTCACACAGCAAAGAAAAGTTAATTCATATAAAAAATAAAAAAAAAACAAAAGATTTTTTCAAAATGACTCCCGCCCTTCAACTTTTGAAAAGCCGAATACCCAACCCTAAAACATTTTCTATCTAATTCTGTTAATATTTTATGAAAATACAGAAATACCCTTAATCAAAAAGATAAAAAAATTATAGTGAAAATATATAATAATATTAAAGTATTAAAATAATAATAAACTTTTAAATATTAATAAAATATTTAAAAATATTAAAATAATAATAAATATTTTAGAATTTTAATAAAAATATTAAAAATTTTTGAAAAAAATAGCCACTACCATTAGTAATACTATAGAAGGTATTGGTTGTTTCAAATTTTAAAATTTTAATTTTAAAACTTTTTAATTTTAATTTATTTTAATTTAATATTTTTATAAATTTTATTTTATTATTTTTTATTTAAATAAATACCTTTATAAATATTAATATTTAATAATTACTATTAAATTTAGTTATTGATTTTAGTTGATAAATAAATATTTGGTTGTTAAACATTGAAAGATGAGACTTACTTATTCAGGGAAGCCTTTGGTGGAATTAAGTCTTTTGGCCAAAAAAACCTAAAGATTCTAATTTTATTGGTAATGGTTAAAATTTCACCACCGAAGATAGCCTTGTTGTTTGAGAACCTCCGTCTTCCATTAAATTACTGAGTTTCTCTTATTAAAAATTGGAAGATTGATAATACAGTAAAAAATAATTTGTGTTGTATGTATACGATAAGAGGAGAAAATTATTGTATAATAAAAAAATAAATAAATAAACAGTTAAGTCCTCATAGTTCTCATATTTTCTGATTTGAAATCAGAGTCTTATGCCGTGGAACTTGAAAATTTGGGATTATATTTCAAAAAATAATTGTTAAAAATTTAAGAAATCAAAATCATATAAAACTTGAAGTAAAAATTCATTCTCAACGCGAGATTTAAGTAAGTTTCGTACCTTATATTTACTTCAACAAATTATCAGGCATTTCCTTCTCGAGAGACACCTTTGGGCTCCCACGATTGCATGAATGTATGTTCGCAATTTCATGAAATTTCCAAGGAAGGTTACCAGGTGAAGCCGATGAGTCAGTGAGCCAAACCTGATCAGAAATGGAATCTGTGGAATACAGTAAAGACGAATTCCTCTTTCTTACCGAGCATATTCATGTCAACTACCAAATGAAATTATATGAGATAATAGAGTTAGATAACAAGTTCACTAGCGCATATTAGTTTCATTAGTGCAGCATAACTAAGTTTAGATTCAAACTAAATATATTTAGATTTATTTTTGAGTTTGGTTTGAATGAATTTGAAATAAACTATTCGAATTTAAATACGAACCTAAATCTAAACTAGAACTATAGTTTTAAAAATCAACAAACATAAGTTTGAATATGAATTATACGAACCGAATACGAATACGAATTTAAACTTAATTAAATATTTATTAATTATTTGTATTAATTATAATTTTTAATAAAATATAAATACAAATTATATAAACCGAATATAAATACGAATCAAATATGAACCCGAATGTTACTATAAAAATTTGACAAATACGAATACGAATATGAACCTAAACTATACGAAATAAGTCTGAACACAAACATATACATATTTGCATTTAGTTCAACTCGAATCTAACCCTAGAAATAACTACTCTGTTTGATTCGATTACACCCTTACCTTCTGATATATCTATATTAGAGTAGAAGGTCCTATCAATGGGTTGTTGCATTAGCATCCTTAAAGTATACCAATTTGATGGTGTTACGAAATAAAAGATCAAATAGAACAGAATTGTAGTTAATAAAATGAGAATTAAAGAACACACAAATTTTATATGAAAAATATCTAAATAAATTAGGATAAAAGCTATGAACAAAATTAGAAGTATATTACTAAGAAGAAAATGTGAACGAAAATACAAAGTTTTTTCTTTTACTACGGAAAAAAATGCTCTTTGATTTCTTTCTCAAATTTGAAAAAAGAAGAAAGAAGGAAATTTTGGGATGCAAGAAATTAAGCATGGAGGGCCAACTTATAGGCGTTCCAATCACCACCCAGCCGCCTGCCGTTTAATGCATGGTGGGCGACTTAATTTTTCCATATCCAAGAGTCAAAATACTTCTTGTAATACACTTGAGTCAATGTTGTGTGAGCATCTTATGGTGAAGCAATTGGAAGCAGAGTTTAATATGAAACCAACCCATTGCGATTTGTGATTAGCCACGGTAGCATGATCAATACGGCTCCTAGATAATACTACAATATCAAGGATGAAAGCTACATTAGAGTTTTATTATTCTATAATTTAATTGGAGGCAGAAGGAATCATTTTGTTGTTATTAGGTCAGCTTACCACTGTCTTCAACAATTACATTTAGGCCAAAGGACATATCCCCACCCATAGTTTGAGGCGGGGACAAAGTCTCACCCCCAAGTTTTCAAAAACCAGATCTTCCATCCTTTAACCAAATTCAATATTAAACATAATTGTAAACAGTAACACTTCATGGCTAATTTTATCATTTTACGATTAAAATTTTATAAAATAATAAAATAAATTTTATATAAATATAAAATTTTAAAAAACTTTAAAATTTTAAAAAATATACTAAAAATTTAAAAAAAAATAAACTGACAACCACTGCCGACGGTTCTAGGGGAGGCCAAATCTGGCCTCCTCGTTCAGTGGAGGTAGCCAGATCTGGCTGCCTCCTGTTTTGGAGGAAGTGGCCAGATTTGGTCACCTTCGCCAGATTTGGCCATCGAAAACGACCGGAAAGGATCAATATTGGTCCAACGGCTATTTTTGGTCACGTTTTTCGATGAAAGAGATCAGATCTGATCTCTCCTGGAATCAGGTAGCCGAAGACGGCCACTTGATGCAGTTATTAACGACCACCGCTGCCGGCATCGACAACGGTGGCCAGTTTATTTTTTAAAAAAGTTTAAATTTTTAATATATTTTTTAAAATTTTTAATATATTTTTAAAATTTTTTATATTTAAAAAATATTTTTTAATTTTAATATAAATTTTTATTTGTTAAATGACATTTTAATCATTTCATTTGAAAAGTTATAAAATATGTTTGAATTTTGATCCAAAAATGAGAATTTGGGCTTTTAAAAATTAGATAGTGGGACTTGCCCCCGCCTCAAACTATGGGTGGGAATAAGTCCTTTGGCCTTACATTTAATATGTAATGTTTTGTTCCCCCTGCAACTAAAATACTCCCGAAGCTAGATTTGACTCAGTCCAAATTAGACTCAAACAAAGTTAGTCTTGATATTGATTCATATCCAAAATAATCAATTTAAGATCGATGAACTAAGATTTAAATTTAATATGAAAACAATTCAATTTTGGATTTGAGTCAAACTGATTCAAACTGAACTCGATACATGAAAACAAGACTAATACTTGGCTTAGATCCAAGCTCAAGTAGCATTGCTTTCTCTACATAAATGAAGCTACTTCTAATACAAATTAAAATTGTGTTTCTGACGCATATGTTGAGGAAGAGAGCTTAATTTGGTCCATTAATGGACAATTTATACAATTACCAAATGTTTCCAAAAGATCCAAACCTAGTTCCTGAATACGCACAAGCTGCAACTAAACAATATAAAATGTGAAAGAGTCTATAATGATTATTCAATGCCATTTGATAACGCCATTAAATAATTTACTCAATGCTTTCTATTATGCACCGTGTGGTAAAATAATTCTACTAAAGAAGGGGCAAAACTTGTTTAAGATTATTGATAATTTAATCGGAATAGAACATACTCCAAGTGATTACCTGGAACTTCTGCAATTAATTACATAGCTCTCAACTAAACTGCAGCACCAACCTGTAGGGATGTCTGAGAGATTTTCAGTGCCTTCTCAACTGAAGAAGCTTGTTGAAGCCTAGCCTTGTCAACTGCACAAGATATTGAAGGTAGAGCAAAAAGAGTGCTGGAGGTTATTATCAGAATCAATCCCGAGAGTAGCAATTTTAGGATCAAAATTCCCCAATTTCATTTGTCTCTCCAACTGCACAATAAGATTGTAATAAAAATTACTGTGTAGAATTCATGGAATACTGAGTTACCGAAATTCTAAGGATGTGAGGCCAAAATGATCAATGTAAGAGATTCTCACCATTGTCTTCAAAAAACTGCCACCCAACTTTTCAGGAGCTCCCTTCATATTCAAACCCTTGAGTAAAAGTGTGGAAGATAATCATATCTGGATGTCAAGCAGTGAGGCAAATCATTGACAAGGACGTTTCAGCAGAAAAGAAGATAACTACAAATTCAGTCAGAACAGAAAGATTTAGATATACATGCGAGTATGTGCACTAAGTACTGTTTTAATGCAATGCTGCGCTGTGCAGATTGATGAGCATGATCTGCATGTTCAACTCATGTCATACGGTCATAGATTTGTTCAGCTAGCACATTGAGTGGTAGATTGTGAAACAAGAAAATAAGTCCTGCTTGCTTTAAGAAAAATGTTCCTTCAATGGAAAGGCTGCAAAATCTCCGACAGCAAAAATTCCAGGGAAAGCTGTTCGAAAACTGACCATCAACCTAATGTTTGAAAAGTTAAAATTCAGACAGATATTATACGTAAACATGTTACTCTTGGTGTGTGTGCGCATGACAATACTGTAAATCAAACAAAATATAAAACATGTTGACCATATCACCTGTATCCGACCCACAGTACTATTTAGTCCCACACATAAGGGGCTGACAGCAGGTTTTGCTCCAATACCAATAGTAATCTGCACAATAAACTCATGAGGAAAGGAATATTCATGGTTATCAACTTGTTCAGTACATTTTCTTCCAAACACACCTCATAAGATGTTGTTACATGTGATACATAAAAAGATGTAATACAATCATTCAACATAAAGGGAAATTTTGATTAAAGGAAAATCATAGAACAAGAAGAAAAAGGAATTACCATGTCTGCATCAATGGTAGATCCATCTTCAGATTTAACTGCAGCTACATGCCCATCAGAACCAGCTTCTAAGTCCTTAATGGAGGCAACCCGGTAAAATTTGAAACAAGATTTATTGAAAAGAAAAGTTCTAGTGAATCTTGCTAAAGAATGTGCAGCTGTTCAACAGTCATAGAAGTACTTATGCATATATGTGACTGTGCTGATGGACAGAAACTACTTTCAAGAATTTGACACCATTCCCTTTATATAGTTTTTCATGTGTCTGAGCAAGTGAAGGTGTAAACAACATTTGCATGAACTGATTCTCAGGAAATATGACCAATTTTTAAACAGAAAAATCAATTAAAAATTTCAATGGCAAAGGATTTATTAAAATTAATCTATCATTAATATGTAGTAAAATATATGTAAAAAATAGGCCAGAAACTGATATGAAGACTTGTCCATCAGTAAGCTGAAGCATAAAGCAGATTCCAGTATATAATTATAATAAAATGCAAAGTTGTTCAAATAAATAGCTTTCTGAATCGGTTCCTGCAAGGTGTTCTACATTCCAAATTACAGCCCAAGGCTTATTTTATTTTAGCTTACAGAAAGCATGAGATGAAACAGGATGCTTTTGACATGAAGGGCCAATCATGGAAATAAATATCTTTGCTAATCAGATGGCTGAGAAAAGAAATTCCTATATGAATTAATGTTAGATCTTAAATCAGGCTCACATGACTCATAATACCCCCAAATGAGGATAATTCAGGCTAAAAACAGTGATGTTTTCTATCAGTAAACCTTTTTTTCTCTGAAAAATTCTTTGCACCTAAACAATCAAGCATTCAACAAATTATGAAGCTAGCAAGAGAAAAACATTCACGCTTTGGTTATACTTATCTGCAAATTTGGAATTCAAATTTAAATAAGTTTACATTATTTCACCTACCCTGACAGAAGTTTCATGAAAAAATTGACAAAACTGCAATAAGATTTTTGCAGGTTGAATGCAGCTTAATTTACCAAAGAAGATAATCAAGATATCAATGAGTCAGCATCTGCCACGCCTTGGATGTAGTGAACAGCAGGCAGATTTCCCCGAATTTTCTATGGAAATCTAACCACATGAAGGTCAACACACAAATTTATCTTATTTTTAAGCCAATTAGTGCAGTTACTGTTAAGCAGACAAATAGTCAATAATCATACAGATTGTTAGCACCTGGAGGCTGAGCAGTTTGCCTGAATTTGTTGTCTTGGTTTGCTTTTCAATATCAATACCTGTCACAGGGTCTTCATACAACACCTGAAGAAAACATGAAAATAACCATCTCTTACTAGTGTTTCACATTTTACTGACGTTGATGTATATTAGATAAATTCACAGCAAAGATTTATACTTAATACTTTACCCAAAGTTTACAAACACAAACACAAAATATTAAAATGCAAATCTTCAGCAAGGTGAGATCACTCAACAAAGACAAATACCTCTATCGCTTTCTCCTTATACCACTCTGGAGAAGGCCTTTTCCTTCCTGATCAACACAGGTAAGAAAACCCTGCCATATATCAAATCCAAAAATTAACACAGGAACAGGAAATACAACATCAATATCAACAACTTGAATCTAGCACTAAAATGATTTTTTAAACATAATTATATAAAATCATAAGTTATAACATATACATTCAAAACCATGAATTATGCAGAGTCATTGCCAAATGTCCAACAATATAACCACCTAATTCCCATACCAGTTTCGTAAATTAAACATGCCGGCTAAAAGCTTATAACTGAAAAATTCTTACAGGTTATCGTGACGGTTTGTTCTCCAGAGGAAACAGGTGACCTTTTGTCAAAGTTGGAGGCTCATAAGGTGCATGACCCTGCAATAACACATAACCAATAAATTAAAGTCAGACCAGTTCTGATAGTACGAACATTTTCACCATCAATCAATCAAGCAATCACAAAGGAATCACCTCTTTAGAGACAATACAGAGGCGTCCATCAGTCATTACGTGTTCGACGAAAGTCCTCGCCGCATATCCAGCTGCATTGCCACCTCCAACGATCACAAACCTAACAAAACCTTCTTCCATTAACTCAAACACTTATTTATTTATTCTTTTAAATAAAACATAAAAACTTATTATTTTCACTAGCAAAAGCTGAGGAAGCCACGACGTAGCTTCTTCTCTTGAAGCTCACTGTTGCAGCCAGAACCACAAAAAGTCCAAAACGGTTGTGTTTTATATTATTCGCTAATTAGTTGATTTGCTTTTATAGCTTTTATTTGTCCTTCTCTGGTTGTCTTCTTATGTCTTCTATTCCTTCTCATTCTCCTTAATTCTGGATTCTCTTTCTCTAGGTCTGCTCTCTATCTTCAAATTTCTTCTTCTTTTAGTTAAGTCCACATCACTTACACCAGAAGGTAGCGAGTTTTAAATATTCGCAGCACATTTCCGAGCTGCAGATGATTAGACACTGAAATGAGACGAGGGGAAATTGAACATGCGATCTGTGATTGGAGATCGGACCTGTCTGAATAAGCAGCAATAGTTCTACAAGAGATTCGAGGGTCATGACGTCAAATTTTGAGAAAGAGAAAAGTTTGTGCAGCCATTGGACTGGTCAGTTCAGTCGATCTTTTTTATGTTTTTGCCATTAAAGGCCGTTGACAAGTTTTGGTGAGGTTTTCTGGAGTTCAAACGCACCGTTTTGTCAAGACTGACTACTGTTTTTGTTTGTGACATGGACATAAGGGACACGTAATGGGCATTGGCTCCTGAAAAGCAGTTTTTCTCTGTTTCGATTTCGGTGGTTACGGTAGTCGGCAGAGCTTGATTTCAATTTTTTTTTTAATTTTTTACGAATTTTAATATTTTTATTATTTTTTAAAATTTATTTTATTATTATTTTTATATTTTTATTATTTTTAAATTTTATATTATTATTTTTTATTTGAAACAAAAATGTTTCTCCAAGACTTTCTTAGCTATAGTCTATGGCAGGCTCAAAGTAGCCATTAAAGAAAGCTCATTGAGACATCATTTTCCCACGAAATTCAGAGCCAGACCCAGAACAGACCAGACCACATTCTTACGCCATGGGTATAGAAAGTTTCGCATGTGACTCCAACAAGTCTTGAATCTCGGTCCTGCTTCTGACCATTCTATGAAACACTTCCCTAATCTGGAGTTGTAAAGGCCCCAATCCATCTTCCATTTTCCGGCAAATCTCCGCCAGTTCTGCCACTTGTGTCGCCACCACGTCCAGCCGCTCATCCTCCGCAGGAAACTGAAAACTATCCGTAAATTCAATCAATGACTGGCTTAGTTTCTCCATCTTTTGCATCTCATCAAGCAACCCAGCTGATCCTTTCTTTTCTTTCTTCTTCCATTCCTCGCCAATTTTTTCATGCAAATCAGTCATGCTCTGAGCCCAAACCAGCTGCTTAGGCACAGCAAAATGTGTGGCCAATCCTCCCCGCTCTTGACAAGGAATCGCAGCCACCATAGCCCACATCACAAACAACATAATAGTACTCATTATATAAATTGACAAAGGCAAACCCGACGATTCCCCACCCCGTGGTGCCACAAGGTTTGTTGTCATGGCATGAATCTGCTTTGCTGCGGACCAGTTTTTAGCTACGGACCACGAGAGTGATCTCAGTTGACCCGTGGCTTTATTATTCCCGGAAGTACCTCCTCGGCGCCCAAATGACCAAGTTCTCGCGTAACTGTTGCCGTCTTTGTCCTCAGTAGTCATTGCAGTTAACAATGAATTCAACGCTCTCTTAGCTCGCTTAACTTGCCCATCACCAATCGGTTTATTCTCCAGTGCAGTGACTGCAATCTCAGCCAATTTTTGATAGTGTCGCACAACCTCAATCCCGTTGGTAATCCCATTACATATGTCTAAAGCTTTCACCGTTCTCTCCAGCAGTTCAGGAATCAACCGATCGACAGGTGGCTTCAAAATATGAGATGTGTCACGACCCATGATCAAAATAGCTTTAAATTCAGCCTCACAACAGAGAAACACGTCGAGGAGTTTACGAAGCCAAGAGATTGAGAGAAGAGGATCAGTGGGGGTTTCATCTGACGGTTGTTGCGGCGGTAACAATTCAGAAAAACGGTCAGCCACATGTTTCTGAAAAAGCTCTAATTCTTCCAATTCTTGTTCATGGTTTCCCTCCATGGACATCACTTGGTTCCGGCGAATACTAATTCGGCCGAGAAACGAACCCTGGTTATCCGTCGGAGGCATTGTGATCAATTATCTTCAAAATAATATCAGATTAAAAGATACTTAAGAGGAAGAAAAAGAAGAAGTCAGAGAGGAGTAAGATTAAAGGAACAAGTTATATACGGGGCAAAATATGTGGCCACGGTTTGTAGAAAGACGAGACCGATTCTTCTTCCTGATTGGGACCCCTGATTTCGGCCTATTTTATGTTTTCTTCCTAATTTACCCTTATTGCGTCCCATTATTACCACATATGATACAGTGAATTTTTTCAATAATCATAGATAAATGGCAATTTGGTAGAATGACGAAAAGGAAGGACTATAAGTGTACATTCAATGTTGAGAATTGGTTTACTACCGAGTGAGAACAGAAGCCAGTTGATCGGTCCTTTGGACGCGTAGCTCCTTCTAACATTGACAAGACATTTCCGTCTCTATTATAACGGAGCTAAAAGCGAAATGTATTTGACTGGCTCATTTGATTCAGTGCTACGCTCGCCCACGATCACCCTTTGCGCACCCGATGGATCGCTTGACTTTCTAGGTTTAGTTGAAAGATCTTTGACTTCATCAAATTCAGATTAGAATCGAATTACATTTTTTCAATTTTTATTTAAGTTGAATTATGTTTAGACTAATCTAATACAATTTAAATTAACAAAAAAATGATATATTGGTTTACTTTTTGGAAAATTTCAATAATTTTTTCGTTAAATTATATTAATTTACAATTAACGAAACATATAAAATAATGTCAATACTTTTTAAAACACTGATAATTTTAGTAGTCAAATTTCATTTCCATCCAAAAATTTTAAAAAATAATTTAAATTGGTTTTAGTTAATGCGAACATAAATTGTTTGGTTTTAAATTGTTTCCAATTGACCCGAACATTTTATGTTAAAAAGCTTAATCTTAAGTCAATTTATTTGTATTATAACGTATTGAATTAATAAGTTGTACTGAAAATTGTAACCCTATCTCTATGTAGTCATATCTCCCTTGGTTTGATACAATACATATATATATATATATCCAACAACTAATTCCCATGTAAGGTTTTCTTAAATAATAAAGTCCCACTAAACAATTTTTAAAAAATTAAATAATTTTTTTTTTAATTTTAATATTTTATATTAAAAGAACAAAATACTTTTAAAAAAATAATATAATATTAAAATAAAATTTAATGTAAAATAATAGTAAAATGATAATACAAATTAATAAAAAATTAAAATTAAAAAAGTTTTAATTTTTTTATTTTTTATTATTATTTTCTATTTTAAATATTTTTAAAATTTATTTTTATTTTTAAAAGTATTATTGTTATAAAATATAAAAATATTTATTTGACCAGTTAAATTTCACGGTTGACTAGTAAATTTAACAGTTGACTTTTATCAACAGATGAGTATTTGACTTTTTAAAAATTTTTAGGTGACACTTTGTCATTTAAGGAAATTTTGGAATAAGTCATTTGGCCTTTTTTCTTTTTTTTTTTTATTGGTATTTTACATAATAAATGAGTTAAATCAGTCCAAGTTAATAAAGACTAGATTTGACCATGATCAAGCTCAAATAGAATGTAAATCGTGATTACTGAGTTAAAATTTAAATTTGATTTAAAAATAATTTAAATTATGATTCAATCCAGATTGATTTAAGTTTAAATGTTTAAATAAATTCGAACTCAGTTAGTTTAAGTCAATTTCCGTTAGCTTTATTTTAGTTCAAATTTAAATTTGAACAACTCAATCAAATATAACCTTACTAGAATTTTTCAACCATTTATGATTAATTTTTTAATTAAGTTCAAGACTCACTCAAATATATATTGTAGAACCCCAAATACTAAATGACAAATAACCTATAGGGGGGTGAATAGGTTATTTAGAAATATTTTGTAATTTTACAACTTTTTCCTATTATATCAACTCAAATATACATATAATTCAAATCAAACACAACTAAACAAATACACAATATTAACACAAATTAAAGAGAGTAAAGGAAAATAAATGCTCAGCCGATTTAGAGTGGTTCGGAGCTTCTCCACGCTTTCTACGTCCACTACTTTAAGCAATCCCACTTGAAGATTTTCCTTCCACTAACTTCAACCCCAAAGTTACAATAGTTTTGATCCAAAGGATTTCGCCCTTCATACACTAGTTTTGATACAAAGGATTGCACCCTTAACTTAGTTTTAACAGGGATTACACCCCACACTAGTTTTACAGGATTATGCCCAGGGGTTTGTGCAAATTTTACAGAAATTTACCTCACAAGGCTGATATATAATGAGCTCTCTAGGTTTCTTTCTAATGAATTTACAAATGTGATTTTATGAGAGAAATTTGGAGAAAAATTAGAAAATGAGAGAGTAAGAGTCTTTTGCCTGATTCTCTAACCCTTGAATTTTCAAATCATCTTTAATTTATAGGAATTGGAAAGAAGTAGCCGTTGGGATGATTTTAAGAGCCATTGGAGACTTTCTGAAAAACTGCACGGGCATGCCCTTTTCTTACACGATCGTGTTGCACTTTCCAACGGTCATATTTGTGCTAGCACGGGCGTGTGTATCTTCATCACATGGGCGTGTGTCAATTTTTCTTCCATCTTCTTTTGGATTCCAGAAGCTAGCATAGGATACACGCACAATCAACACACAGGAAGCGCACAACTACATTTTAGCCTTGCACACAGGCGTGTGTTTGTGCTACACGGTCGTGTGTGTCATTCTACTTTGACACACGGTTGTGTCTCCTTCCTGCATACGATCGTGTGTGCCATTTTGCCTTGACACACGGCTATGTGTCCTTCTGCACACGGTCGTGTGTGTCCACTTCTACATAACACGGGTGTGTGCGTATATATTCCTGCAAAATAACCTTTCAATCCGATTTCGATCATGAACCAAGTTCATGTTAGGGCTAATTTTGTCATTTCATAAATTCTAATATATTTTCGGAATCATCAAAACACTAAGGGTTCAACGTATATTTTATTAAAATTTTAATTTTGACTTTATTTCTTTATATTTAAAAAAGTTAACTCAAATCGAGATAGAAATAATAGACTTGAGTTTAGTTGAATAAATTAATTAAAACCTATAATTTTGATATAAATCGATTAACGTGATATTCAAAGTAGTTAAATATTAAGATTTTCTAGGCATACTTACAAAAATTTTTAAGAGATTTATTGATAGACCCAAAGACATAATCCCACTAAAGTTTTTTTAAATAACTAAATCTCGTATATCAACTTTTAAAAAGTTAAACAATTGTTTAAGAGTTAATTTTTTTCAAATTTTGTTAATATTATTGATAAAATAATCAAAATACCTTTAACAAAAAAAATATAATATGAAAATAAATTATAATATAAAATAATGTTATATAATATTGATATAATAATAAAATTAAAAAAAAAATGGCAGTAATTGTCAAAAACCTAACCAGGTGGTTAGGATTTCGACAATCACCATCATCGATAGTAATGGTTGATTTTTTTAAATTTTTAAATTTTTTGTATTATATTAATATTATATATTTTAATTATTTTTTATTTTTAAAATTTTTTCATTGAAAAGATAAAAATACTTCTGTAACTATAAATATGTCATGATTAATTATTAATTTTAATTAATTAATGAATTTGTTTATTTTTTAAAAATTGGTAAGAAAATTTTTATTATTTAAAAAAATCTTGGACAGAATTAGGTTTGTTGCCCTTTTGATATTATTTACAAATAAAATTAAACATTAATAAAATTTAAATTCAATTTAAAAATAAGGAATAGCTGGCCTTGTTGAAATCCTAGAGGGCCTGCGCCCCAAAGTTTAAAAACGTTAAATACCTGATTGACATAAAAAGACTAAAACACCCCTCATAAAAATAAATAAAATTAATATTAAAATAAAATTTAATATAAAATAATATTAAAATAATAAAAAATAAAAATTTTAAAACTTAATCATTATCGTCGATAATATCGTTAATAGTAGTAACGGTCGTTAATATGATGGGTCTGTTTTTTAATTTTTGTTATTTTATTATTAATTTATATTTAAATTATTTTTATAAAATTTATTTTTTAAATTTTTATCACATTTGTTAATGGGTAGATAACCTGGGGTGGGAATAGGTCCTTTGGCTAATCCTAGAATAAAAAATGACTACCAGTGTGTCTACGACCATGACCATCCCAAGTCGCATTTGACTAGAATTGTTTTATGCAGTCAACGACATTGACCGGGGAAAGCAAAGTCAAGTCCGTATAATTAGTAAATTAACTTGTGATTAGCGACTATGGTCTTTTTCCATGCGCGTCACCACGGCAACAAATTTCTTATTGAGGATAGATTTGGTTTAAACCAATTTTAAATAAAAGTTGCTTTCGAAATTGATTTGAATTTAAGAGTCGAAAGTTCATATCGATAAAATAATATTTGAATTTAATTTAAAAATAATATAACTTTAAATTTGATTTAAATTTATTTAAATTTAAATATATTGTTTTGGTATTATATATTTGTTTTATGATATTATTCATCTCACGAAAAACTTTGATAATATCTCTGATTTATTTAAATAATATTTGTTTTATGATATTAATTCGTATTTAACTTCGACTAATAACGATATAATAAAATTGTTAATCCCAACCAATAAGTAAATTATTATTGGCCTGCAAAAAGCTTGAAATAGATTAAGTCCAGCCCAGTTTGATAAAGAGAAAATTTGGGCAAATTAGATTCCCAGTGCAAATGAAGGCCCAAATCATTATTAGTACAAGGTGTAAGTATGAAGAACCCTTTCACTATTTAAAATTAATGTTAAATTCGAATTAAATTAAATATAAATACACACACAAATATATATATATATATATGTTTATATTTAATTAGTTCGTTGTGAGTTCAATTTGTGCTTAGGTTTGTATTCATCTATTTTTTTTATAATGCAGTTAGAATTTGGATTTGGATTCGAATTCGAAAGTTAAGTTTGTATTCATGTTTATGTTCATATTTGGTTCATATAGTTTATATTTATATTTGATTAAAAAATTATAATTAATAAAATATAATTTAAATTTTTTTAATTAAGTTTGGATTCGAATTCGATTTGGTTTGTATGGTTTGTGTTTGAATTTGTATTAACAAATTTTTAAAACTATAATTCAGGATCATGTTCATATTCATATTTGAGTAATTTGTTTCAGACTCGTCTAAACTAAACTAAAAAATAAATTCAAATATATTCAATTTGAATCTAACCCTATTTACAATACTTTGAGTGATGCAGTTATATATAGATTAAAACATGCATGTATTTTTTTGTATGATCTGAAAATTTTTATCCATATCAATCGATCAATCTGAATTGAGGATGAAGGGACCTTTCAGCCCAATCTCCAACTATATATTTCATGAGGGGGGTGGTTTGACTGGTTAGTAGATTAGTTTTCATGTTTTAAAAATGCGGTTAATACTTTAAATTCTTAATTGAACTGAATATTCAAATAGGTTTAGAGCAGGGAAAAAGTTTAGCGAGGAAGTTAGAGCTCCCGTTTTAACCCGACAAGTCGGTTTTGCCTCATCATTATAATTCCAAAACAGGATTACCCACTTTTATATTCCCTCACTGTTTAATTGACTGAATCATATATATTGAATTGATTTTACTTAAATCTATTATTCATTTGGTCACTAAACTTGTTTATTTTATCAATAATCTTTCGATGGTATAATTCATCAATTAAATCGATTTTAAGTTTGATTTGAATAAATAACTCGTAATTAAAAATAAAAATAGAACAAAAGTGACAACAAAGATATTATAAAATAAAGATATATATTAATAATGTGGGTAAATTTGATATGCTTTAGCCCAATTTAATTCAAATATATTGTTTAATTCAAACGAGCTAAACTCATGTTAGAGTTTTAGCTTGACAGTTCAAATCAAGTTTAGTTTATTTGTCTTTTCACAAATACTATTTATTTCTTTAATAATATTTTTTATTTTACTGATAGTACTGCTAAATAGTATTTTAATTGTTAACTAAGTCATATGATACAAACATATAAACATACATACATACATACATACATACATGTTATTATTCATTTTATGGATAATACTATTTATTTTATCGATAATCTTCTGATAATACTATACATCAGCTAAATTGGTCTTAAACTTGACTTAAATAAAGAAAAGTGACAACGAAGATATTGTAAAATGACGATATATATTGATAGTAAGGGTAAATCTGATTCGATCTAACCTAATTCATTTCGAATATATTGTTTTGTTCAAATGAGTTAAACTTAAACTGAAGTTTTAGCTTGATAGTTCAGATTAAGTTTAATTTATTTGTCTCTTCACAAACACTACTTATTTCTCCAATTATATTATTTATTTTGCTGACAGTATTATTTTTTTCGTCAAGTATCAATTTGAGATGAGCTCGAATTGGAACCTGAATTCGACTCAATACGAAACGAAGGTGGAAGATATTATAATGTGATCAGGTAGAGTGAAAAAAACAGGAGGTTAATAATATATTGAAGCATATATTATTAACAAAATAATATATGGTGGAGATATAACATCCATGACTTAATAACTTAACCAACCATGCTTTCAAAAGTGAAGTCCTTAAAAATATTATTAAATATTCTTACTAATGGGTCTCTCTTAAAAGTTCTAAATGGTAGGTCCAAATGCCACTCCATTGCTCCTCCTTAAAGCTAAGTGTTAATCATTTTCCCTTTTCAATTCCTGCTAAAGGTCTCTTTAAATATTGATTTGTACATTATTTTCAAAGTTTAGCTACCTTGCGATCCATACAAGCAAAAGTCACTTCTTATTTTCACATCAATATGGTGGATGATTTGCATCAATCAACAGCCCTGCAGCCCTCTATTCCCCCCCGTATATATCCATACATATTCATTCTTAGCCATCTACGTATAATAAGCGTATAATAATAATATATATTAATAATTGGTATATCATTATATAATTACATAATGATACATGTATATTAATTTTGTTTTCATATATTAACAAGGGTAAAATTTAAAATCAAAATGAGAAAAAAGTGATAAAGGGAGAGTTAAAATTCCTCTAAAATCACGTTTGAGAATCTTCTGAAGCTTGGAAGGGACTTGAAAGAACATAAAATATGTATCCACGGAGAAAGGACTAGTTTTTGCACTTCAATTTGCATTCTAGGTAAAATATAGTGTTTATCTTTCAACTCAATGAAGGCATGCTCCGTATAAATTCTTCACTGAGCATGATGTTAATTGCATCTCTGTAATCAGACTTCATCTGAATACTTAAAAAACAACGAATACATCTGTTAATACATGTATTATTACATCTTAAACATTATGTTTCAATCAATTAACTACTTAGTAACCCTCTTAATATTCCAACTGAATGGTTGACATATATATATATTAATTATAGTGATTAAAGCTCTAATTATTTCTTTGTTAGGCTTGAGTAGCTTCTACTTGGGAGTTTATGATTACGATTTTACCGTATATTTGGCAATAATCTCTATATTAAGATTATTTATATTAAAGTATAGCTAGTGACATGTTCAATAAAAAAACAAAACAATATGGATGTGTATAATCTGGTTTGGTGCAATTTAAAAATTTTTTTAACTTGAATTGAAAAAATACACTTTGGATGGCTTTGAAGTGCAATTTGAACCTTTAAAAATCATTCATTTTCAAATATTTTATATTTAATAAATAATAACTATATTATAGTTATCGATGACATCAAATAAACATATAAAGTTAATGACTATGAAAGACGTATATAATAAATACGTAAATAAATGATAAAATATATATAAAAAACAAGTGAGATGTCTAATTAATCTTATTGAAAAATTCTGTCAAATGTGGATTTATAAACAGCTTACAATTTGATTTGGTTAACCATAAATTGTTTATCTAAACATTTAATAAATCAAATTAAACCGTAATTTTAAATGGTCGGATCTGATATTGGGGTTTGAACTGAGTTATACCCATATACCCATACGCATGAATTCCATTTGGTTGTGTACATAAATTGTAAACGAAAAAACTCTGGATGATGCGTGACTTATGATTAAAATTTAAGATACCTAAAGAATCTCCAACTAAGTCTGAAATTTATGTATGTCTCCATGGTTCGCATCATGGGTTTGTTGTTGTATCTTAACAACCAATTGGATTGAACGATGTTAACCATGCTACGTATACAAGTTCTTCTTACATCATTTACGTTATTTCTTGCTATTCAAGCGAAGACACAAGCTTCAGTCAAAGCTAATTAAGAGAATTAAGACTTGATTAATCTCACTGTATTACTATTAAGTCATAAGCAACAAACTACTTGTCGTTTGCTTGCCCCCTTCTCACTGTGTAATGATTTTGTTCTCTTTCTTTATCGATCGATATGCAATTTTCATCTGAGTATGATTCGATGATTTTCACCAGTTACGTGATGCAGCCGTCACAAATATCACAAAAAATGAATAAAAATTTAGGGTCTTGTCTGGAATTGTAGAAAAGTTGAGATGATGATGATGTTGATGAAGATGAGTAAAATATTATTATAAGTAAGTATTAAGGAAAATCCGGATTAAGTGATTTCATTTTCACCAGGTCTCCATATGTCCCCTAACCGAATAAGAACTTTGTAGTTTACAGTCATTAATTAATTGCTTCTGTGAAAAAATTCAGCCTAGATTAGCCTTAATCCTCACGGCTAACACACATTCCTATACACATAGAAATATATATATATATATAAATCCTTCCATTTTTATATCTAATTCATTCCCTTGTTGAGGCTTACCAGATTAAACTCTATACTATAGAGCATCTTTATGAGAAGTAACTAGCTACCAAAGTGACAATTTGAACTTCGATCTACATATGGACCTCTCTCGCCTAAAAAAACATAATCAAATAGTTATTATTCTTTCTGTGCATAAGGGATTATGACGGTATCTATCTTAAGTCAAAGGCAATGAGACTCTCACAGAAACTTAACAACTTTGGTTAGAACCTTGTTTAAAACTAAGTTATTCTAAAAAAATCTAAAGCATACTTATAGAATTATTAATACCATAACTATAAATGTTGATTACTCGATAACATATCAGATCATGTTAAAAGTCTCAATATATTTATTTTTTTGTATTTATTTTACCTGTTAATGGATCATCTTTATGTTATGATAAGAAATCTCATCAAAATCCAATAATTGCTAACAAAACTAATGTCTTTCTTTTCTATGTTATAGAGTCGATCATAGCTAATAGTTATTTTGAGACCTCTTTTTTTTTAAGGTTCTATAGTATTATTATTAATTTTTTTTTTTTTTGGTTGTAGGTGTAAGTGTTTGTGAGCTATGCTCTGCTATACTATGATATGATGGCTTGTAAATCGTGGGGATCAGCAAATTGGGGTATCCAGTTTCAAGTTATAAAGAAGAAATAAGAAAAAAAAAATTTGCTAGGAGATATCTTGAACGTTAATCTTCATAAGATATATATATTAGTTGCTTTTTAACAGTTTCGGTATTCACTCCATTTTTTTTATATATAAACTAGCTTTCTTTTCTGTCAATGGTGGTGATAAAAAATTGCATCATGAATGATGTTGTACTATAATATTGGTGAAGGCTTTGAGAGGAAGAAGAAGATCAGGAACGGCCCCAAGGATCTTCATCTGTATAGTCACAGATCCTTTCAATACACATCTATATAGAGACCCTGTCTTTTTTATTATTAATATTTTTATAAAATAATTTTCTACGTACACAATCAATAGTCATGGGGCCTCAATAATAAAAAAATTTAGGGGTTACTTCTGTGAATGACGTGTGGCGATTAAAACATTACGCAGAGGAATATTATTAACATGGGTTTGTGGAACAACCGGCAGCAGCAAGGTTAGGGAAGAGTACGTGAAAAATGGTTACGTAATACGAAGTCTATGTAGAGAAAATAGTAACTGGAGAATAAAAGCCGATGAAATGTCATTTTAGGGTTAGATGAAAATCCGGGTCCATAAGGGACCCCATCTGGTTTTTAATGTAGGCTCCATTTGTACTTGTGTTACTTTTAAATGGGGATTGAAAGACCTGCACTGCTTGCAATGCGGCCTCTGATTCAATTCAATTCTCTGCACATATATCAGAATAATCGAACTAACAAAATAGAGATATATATCTATACAGAGAAGAGATATCAAGGTTAAGATATTAATATGGGTCACCACTCTTGCTGCAACCAGCAGAAGGTGAAGAGAGGCCTTTGGTCTCCTGAAGAAGATGAGAAGCTCATCAGATACATCACCACTCATGGCTATGGCTGCTGGAGTGAAGTGCCTGAGAAAGCTGGTCGGTCTGCTCTTTCTCTTTTTGTCTTGGTCAGTCTACGTCTAAATCATTTAGTTGTTATTTTGTTAAACGTATAATTTATCCAATCTTTTGCAGGTCTTCAAAGATGTGGCAAGAGTTGTCGCTTAAGATGGATAAATTATTTGAGGCCGGATATCAGAAGAGGCAGGTTTACGCCTGAAGAGGAGAGGTTGATTATTAGCCTTCATAGCGTTGTAGGGAACAGGTTTTAATCAAACTCTCAGCTATATACATTCCATTTTCCACTGTACAGTACTCAAGTTACGGTTCTTAGACTTGAATTAAAATGGGGTTTGTCCTTTCAATTTCAGAAATTTTAAACAAGCTTCAACATTAAGTTATCAGAATTTTTTGTTTTTAAGAAATGGGCGGAAATCTCTCACTGTTATAGTAGTTGCGAAAGCCGCCATCAGAGTTTGTTAACAAGTTGAAACCAGATTACTATCTTTCACATTCTAAGTTGCATACATTCTACTCATTCTTTCACTGTCTCTTCTTATAATTATTGTAGATGGGCTCATATAGCAAGTCATTTGCCTGGAAGAACAGACAATGAGATAAAAAACTACTGGAATTCATGGATCAAGAAGAAAATCCGAAAACCCTCGGCGCCTCAGGCCGCCATGTCGACACCAAGCACTACTACTACAACTACTACTGAGCATTCCCAAATAACTTATGCCTCAAACCAACTAGAGTTAGTAAATCAAGAATTAACAACAAGACCGCCAGTTCATGAAACCCTATTTTCTTCTTCTTGCCCTTTTTTTATCTTTGAACCAACTCCATTTGATGGGATTACTGATAATGTACGAGGGGAACTATTCCATGAACCAGCCAGCAGCTTGAATAACGAAGGATGGAATTCAAACCAGCATCAAGTTCAAGCATTCCCACCTTCAACTTCTTTTATAACTGGCATGGATGCTCATTATTTGCCTCCGTTGATAGAGAACATGGAAAGCCTGGTGCCCATTGATCATAACCATCCAGTACAATCTTGTAGCATTGATGATGAAGGAGAAATATCACTTGAGTGCTTACAGAGGCAAGAGTTGAATGATTGGGTTGAATCTCAGCACTCTAACTTTCTATTTTGGGAGAATGTTGAAGGACCTGCTGGTGGGGAAGACATTGCACCAGCTTCATCAAATACAGGAACCACACTGTCTGCTTTTCCTTGATGTCTTTAAGTTATTAATGATGGTAAAATATTATCCTGACTCCTCCTCGCCTTCCTTCCTTCCTTCCTTCCCTACTTTTATCCCTTCGGTTGGGAGAGCTTTCAAAATCTTTCAAATCTTTTGAAAAGAGTTTGTTTCTTTTTCTTTCCTTTCTGCTTTTTTTGACTTTCATTGGTGAGATTGTGAAATGTGAGGAAATATGACATAAAGTATGCAAGCAGTGTTTCTTAATTGGTGTTTGTAAACAGAAGAGGAAAGAATAAAAGCAATGCAAAAAAAACCAGCAAAGTTTGATCGAAACTAATGAAATGATTTTAATTGTCCCATTTTGTTGTTGATCTGAGTCATACTAACTCAATGATCAATTCGAACAAGCTAAATTTGAGTCAAGGTATCTCCAACCCCAATTCGACTCCAACAAATCATCAAAAAATGTATCTTTTTTGATAATTTTTCATATTTTTGAAAGGTTTTTTTCTTCTTTAACTTATTATTTAGTAATACTTCTTCTCCATCTTTGGAAACGCTTTTTATGATAGTTTATCAAATGATTTTGTTGACAATTTGAATGAATTTGAATTAAATTTTTTGGACTCAAATCAAGCACAAAACAATCTCTGTTCAAGCTTGACTTACCTTGAATCTACCCCTAATTTTATATGTCCATTTACACAATCTCCTACATAATTTTGGTGACTTGGTAAAACAAATTGAATTTTTATTAGTATGAGTTATGACCACTTTCATAAACAGTTAAAGAGTAGTAAATTTTTTTTACACATATACGTATATATAAAAATATATATTAATATGTATATCGAGGTTTATAAAGTATTCGATTTAATTATAGTTTGAATGATTAAACATTTTTTATTATTTTAAGAGAACAAAGCATATAATGACACAATATAAATATAATTCGAAAAAACTAAATTTAAAACACGTAATCATAATATGACCTGTTTAACCTGTTTTAAAAAAATGTTATGTCATAATATCTGTTTCAATTCATTTTGAGATAAAACAATACGTTTTATATGTTTTTTTACTTGTTTTCACATAAAACAATACAATTCAAATATAAGAATTATATATAATTTGTGTTTGGGTTATGAAAGGTCAATTTAAACATAATATATTTTGTAAATGAATGAATACAAACACAATTCGTTTGCTATTCCTGTAAACCTTTTTTATTTCAAGTGCTACATTGTGTTAGGTTAAATTTCCATTTCTAATAAAAAAGCCACCTTTTGGCTCTAAATTAGTAAGAGTTCATGCATTCTATTCTATATATATTAAGTAGGTATAATCATATACAATATATAAATACAGCTTTTACTATCTGTAAATTGCAAGCCATTGTTTTAGATGATTTCTGTATATTCATTGTCTTCAACTTTACAGTAAAATCATATAACCATTGTCAGGTAAGCTGTAAAAACATCCTCTCCAGATTCCTGAACTGTTGTTGGTACTGTAAAATCATACAGCCAACAGATCCAAATCATAGAAAGATTTTTATGGCACCTGCGGTTCATTCTGGAATGTGACATGATGAAAGGAAAAATTATGAATGCAAAACAAAACTCAGGCTTTTACAAAATGGGGTGAATCCAAAAGGATAAGGTTGCTTATTGCAGATGAACAATAACGGGCCACTTAACTGTCGGCCAACCAGAAAGCCATAATCACTTTGTACAGGTAACTGAAATGACTAAAGTGCTTTTCTACCTCATCATCAGAAGGGGTTGGAATGATTAGGGCTTGATTTGATCGAATCCGATCAAATTCAAATGTTTAAATCAATTCAAACTTAACTCAATTGATAAAAGCTTAAATTTGAGCTTCAACAGCCTACTTTTGGTAAATATTTCTGGACATTATTAGTTAACTTATGTAGAACACTATGAACTTCTTTATATATTGAAATGGAAAGACTGCCTCGTCGATCATCTTACCAAATCCGTCTCTGATATTTCTACTCGGATGCCTTGTCCTCCTTCTGAAGCAACTGCGATCATACCTCTCACTAAAACTAAAAGAATTATTTATAGTACATAGCATGCGATATTCACTTATAATTCTCTACAAAATTTTGCAGAAAAGTCACAAAGAAAAATCTTCGAATATAACTTCGAGTCTTTTCTCTTGATTGATCATTCTGTGATTAAAGACATATTTGGTGATGCATGAGGCAACTTGATTTAGAAGATGTCCCTGCAGATACCACCCTGAGAACCCTCATGGAGGTGCTAGGACATTGATAGAATATTGATTTTTTCTTTTTTCTCTCTTTCTTGTCTTGCTATCTGCTCTTGATGATAATATTTGTTTATCAATATCATCTTTTTTACTTTATATTTAGGTAGGAGATGAGGGCCGGCTGTCCCCATTCTTCTTTTCCCGGAATTATATGCTTCAATTACTGAGAAAATCAGTTACTGAAGAAATTAGACCCTGGTCATTTACTAAGCCAACCAAATATTGTTTTAAATTTTGCCGCAATCTAATCAAATAACTTAAATCACTGGCTAAAATCTGATCCAATCAGGATTTCCTATGTTTGAGTTATAATGATTTGGTGGTTGGCTGGAACTGGGAGCAACTTCCATGGAAGATGCTCACATTCACAACTAAAACAACATCTTGAAAAGTCTCCCAACAAACATTTGAGTAGGGTTACAATCAAACCGAGTCAAGGGTGCAAATAGTAAAAATGAGAGTAGAAGAAAATTGAGCTCCTTAAATAGGTAAATCTCGACTCAAACTTGAACCTAGAACAAAAACAATTGATTATAATTAAAATTAAGAAATAATAATTAAGAGGGTAAGTACAAGATAATATATTTATTAAGTACTTATTAATACTTTATTCAAACTAAATTATGAACTCACAAGTTCACCGAACCAATTAATATTAAGCTTAAGTTTAATTTAAGGTTCAAACTTGAGTGGTTTGAACTTCAACTTAGCTCGTTTGCAACCCTATATTCTTTTCATAACACTATGATCATTTTCACCTCAAGGCACAAAAATGACCTTGAAAACATGTAAAGTAGGGTTGGATTCAGTTTGAATTGAGATTAAACAAAATCTAATTCGAGATAGATTAGAATTTAAAAGAACTAATTCGAGATTAGTCAATTGAAGTTTGAACTAAGTTTGAAAATAATTTTATTTTAGAATCAGTCCAAATTGGCTAGAACTGCAAAAATCGGATTGACTTGAATTTAATTCGTTTTATAAAAATAAGACTACTGATTGATTCAAGTTCAATTTATTAGATCCGAACTGAAATAGTTTGGATCGAATCTGGCCCAAATAAAAGATGTATGGCGTACTCCTTAGGAATGGAAGTCCAATTGGAAAGTTACAGGCTTATTTTGGGCCCATTAAAACTACTGACTACGGCAAGCCCATATTGGCCCGAAACACCAAATGAGATCCCAGGGGAATCCATAAGAAACGAACATATCAGAACTAGGGTTTTCTGCTGCGGGAGCCATAACAGTGAGTCTGATATTGGCGCATTTTTGCCGCCTCCTAGTCATTCCCCACCAATCTCCTCCTTTTTTCAATCATGGTAATTCTCCCTCTAAACCCTCTTTCTCTTTTTTTCTTCCGTCAGGTTCTGTTATGTTTCTGCGAGTTAAATAAAATGTAATATCAGCTTCTCTAATTTTTTTAATCTTTATTGCTTTCAGATCATTCCAGAGAAGAACCGTCGTGAGATTTCCAAGTATCTCTTTCAGGGTATCGTCAATTTTTTGTTTTTATAAGATTTTGTTTGAGTATTTAAGATTCCGTGTTAAGATTTTACTTTTTTTATGCCATTTTTTAGAGGGTGTGTGTTACGCAAAGAAGGACTACAATTTGGCAAAGCACCCAGATATCGATGTTCCAAATCTACAGGTGATTAAGTTGATGCAGAGCTTCAAGTCAAAGGAGTATGTGCGAGAGACCTTTGCTTGGATGCATTACTACTGGTACCTCACCAATGAAGGCATTGAATTCCTTCGAGGTTACCTCAATCTTCCCTCTGAAATTGTCCCTGCTACTTTGAAGAAGCAGGCCAAGCCAGCTGGTGGTAGGCCCTTTGGTGGCCCAGGCGATCGTCCACGGTAATTTTTTATTTAAGTTTGCAATGGAAATTTGTTCATGAATGATAATTTGTGGATTTGAATTTTTGTTGAGGAATGTGGAATTGAAATTTCAATCTAGTGTTAAACTGAGTTTTTATGCTTCAATTAGGCAGTAAATGATGCTCCTTTGAGATTGTCTGATTTTGTCTTATGGGTTCATTCAATTGGTTGCAATGTGATTTGGGTTATTGTTTCAACAGTGGTCCACCTCGCTTTGAGGGAGGAGAGCGGAGGTTCGGTGATAGGGATGGCTACCGTGGAGGTCCCCGAGGACCAGGTGGTGATTTTGGTGACAAGGGTGGAGCTCCAGCTGACTACCAGCCTTCCTTCAGGGTAATTTTCATGTTTTTACTCAAGAAGCATCTATCCTTTCCTTTCATTCTTTCATGAATGGTATATGTTCTAATATATATTTGTCCTGTCATATATGTTTAATGGTTGTGAGAGACACTGTCTGACATGAGTTAGGATGGATTTGAGCTGAGCGCAAGCTCGGTTCAGCATAAGAGAGTCAAGCTTGATACAATGGATAATGCTTGAGTTTATTTTATACGTTTTAAACTTATAAATGATTGTTTTTTAAAATTCATGTTCTCTAACATTCTCGAATAAAAGGAAACATTAGAAGGAAGTTGAATTGTGTCTAGGAAGAAAAATGGTAAGCATTTTTATAATGGGTAAAGTGAGTCATTAAAATGTTTCTTTTTGAAATGAGATTTTTGCAAACCACATTTTAGAAATATCCCACACTGGGAAGAGACATTTAACAATCTACTCATGCATCATAAAGAAAATCATTCTTTCTTTTCTCAATACAATTAAACTTTCTTTCATGTTTATTTTATTAGAGAACATAAATTTAGCATATAATGGTTTGTAAGTTTGAGATATATATGACGCCGTTTTGGTCATCAATTGTAATTGGTTAAAATGATATTGTTTTTTTGTATTTGTAAACCTAGGCTCAAGTTTGATGAGCTAAGCCGCTTACGGCTCAAGCTTGATGACAATAGTTCTTATACCCATGGTTTGAGTTTTTGTCATGGTTCCTCATTTGGAGCTCGAATGAACTGTGCTAGAAATCAAGCTTGAATCAAATTGTCTCAAATTCACTCCTAGAAACAAGCCGTGCATCAGATCAATTGCATGTTACAATTACTGTAACAACCCAACATGAGGGATCAATTTGATTGGACTGGATTTTAAATTTTTTACTTTGCACCATGCCAATGACTCCTGCTAGCATGAATCTAAGTCCATTTGAATACTGTGCTAGGTATAAGCTATATGCTTTTGTGCAAAAGCACGATCCTCATAGTATCCAAGTAGACACAGCTCAAAGGAGCTTTTGTAGTGACAATCCAAATGGGCTATTTTGGCACCCCCCAATTTTATATCCTTAATTGTACTAATTTGTGTTTAAAAAAATAGAAGTGGAAAATATATAATAGCAACCTTGTAGACTAGAAATTATGCATCCCAACTAGGAGTGGATTTGAGTCAAACCGAGTTTGAACAAATGCTGGCTTGAGCATGGTTCAATTTTTATATCTAGTTTGAATTGGTGTATAGTATTCATAATATCACTAGTAAGATAAACAAAATTGTCAAAAGGACAAACAAACGGAATTTAAAATGTGGATCTGAGCCTGAGCGCTTGAGTCCCTCCCTATTCTTGACATTGTAAGGATAATTTGCTGTCTATATACCTTGATAAAGACTTCAAATTAGTGTGTTTATTTGTTTGTGGCATGGTATTTGTTCATATTGTTGGCCGTTGCTGGAGTGAAAGTATATTCATGTTGTTGGTTTAACTTGTAGGGTCCTGGTGGAAGGCCTGGCTTTGGCCGCGGTGGTGGTGGTTTTGGTGCAGGACCAACAAGCTCAAATCTTCCTTGAGAGATGATTTCTACATCATGATAGTTTTGGCCTTTTTTTTTTATTTACAAGCTGAAAAAATACGGTTACTTTATTTCATGGCAATTTTTGTTCTATTTCGCTACCGAGACTGTTGAATATTAAATTTAGTTGGCTCAGTTCAAGCAGTTTTTGAATATTTTTTAGCTGTAAGGTTGCTTTAAGTGGTAAAGCTGGGCACTCGCTCTCACCGATAATGTGATTCTGGGTTAGGTCATGGTATTTCAAGGGATTTTTCAGTCAAAGCAAAACTTGGATTGAGTTTCTTATGATTTATCATATCAGGTATTAAAATAGCTAGAATGTTTTGTCACATCTAGAATTCGCTGGTATATATGACCACTCAACTTTTGCACTTAATTTAGGACTCCAAAGCAATGTTTTCAGATTCAGATTGAATCTTGACTCAATTATGGATTTGGTCTGGGTATTTCCAATCCGATTACTTCCTTCAAGCGAACTGCAACTCTATAGCTATCCTCAACTCCTGAACACTTTCAAAGATTATTTCCTCTACATTTACCATTATTGTCATACCCAAACCTCATCCCCGATATGTTCCACCATTCTACTCAGAACTTGATAGATTGTTTTACTCTCTGGATGTCTTGTATCGTTTACCATGAACTTGAGCGTATTACCTCCGATCTCAATGCTACTCCATCCGGCCTCTTTTCCTGTCCCTGTTAATCCCCTTATTTCGGCTCTCACCTTGGCTGCACTCTCCCAATTACCAATACAAGCATAAACGTTAGATAATGCAACTCTCCAAGTCCTGCTCTCTGGTTCCAAACTTGAGAGCTGCTTTGCTGCTCTTTCGGCTATGGTAATGTTGCCAAAGAGTCCGCAAGCACCCAACAGAGCACCCCAAACTTCTGGACCAGGCTTTACCGGCATCTCTTCTATAAAGGCTTCCGCTTCTTCCAGCCTCCCTGACCTCCCCAACAGGTCTACCATGCAGGCAAAATGTTCCATACTTGGCTCAACGCCTTCTTTATACATGCATCTGAAAACTTCAAAACCTTCTTTAACCAATCCTGAGTGAGCACATGCAGAAAGAATGTTTACATATGTAATTGCATTTGGTTTGTTGGATCTTGATTTCTTCAGTTCGGCGAAAACCTGGAGCGCGGAGGTTCCATCCCCATTGATTCCATAAGCTGCGATTAGAGAATTCCATGAACCAAGATCTTTGATAAGCATTTCTTTGAAAATATTCTCTGCAAAGTCCAACTGGCCTGATCTTCCATACATATCAATAAGGGCATTCTGAATGAAAATATCACTAATTAAACCTGCTCTGGTAATGTATCCATGTATTACTTGGCCTAGCTGCAACGACGCTAAGTTCGAACAGGCTTGAATTGACGCTAACATGGTAATGAAATCAGGCGACGCTATACCATTTTCCTCTCTGCGGTGGATGCCTTGAAGCAGCATTAAGGCTTGATCAGATTCGCCATTCTTCACAAGGCATGTAATCATCGTATTCCAAGAAACTATATCTCTGTTGTTCATCGTTGCAAAGAGCTGGCAGGCAGATTCACTGTCTCCATTTTCAGAATACATGTCAATCAAAGAATTTTCAACAACACAAGGAAAGAAATCATGCTTACTCAGGTGCCCATGAATCGCTTTCCCCAACTTTACATACCGGCAGTGACCACATTGCTGCAGAAGGCTGGCCATGGTCTCTGGAGCAAGATAAAAGCAATCACCCATGAAAGAAAATCTACCAAAAATTTGCATTGCTTCCTTGAAATGCCCATTATGCACATACATTTCAACTAGAGAATTAATAATTAGATCATTGCAACTCAAACCCATTTTTATGACTAAGCCATGAATCCACCGTATTTTCAACCAATGGTTCATCAATGAACAAGCATGTACAATGCTTAAAATTGTCACTTCATTAGGAAAAATTCCGGCAGCCTTCATCCTTGAAAAAATG
The DNA here is from genome assembly GCA_026122585.1 of Anacardium occidentale. Classification (NCBI taxonomy): domain Eukaryota; kingdom Viridiplantae; phylum Streptophyta; class Magnoliopsida; order Sapindales; family Anacardiaceae; genus Anacardium; species Anacardium occidentale. Next base: position 138,286 of record JAJEJH010000502.1, on the reverse strand, counting down.
GCAAGTGCTTCTTCCATCATTCCATTGAATACATAGCCTGATATAACTGCAGTCCATGCAACGACATCCCCACAACTAAATCTATCCAGAAGTTTCTCTGAATGTAACAACAATCCCGATTTTGCATACGCATCTATCAAAGAATTCCTCAGAAAGCCATCTGACAGAAGCCCCAGTTTCACCACAAGACAATGAATGCACTCGACCAGCAAGGCATCATCTTTCTTTGCACAAGCCTGTAGAAGGGCCGCTAGAGTGAACTCATTGGGATACATATGTTTAAGCATCTCACAGAAAAGAGCTATTGCTTTATCAGCTGCCCCACTCTGGCAATAACCCGATATCATTGACGTCCAGGACACCATAGTTCTCTCAGGCATATGATCAAACAACCTCGCAGCGTCTTCAATATTCTTGCATTTTGTGTACATGTTGAGCAGAGAGTTACTGACAAAGGCATTGTTGTTGAGGCCAGATTTTAGAACTAAAGCATGGAGGGAAACCCCAAGTTCCAGGTTTCTTGATGAGGCACATGAAGCCAAGGCTTCCACAGCGGAAACCGAATCAATGGCTATGGACTCACATAATGCAGAAGTCTGAAACTGGGAAGTACATTTCTGGGGCTCTTTTGACCGTGGCTTATGAGAACCAACTTGGTGACTGTAAAAAGGTGACAACAGCGAAGGGAAAATATGAGAAGTGAGCATCTATTCAATATGGTATTATTATATTACACGAGATATGGGAATTTGATTTGAAATTTAGCAGCCATGGAGGCCTGCTCTAACCCAGCCCTGCCTGGATTCAAGTCAAATCCATCGTGAACTCAAAAATCCGCTCAGCCAGATCGAATTTGAGCAAGAGGAATTAGTTTGTCACCTCAACTTTGCAGTGTCCATCCCAACAACGGATGCACAAAACCAATCCAAATTTCCGAGTTGTTAAATAATGGGAGATTTATAAAAATGGTTTAGATTGGATTAAAATTTTTTTAAACGTTTTTTCAGTTGGATTATAAAAGTGAAATTAATTTAATTAATTGGATTATAAAAGGAATATTAATTTAATTAATCAAAATTTAAGTATAAAATACAATTTTAATCATTTTTTTTTTTTTGTTTTTTCAATTTTTTTCTACCATTTTATCCTAAATTTCGCAAGCATTCAACCATACGTGATATACGTATATATCACATATAATTATCAAATTGACGATTTTTTTTAATAGATTACATGCATGACATAAAATTCACACAATCCGTGCATGATTAGATACACACAAAATTTAGCAATTAATTGTAAAAATAAAAAAATAGATTAAAATTATATTTTATATTTAAATTCTCATTAATTAAATTAATCCTCTTTACATATACACGCACATATATGTATATATGTATGTATGTATGTATGTATGTATAGAGTTTATGATTTGATTCAGTTTGAAATTTGTTCAAACTATAATTTAAACTTAAAAAAGTTTAGAAAAATTTTGATCCAATTTAAATTATTTTATAAATTTAATTAGGCCGAATGACATATTGCCACCTAAGGTTTTGCTTAATGACAAGTTGCTAGCCGCAAAACTTTTAAAACTCAAATACCCACTTATTAAAAGGCTATTTTTATCTTTTTGAATTAAAATAAAAAATAAATTTTATAAATAATATTAAAAACAAATTTAAAATAATTTTTTTAAAAAATTATTAAAAAATAAAAGAAATTTATAAAAAAAACCACCGCCACCAATGGTAATGACTGTCTTTAACCTCATTAAGTGGTTGTTTCGTTCTAACGGTCAGATCTAACTGTCACGATGGTGAAGACAACCAGATCTGACCATCTTCGCCAAATTATTGACGGCCAGATCTGGCTATCTATACTATTATGACAGTCAAATTCAATCATCAATGGAACCAAATGATCGTTTCTAACCACCTGGTGAGGTTAAAAGCGACCATCGTCATCGGTAACTTTGCTAGCAACGATGACTGCTTTTTTAAATATTTATTTTATTTTTTACTTTTTTAATAATTTTTTATTATTATTTTAAATTTGTTTTTAATATTATTTGTATTAAATTTTATTTTAATACTAATATTATAAAGGGTATTTTGATATTTTTACAATAAAAAAGTAGATACTTGGGTTTTAAAAATTTTGCAAGAGATAATTTGTCATTAAACGAAACCTTGAGTGGTAATATATCGTTTAACCATTAAATTAAACGAAAACATGATTTTTGAACAACTCATTAAGCATGCCTATTAATATACATATCACACGTGATTAGATATACACAATTTAGACTAAAATTGTTAAAAATGAAAAGAAAGTATTTATATTAATTTCTTTTGAGTATTGTATTAATTTTTCTATATAAAACCGTATCTGATAAGTTTTTAAATAAATAATTAAATATTTAAAAAAGTAAATAACTTTAAATAAACTTTAATGGTAATTCAAACTCAACCGCATCGTATTTTTTCATTTGTAAATTAAAATTTTTTAATTTAGTTTAAAGGATTTTAAATGATTTTCTTAGTTTGGTTTAAAAAAAAAAAAAAACAAAGTTCTTAAACTGCAACTACATCCCTATCTTTATTAAACATGGATGGCACATTTTACATATACACACACACACACACACATACATATGTATGTATCTATGTATCTATGTATGTATATAAGTACAAGCAATAGAGCCTGTCCGGCACTTACACAACCCCAATCCAAAAATCTCCGTTTTTAGGTCTCTATCGTCTATAAAAGCCTATGAAAGATCGAAAGGGCAAGAGACAATACAAAAAACTCTGCAATTCATTACCACAACGCACAATACCCAAAGAAAACAAAGACCAGAAGATACTAGACAAAACCGAAAAACAGAATACATGTATGACAAACAAAAATTATCGACTTTTAGCCGCTGTAAAGACTCGAATTTGATTTTATGTCCAGTTCGTCTTTTTCTTTTTAATCCACTTCCTCCATCTTGCTCTCCTCATTTCCCTCCTCCTCCAGTGGTGGCATCTCCGTATCATCATCACCGGTCTCATCCTCGTCGATGCTGAGACCCAATTTAAGCATCCTGTGAATCCTTGCTGCAAAAGTGTTGGGATCATCCAGGCTGAAACCGGAGGTCAAGAGAGCGGTCTCGTAGAGTAGCAGTACCAGATCCTTCACTGACTTGTCATTCTTATCTACTTCCGCCCTCTTCCTCAGCTCCTCCATTATACCATTGTCAGGATTAATCTCCATAGTCTTTTTGCTTGACATGTAGGAACTCATGCTGTTATCCCTCAATGCCTGAGCTTTCATAATCCTCTCCATGTTTGCTGTCCAACCGTATTCGCCGGTGACCAAGCAGCACGGAGAGTCTACAATCCTATCAGACACCACAACCTTCTCAACTTTGTCTCCCAGTATTTCCTTGATTATCTTGCAGAGGTTCTCAAAGGATTTCTTCTTTTCCTCCTTTTTCTTCTTCTCTTCTTCGTCTTCATCAAGTTTTAGTCCTTCTTTGGTGGCCGAGACCAGCTTCTTTCCATCATACTCCTTCAATTGACCAACGGCATACTCATCGATGGCATCAACCATGTACAGCACTTCATACCCCTTCTTCTTTAGCCTCTCTAGGAAGGGAGAGTTCTCCACAGCTTTCTTACTCTCACCAGTGATGTAGTATATGTCCTTCTGGCCCTCCTTCATCCTTGTTACATAATCTTTCAAGCTTGTCATTTCATCACCACTCTTGGTTGAGTAGAATCTGAGCAAGTCAGCAAGTTTGGCCCTGTTCTGACTGTCTTCATGAATACCCAATTTCAGATTCTTGGAGAAGGCTTCATAGAATTTGTTGTAATCTTCTTTGTTCTCGGCTATTTCATTGAACATCTCAATGCACTTCTTCACCAAGTTCTTCCTGATCACCTTGAGTATCTTGTTTTGTTGCAACATTTCACGAGAAATGTTAAGTGGGAGATCGTCTGAATCAACAACACCCTTTACAAAACCAAGATACTCTGGAATGAGCTCTTCACAGTTGTCCATGATGAACACCCTCCTCACGTAAAGCTTGATGTTGTTCATTTTCTTCCTCGTGTCAAAAATATCAAATGGGGCTCTCTTAGGAACAAAAAGAATGGCCTTAAACTCAAGTTGCCCTTCCACAGAGAAGTGTTTCACAGCAAGGTGATCTTCCCAGTCATTGGTGATGCTCTTGTAGAAGGAGGCATACTCTTCCTTGGTAATCTCCTCAGGTTTTCGCAGCCAAATTGGTTTCTGTTTGTTGATCTGTTGCCATTCATGGGTCACTTCCTTAACCTTCTTCTTCTTCCCCTTCTTCTCTTTCTCCTCATCCACTTCCTCCACATCACCTTCCTCTTCCTTCTTGGTTTCCTCATCTTCGTCATCACTGACCTCTTTCTCAGTGGTCTTTTCAGTCCAGAGATAGACGGGGTAGCTAATGAACTCTGAGTGCTTCTTCACAAGGTCCTTCAGTCTCCTCTCCTCCAAGTACTCCAACTACAGCAAAAGAAAAGAAAAAACTCATTTTATCAATGACGACTCATCAACTACTTTTCAAGTCCAAATGCACGATTGTAATTGCATCATTAGTCTTCATATTTAGATGAATATATAAAATAAACACAACCGTAAAATGTACATACAAATAATATAAACAAATTCTTACTTGATCCTCCTTGAGGAAGAGTGTGATCTTGGTTCCTCTACCTAGTGGCTCACCGTTAACATCCCTAGTGACGGTGAAAGAACCCCCAGCCTGAGACTCCCAAATGTACTGTTCATCATCGTTATGTTTAGTTGTCACAATAACCTTCTCAGCCACTAAATATGCAGAATAGAAACCAACGCCAAATTGCCCAATCATGCTAACATCAGCGCCTGCCTGTAATGCCTCCATAAACTCCTTCGTACCAGACCTCGCAATAGTTCCCAAATTATTCACCAAATCTACCATAAAAATACTGTTTAGTACAGCCTATTAAATATAAATTATTAGATTATTACTACTATAATCCTTTAATCTCCTATAAACTGAAAAATCGCTAACATACCAGCTTTAGTCATGCCGACACCACTATCGATAATTGAGAGTGTTTTGTTGGCTTTATCAGGAACAAGCCGGATAAAAAGCTCTGGTTGAGCATCAAGCTTGCTCTTGTCAGTTAAGCTTTCAAATCGGATTTTATCCAACGCCTACATGAATTAAAAAATCGCAAAATTAAAAAACAATTCGAATTGAACAAGAATCGTTAAGCATAATTGACATCGAGAAGTAAAGCACGCACATCGGATGCGTTACTGATGAGCTCACGAAGGAAGATCTCTTTGTTGCTGTAGAACGTATTGATGATCAAGCTCAAGAGCTGATTGATTTCGGCTTGAAAAGCGAAGGTCTCAACGTCTCCCATCTGAACCTCAGCCATTGACAATCCAATTGACGGTGGCAGAAGATCTTGCGCGCAATGAAGTGAATGCGAAGTGCTTTCTGAGCGAGTTAAACAACGCAGCTTTCAATTGATCGTGGTGAGGCCGAGGACGGTTGTGATTATGTAGTGAAAGGAGAACTTCTGGGAGCTTCTTTCGCCAACGAGTTACTGGACGAGTGTTTTGGAATCGGTTTGAGCGGGGTCTAGACTCTTCCATTTTTTGTATTTCAAAATACTCCAGACTCTTCCATCTAACGGTGTCGTTTCTCATTCTAACTGAATTCAATTCAGATTGAATTCGAACTCAAGATCACTTTGAATTCGAAAGTCTCAGCATCGTATCAACGAGTTGAGATTTAAATTTGATTACAAAACAATTTAACTATAAATTCAAATCGAAATTCCACAAACTTAAATATTCAAAACAATACAAACCAGATTTGTTTATGAAAAAAATCTCCATCCTTAGCATGATTTTAAACTGTTTTGATCTAAGCTATGATTTATGCTCAAATTGCTAGAATTGATTCTAACCCTAATTGAATTTCTTTATACTCAAATAATTATAATTGAATCTAACTCTAGTTTATTTTTAATTGTATGTTAATTGGTTATTAATTTATCTTTAATTAAAAATTATTTTATTATATTTTAATTAAATAATGATATATTATTTAAGCATACAAATAAATGCTAAAAAATGTGTGCATATAATTTTATTGATTGATTTTATGACATATAATTAAAGGTGTTATATACCTGACCAAAACTCAATAAAAAAAAAAATTCAACTCGTAGTAGTCCCATATACAAATTTTTTTGTTAAACTAAGTTCGCAGCTTTAACAAGTCAGACCACGAGCTTTAGAGTTAGACTTGTGGGTCAACTTACCTCAATCATTTGAGTAACCTTTTAAAAAATTTTATTGTTCTAAATTTATGTATTATAAAATAATATATAAATTATCAAAGAATTGATCTAAAATAGATATTAAATTAAATATTTTATATTTGAGTCGAATATAAATTGATTTTATAATATCCCAGAGTTAGACATATTTTTTAAGCTATAATTCTGAGGTTAAAATTGAGAATTTATAAGAAAAATTACAGTTAAGAGAGTCCAGTACGAAATTTTCAGAGTTGGATTGCATGTGTATGAATCCTATTAAGAGATTGATTCATGTAAAGCGTGGGAAAATGACATTTTTTCGTTTTTTCAGCTATGCATGACTGTGTATCATGAGGAGCACGACCGCGCGTGTCCAATTTTTCAGTTGTCATATTTTAAGTCAATCTTATCTCTTTCTGCTAGCCATTTTCATCCAAACTTTTCCTTCTTTTTCCAGAGATTTCTAACCCTAAAAGAAAGAAGCAGCATCCAATGATTCCAAATCCAGTTAGAGAATGAGATTTGCATAGAGAGAGAAGCAAGGTTAACCATGGTTAGAGGTAAGTGTTTCTTGCCTCTAGCCATGGTTAACTTTATGTTAATTGTTTGTTGTGCTTGGGTATGAGTTTGATTTCAACATGTTCATGATTTCCTTTGCATGATTGATGATGTAGAATTGATAATAATGATATATATGTGTGTGAGGGGTGTGTATGTTGATATGTATATGTATTTGTGATTTTAAGAGGCTTGGATGATGAAATATGAGAATTAATGTTGTTGCTATGATAAGTTTGTGTTTATAAAGTGTTTGGAGTATAGAATTAGATTGATGATGATTGAATTGTGTTTGGTTTGAGAATGGATAGGAATAAGCATGATCAGCTATGACCATGTTGAAGCAGAGCGAAACGCACGCCCGTGTACCCGTCAATGCATGCTTATGAAATTTTGCTTTGCATGGTCACGATCGTGATCACAATTTCATGCACGATCAAATTATGCAGAGTCACGATCGTGCATGAACATATCACGACTGTGCATGCTCAAGAAATGAGAAATAGAGCCAAAATTATAGAACCTAACACGACTAGGCTGCACGACTGGCACATTGGCTATGCAGACTTATGCACACCCGTGCATCTAGTCACGCATGCCCATGCGCCAAGCAAAAAATGAGAAATTTAGTTTGGAACAAGCATAAAACACAATAAACTCAATATAATTACTATAACTCGATATAATAAGACTAGACAAGCATACATGATGCATCATATACATATCATGACATGACATGTCATACAATGTTTTCAGAAAAGGATCTAAAGATCCAAATACATGTTTTAAAGTAGAGAAGTACGATGTTCAGGACATCTTTAAGGGTGAATATAATGGGACACTTGTGAGTTTCACACACCTATTAATTAAAGGAACCAACATCAAGGTCAATGACCATACTAGCCACTATATATAGACATTTGCTGGTGTGCATTTAGCTAGCAGCTTAAGACATGATGATCAATGTACAATTTAAATTCAGTGGTAGCACGTGTATTAGACAGTTGCTATTCACGTGTTAGCACATTGAACTCACATAGTCAGGATGTTAAATCTCTGTATTCATCAGTCTGATCAGTACAACAATTATTTTCAGTATAAAGAGATTTTCCAGATTTCAGTATTTCATTTCAGCATAACAAATATTTTAAGATCTTCAGATCACAATTTTATTTAGAAAAACAAGCTTTCTAATTAGTCTAAGGGCTCAAATATTACTTTAAGCTTGTCATTTGGACATGACATATATAGCACAACATGACTCAACATATGAATAATCAGTTGAAAACTGTGAAGTAGTATACACTCAGAATGTATAACAACCATTTAATAAAACATAGACAACAGAATGCAACATCCCAAGTTTGGGGTCGGATTGAGATTTCTGAGTATTCTAGGGTTGTGAGAATGTTTTGGGGTGAAATGGGTGTTTTTGTAGAGTTTGGTGGCTTGCGCATGGATCTATTTGGGAGGATTTACATGCGAGCGCGAAAAAATGACATTTTTGTAATTTTTTCGGGATGCACGACCGTGCATGGGAGGTGCACGTCTGTGCATGCGTATTTTTCCAACTGTCTTGATTTTAAGTCACGCTTATCCGTCTCCAAATTCATTTTCACCTAAAGTTTTCCTTTCAATTTTAGAGGAGATCAACCCTAGGAGGGAAGAATAGCTTCCAAGACCGTCCAATCTAGCTTGATCTTGTGTTCTTCTTCAGAGAGAAAGCATGTCTAGAGGTAGGTGCTCCCTTCCTCTTTCCCTTGCGTTTTCAGTATGTTTGATGCTTGTTTGAGGCATGAGATTTGTTTCCAGCATGCTTGTGATGTTCTCCTTGTGTGCTGATGATGATTTGAGATGATTATGATGATGATTGATGCTTATATGCATGTGATGTGTGAGAATATATGTTTATATATGCTTTTGAGATTGGATTGGATGATGTGCTTGAGATTTGAAGTTGCTGAAAGTGTTATTATGCTTATTTGAAGTGTTTTGCATGTGGAATATGTTTAATTTACATTCGGTATGCGATTTTGGTCAGAATCGAGTTGATTCCAGGCGGTCATGGAGGTGCAAAGTAGGACGCACGCTCGTGCACCCGAGGCGCACGCCCGTGCATACTGTGTTATCTGCATGGTCACGACCATGTTTACGTGCCCGTGCATGACCTAATTTGAAGGGTCACGACCGTGCATAGTTCATGCACGCCCGTGCACCAAGAGAAAATGAGAAATATGCTTGAAATTTTAGAACCTTGTATGATCACATGCACGATTGGGTCACGGTCCCGTGCAAGCTTATGCACGCCCGTGCACACGACATGCACGCCCGTGCGTCAGGCAGAAAAGAGAAAAATAAGTTTAAAATGAGAAATGTGTACAGTAAACCCTATCCAATGGATAGATAACAGTAAAATGAGCTCAAATAAGAATACATGATGCATCATACATACAGCATAACATGGCATGCCATACAGAGTTTTCAGAAATGGATCCAAGAATCTGAATTCATGTTTTCAGTTGAAAAACATAGATTCCAGGGGTGAATACGAGGGGGCGCTTGTGAGTTTCAGCACCCGTGACACCATGAGCTATATGCTCATTACTAGCCCTTTGTATTGGCACATGCCGGGTTGCTCAGCTAGCAGTTTAGGTTTCCTGATCCTAGGATCAGATACAGTTACAACGCAAGGTGCTCAGTTCAGATCAGTTTCCAAGCCTAGGCCTGATGGCATCACATGGTCCATACAGTTTGTGACGCGTGTTTGCAGAGGAAACTCACATGGCCAAGGTGTCAAATCCATGTATTCATCAGTTTACACAGCACAGTTTTCAGCATATCATAGTACCTCAGGGTACATAGTTTTTAGTTCAGCTTTCAGATAAAACTTTTATATGATTTTCAGACATGGGATCCCAGGATCCAACAGTAGTTTTCATGAACAATTTTCAGAAAACTATTTTCAGTATACAGGCCTAAGCCTAGTTATGTTTTCAGCATGTTGCATAGCATGTCATTATTATATGACATATCAGCATATCATTCAGAGAATGATAAGACAGTAAGAAACAGTAAATGAACAGAATATGAAACAACGTGTAAAAGACACGAACAGCAGAACGTCAGAACATGAAAAGCCACGTAATGACACGTGAAATTCAGAAAGCTAGTATCTGTATCAGAACAGTAAGATAATGAGTATCAGTGAGAGAGTTTAGTGAGTCGAGTTCGACCGCTCGGATTACTCTTCACTCTAGGTTGTTTACGTATACTCATATACGTATTTTATGATCCAGTATGAGGTAATATCTAGTCAGTGAAGTTGAGAATACCAGTTGAGTATGTTCTGTTTGAGTTGAGGTGACAATCCTTTGAGAAAGATTGGGTTTAGGGTCAAATGATAGGAAGTGCTTACTGGGTAATTTTATCACTCACTCCCTACTTTCCTTTCTTTTGTAGGTGAGTTTTGGGAGTGTTAAACCCTTGATGTTTTGATGATGATAAAAATATGATTAAGTTGTTAATTTGTAATAACAATATGTTTAAGGTACTAATCAATCCCTTGTATGAAGTAATTCATGACAAAGAAGGGAAGAAAAATTTATTTTTGCAGGTTTTAGGTCTCGCACGACCGTGTGTTTTAGTAGCACAACCGTGCTTGACCAAACGGGTCCTCGTGTGTCCAAAACACGGGATCGTACGCCTGACCGTGTAAGGTTTTGTGATTTTCTGGAAGAAAAATCTCAGACCCGTACGGGCGTACGTGCATGTTGCACGACCGTGTACATGCACAACATGGGCAACGCACTACCTCCACAACCGTGCAGCCTGACCGTGTGAAATCAAAGAACTCAAAAGTCATTGGAAGCACGACCGTGCGCAGTGGAAGCACAACCGTGTGCATAACTTGTGAAGAGTACGGGAGATCAAGCCGTGCAAATGAAATCGTGTAGCAAGTCAAAGAAAAGGAGTCAACGCACGACCGTGCACGCTCAATACGCATGACCGTGCGTGATGGCAAGTGAGGAGCACTACCAAGAGCACTACCAGGAGATCGTGCAGAGCTAGCCGTGTAAGAGCTTAAAGGCATGCATATAACACACGACCATGCAGAAAATAGACACGACCGTGTACTAGCATAAGAGTGCCTGTGTGCTGCCAGTACGCTCATCGTGCAGCCAAGCCGTGCAAGCTTCTGGAATTTTGGACAAAATTCTGAAGGATCGAAACACGACCATACAGCTAAGGCACACAACTATGAAGGGTCGAAGCACGACCGTGCATCATTGACGCTAAGCTTTTAATTCGACCGTTGGGAGTCAGAACGAGGTAATAAATGTAGCAAGCACGACCGTGCACTCGAGGAGCATGACTGTGCGCCTGAAAAATTTATTACAGAGCTCACTTTTTCAACCACCTCAACAGATACAAAGCTAGCAAAACGGCTCCTTGCTATTCTAGGCAATGAAGGGAGTATAAAAGGAGAGCCATTTGAAGTGGGGAAGGTTACTGAAACGAATATCTTCTTCAATCTTTGATTACTCTTTCTCTCTCTAAGCTTACTCATTCATACACTTGAGAGATATTTGTACTTAATTTTAGATTTTCAGCCTATTCAGAGGCAAACACAATATACTTCTTGCTTAAAACAATCTTTGTAAAAAGGGCGAAATTCCCTTGTGGCAAAACTATTGTATCTTCGGGTGTTGAAGATAGTGGAAACTTCAATTGGGGTTTGATTGAAGAAGAGGACGTAGGAGGCTTGTGTTCAAAGCTCCAAACCTCTATAAATTTGGCTGAGCATTTTCTAAACTCTATCTCTTTTTATTGTGCATTGTGTTTATTATAATTTTGTTGTGATTATTGCTTTAGAATTTTAATAATCCTATTCACCCCCCTTCTAGTATTATTTCTCTATCCTTTAAGGGTTTATCAATTGGTATCAGAGCAGGACTCTAGGATATTTACAAAATCTAACGATTTTTAGAGTTAAAGATCCTTATAGAGAAATGGCTAGCACATCCGCACCTGTTTTTAGTAAAGGTCAATGCACTACTAGGCCACCATTGTTTTGTGGTGTAAACTACACTCAATGGAAGATTATGATGAGATTACACATTAGGTCAATAGATTATAAGCTTTGAAAAATAATTGAATAAGGAGATTTTGTTCCTGTAGATCCTAGAACAGGCTTACCTAAGGATGAAAATGATTATAATGATGAGGATGAAAAACTATTAAGTTTAAATGTCAAAGCTATTAACATATTATTTTGTGCTTTGGATTCTACAGAATTCAATAGAGTATCATCTTGTGAATCCACTAAGGAAGTGTGGACCATCCTTCAAACCACACATGAAGGAACAAGTCAAGTTAAGGAATCAAAGATTGAGCTCCTATTTAGAGAATATGAGCTGTTCGAAATGAAGGGGAACGAGAACATTACGGACATGTATAAAAGATTCTCTAACCTAGTCAATGATCTAAGAGGATTGGGGAAGAAGTTTGAAAATGTGGAATTAGTAAAGAAGATTTTGAGGTCCTTACCGGAGTCTTGGACCATGAAAGTCATCGCAATAGAGGAGTCGAAGGACTTAACAAAATTGGGAATGGATGAGTTGATCAGAAGTTTGCTCACATTCGAAATGAAGAGAAAACCAAAGGAGGATGTGAGCAAAAATACTAAGAGCATTGCTCTTAAGGCTGTAGAAGAGGAAGAAGAAGAATCCTCCATGGATGAGGAGGATGTCAGCCTGCTGGCAAGGAGGTTTAGTAAATTCCTGTCAAGGAACAGGAAGATGAAAGAGATGAGCAATTTCAAATCCAGAGTGAAAGAAAAAGAAGACAATGACAATGAGGTGATTCGCTTCAAGTGCAAGAAGTCTGGACACATTAGACAAAACTGTCCACTGCTGAGAAAAAAGAAGAAGGAAAATGGTGAGAAAATGTTTAAGAAGAAAGCATTGGCTGCCACTTGGAGTGGTAGTGATGATTTCAGTGATGAAAGTGATGAAGAGGAGAGAGCTAATTTGTGTTTCATGGCCAAAAGTGATTTAGAAGATGATGAGGTATGTGAATCTAACTCATTCTCTTTTAATGAATTACAAGATGCATTTGATTCATTATTGCTAGAATTTAAAAATGTTAGCTCTAGAAATAAGTTGTTAAAGAAAGAAATAAATTGTGTAAAATTAAGTTTAGAAAAAGCTGAGAATGAATGTAAAAAGGTTTTAGAGGAGAAAACAAATGTTGAAAATGATTTGAATTTACTTAAGAAAGAAAATGAGGTGTTAAAAGTTGATTTAAGTAAATCAAATGAAATTCTAGAAAAATTTAAAATAGGAACTAAAAGGTTGAATGAGATGCTTGCATCTCAAAGGAGTGGGCTAAATAAAGAAGGTTTAGGATATAATGGAAGTAATCCCTTTATAAACAACCATAAGATTCTAAAAAGACCTAAATCAATTGAACTAAAATGTAACTATTGCTCTTTCCATGGACATACTATTAGAATATGTCCAATTAGGAATGGCAAACCTTATAGAATTAAGAAGGTTTGGGTTCCTAAAGGGACAATTAAGACTAACCTTCCTGGACCCAAAACTATTTGGGTACCAAAAATAACTTAAATATATATCTTGTGTAGGTGTGCTTGGAGATGAAGAGAAAGAAATCAAGCAAGTGGTACTTGGACAGTGGATGTTCAAGACACATGACCGGAAACAAGGATCTCTTCACATCATTGAAAGAAAAGGATGGAGGCAATGTCAACTTTGGAGACAATTCAAAGGGAAAAGTTGTTGGAATTGGCTCCATAGGTAACTCTTCAATTTGTATTAATGATGTGTTGTATGTTGAAAGCCTTAAACATAATTTACTAAGTATTAGTCAATTATGTGATAAGGGTTTCAAAGTTTGCTTTCATGCCTTGTGTTGTGAAATTATTGATATAAGCACTGATAGTATTGCATTCATGGGACATATGCACTCAAATGTGTATGTCATTGACTTGCATAGCACTGCATCTAATGATTTATGTCTCATGTCAACCAAGGAGGAAGATATGTGGCTGTGGCATAGAAGATTAGGACATGCAAGCATTGATGTTTTGGAAAAATTGTCTAAAAAGGATTTAGTCAAAGGTTTGCCAAAACTTGTTTTCAAAAAGGATGGAATTTGTGATGCATGTACTTTAGGAAAACAAACAAGAACATCTTTTAAAAGTAAAAATGTTGTTTCTACATCTAGACCACTTCAACTATTGCATATGGATTTATGTGGACCTTCTAGAACTTTGAGCTTATGAGGGAAACGGTATTGCTTTGTAATAGTTGATGATTTTTCAAGATTTACATGGGTTTTGTTACTTGCTCATAAAGATGAAGCTTTTAAAATGTTTGTGCCATTCATTAGGAAATTGCAAAACCAAGTAGGTTATGCAATTACTTGCATTAATAGTGATCATGGAAAAGAATTTGAAAATTCAAAATTTGAAGCATATTGTGATGAGCATGGCATTGAACATAATTTTTCAGCACCTAGGACACCTCAACAAAATGGAGTTGTTGAGAGAAGAAATAGAACCTTAGTTGAAATGGCTAGGACCATGTTGTGTGAACATGATTTGCCAAAATCTTTTTGGGGTGAAGCCATAAACACTTCATGCTATATCATCAATTGAGCCATGATTAGGCCAATCCTTAAGAAAACTCTTTATGAGTTATTCAAAGGGAAAAAGCCTAATATTTCATATTTTCATCCATTTGGTTGCAAATGCTTTGTACTCAACAATGGAAAGGATAACTTAGGAAAATTTGATGCTAAGTCGGATGAAGCAATTTTCCTAGGATATTCTTCCACCTCTAAAGCGTATAGAGTCTTCAACAAAAGGACACTTGTTATTGAAGAATCTATACATGTGTTATTTGATGAATCTTCTTCTAAGTGTGTAGATAAATCAAAAGATGATGAAGTGGTGGAGCTCATGGAAGACCTCAAACTAAATGATGGCCCCACTTCTAAAGAAGAAGAGAATCAAATTATAGAAGCACCCCAAGATGATATGCTTGTGCAACCACATGAAGTGCAAAAGGAGACCTCCTTCCCAAGAGTAAAAGATGAGGTTAAAGAAGGAAGGATCATTGGTGACCCAACCCAAGGGGTAAGGACAAGAGCTTCAATCAAGAACACTTGCGAATTTGTGGCATTCTTGTCACAAATGGAGCCTAAGAAGGTAGATAAAGCCTTGAATAATGAGAGTTGGGTGTTGGCCATGCAAGAGAAATTGAACCAATTTGAGAGGAACCATGTATGAGAGTTAGTTCCTAGGCCAACGGATCATCCCATCATCGGCACAAAATAGGTAAATCGAAACAAGGTGGATGAATCTGGAATTGTTACAAGAAACAAGGCAAGACTAGTTGCCTAAGGCTACTCTCAAGAGAAAGGTATTGATTTCGATGAAACCTATGCCCCCGTAGCTAGATTAGAGGCAATTAGGATATTGATTGCTTATGCTTGCCATTTAAATTTTTAACTTTTTCAAATGGATGTAAAAAGTGCTTTTCTAAATGGTTTTATTCAAGAGGAGGTGTATGTTGAACAACCTCCGGGTTTTGAAAATCTAAGTTTTCCAAACCATGTCTTTAAATTAAGAAAAGCTCTTTATGATTTGAAACAAGCTCCTAGAGCTTGGTATGAAAGGTTAAGTACATTTTTAATTGAAAATGGTTTTTCAAAAGGAAAGGTGGATACCACCTTGTTTATAAAAAAACATAAGCATGACATCTTAATTGCTCAAATCTATGTAGATGATATCATCTTCGGTGCTACTAATGAATCTCTATGTAGAGATTTTTCTAAGATGATGCAGGAAGAATTTGAGATGAGCATGATGGGAGAGTTAAACTACTTCCTTGGGCTGCAAATCAAACAAATGAAGGAAGGCACATTGCTCACTCAATCAAAGTATACTCAAGACCTCATCAAAAGGTTCAATATGCATGAGGCCAAGAAGCAACCAACACCAATAAGCACTTCAACAAAGATCGATAAAGATGAAGGAGGTAAAAGTGTTGATACAAAGTTATATAGAAGCATGATAGGTGCATTATTATATTTGACTGCATCTAGACCGAACATATTGTTTAGTGTATGCATGTGTGCACGTTTTCAAGTAAATCCTAAGGAATCACATTTGAATGCAGTGAAACGAATCTTGAGATATCTTAAGGGACATCGAATGTTGGTTTATGGTACCCTAAGAACTCAATATTCGAATTACGTGCCTTTTCAGATGTTAATTTCGGAGGCTACAAAATTGATAGGAAAAGGACTAGTGGAACATGTCAATTCTTAGGAAACATGTTAGTTTTATGGTTTTCGAAAAAGTAAAATTCGGTTGCAACTTCTACTACGGAAGCCGAATATGTTTCTGCAGTTAGTTGTTGTGCCCAAATTCTTTGGATGAAACAACAACTTTTTGATTTTGGTTTCAAAATAGTGAAAACTCTCATATTTTGTGATAATACTAGTGCAATTCAACTTTCGAAAAATCTCATTTTACATTCTAGGACAAAGCATATAGATATTAGACATCATTTATTGCGTGATCACGTTAGCAAATGAGATATTGTGCTTGAATTTATTGACACTAACCACCAGCTAGCTAATATCTTCACCAAGCCTCTAGACAAGGAGAAATTTGCATACATAAGGAGGGAGCTTGGAATGATTGATGCAAGCCAAGTAAGTGTCTAAAAATTCTACCTTTTATTACTTACATGATGATTTGGTTGATTGCTTGATGTTTTGACTGAATATTTGAATATGCATGAATGATAATGAGAATGTTATTGATTGGTTTTATGCTCTTTGATGAATGAAAATGATTGAATATATATGCTTGAATGAGTTTGGTTTGCATGTGAATTCGAATCGAATCGATGCAACTCTATAGTTGACATCAATCGGTAACTGAATTCAAATAATAAAACCTCATTGAATCAAAATATCCAAGTTTTTCATGACTTGAGGTGTTTTGAGGTTTGTTTTGAAATTCTGCAGATTTCTGGAAAATAATACAGGTCTGTGTGATTTTGGTCACACACGACCGTGTGTTCCAAGCATGCACGGGCGTGCTTCTGCGTGAACACACGACCGTGTGTTCCAATATACACGACCGTGTGTTTTCGTTTAAAATGCACGCTTCATCTACACGTGCACGCACAAGCACCAACACGGGCATGCATTTTAAAGCTTTAATATTTTTTGAAATTTTTGCGAGGACACGACCGTGCAACTATCCGGTGCACGATCGTGCGGAATTGGGAAAACACGATCGTGCATCTATATAAATAAATAGTTTCATTTTCTTCATTTTCACGAAAAATTGTAAACCCTAGCCGCGATTTCTCTCTTTTCTCTCTCGATTTTTCATAAAAAACTCTCATTGTTTTTGCTCTCATTTGCTTTCAAACTTGTTTTTACTAGTTTCTCTCAAGTTTCCTTACATTTTGAGAGAGTTTTACATCCCAAACACAAACCCAAATCTCCATTTCAATTATTTCAATATCCAAAATCCACAATGCCTCTAAGAATGAAATTGCCAACTCGTTTCGGGCCTTCCAGGAGTTCTTCAAGAGCAGATAATCCATTTGGAATCGTGTGTTCCAATCGCCAGTAAAAGGTACTCCTTTCGAAATTTATAAAAAAGGCTATTTATGTTGGACGTTGTTTGGATAGACGAATTCTGAGGGAAATTGGAGTTTTAGATGAGATAATGGGTTTACTTGATTCATCTAGGCTGAATGGGATATTTTTCATGTGAAACGATGCCTATGAAAATTTAGTTTATGAATTCTATAATTCTTTGTTGATTTCGAAGGACGTGCAGAAAAATATTACTGATTTTACTCTGAGATTTTGGTTGGCTAATTCGGATTGAACGGTGTCAACCGAACAATTGGGTGAATGGTTGGGCTGTAATTTAGAGGGTATTTTAGACTTTTCACATGAGCTAAGCACTCAGGCGGTGTGGCGATCCCTAGACGGTTCCAGATTTTATGAGGCTCAGATGGTGAAGGCCTCCTCTTTAGATAATCCGGCCATGCGCATCTTTCATCGAATGATCACCTATACATTAAATGCCCGCACGAACACTAATGGTAATATAAGTGTTCGTGACATGGTAGTAATGGAAGCTGCCATGAATGGTCGTCAACTGGATTCAATTCGATGGTTGATCAGTAAGTTAAGTGATATCCAGTCGCACAGCGATAAGGAAAATGTTCCTATCGATTTTGGTATGCTAATTACCTTTATCGCTGAGAAGTTTGGTATTTCGATTAAGGGGTTCAGAGAGTTTCGGATTGCCTTCGAAGAGTCCCACATGCTGAATGCAGATGCTTTATATCGGATGAGGGTGATTGAGAAAGATGGTAATGATGGCTGGAGACTACCTGCGGTTGTTGGCGAGCATGAGCCATCTGCTGAACCTTCTGCCATGCCTTCAATTGCTGAAACCAGTGCCCGGAGAGGAAGACGAGCTCGCCCCGAGGCTGGTCCTGAAGTTCAATCAACTTCCGAGCTTCAAGTTTTAATCGAGCTGACCAAGCAAGTTGATGCGAATATGGCTCAGCTTGCCCATAATTTTCAAGCATTTCAGGAGAATACGGAATCTCGCTTGACCCGGATTGAGTCCAGCCTTGCTTCTCTAGTTAACATGACGAATCTTTCTCCTCAGCAGCCACCACAGCCACCCGCGCCTTAAACTCTCATTTTCATTTGCATTTGCATTTTTGGTTTACAAATTATCATTGAGGAACATATCATTTATCTTATTATCATTTTCTGAATTTGGCATATTTTGACTTATCTGTATCTTTTGAATTTTATTGATGTTTTGGAGAATGTTAATTTTTTGGATGATATTGCTATTACTTGGTTGACTGTTTGATGATGGGTAGTTGGATGCTGGATTGATTGATATTGGAAGTGAATTTTTTTGTGATGCCTTGTCTTGGGAAATATTACTAAAACAAAGGAAACCATATCAAAATTTTTTTGATTTATGGCAAAAAATGGGGAGAAAGAATGAAATGAATGAATTAGCAAGTTAAAATTGATATTAATTTCTTGGTAATTAAGGCTTAAACTAAGGGGGAGTGCTTAAAGTGAGGGGGAGCATATCTTTTATCCTTAGTTAATATCCAATTTTAATATTTGCAACATATTTTTGTCATCAATCAAAAAGGGGGAGATTATTGAACCCTTGATGTTTTGATGATGATAAAAATATGATTAAGTTGTTAATTTGTAATAACAATATGTTTAAGGTGCTAATCAATCCCTTGCATGAAGTAATTCATGACAAAGAAGGGAAGAAAAATTTATTTTTGCAGGTTTTAGGTCTCGCACGACCGTGTGCTTTAGTAGCACGACCGTGCTTGACCAAACGGGTCCTCGTGTGTCCAAAACACAGGACCGTGCGCTTGACCGTGCAAGGTTCTGTGATTTTCTGGAAGAAAAATCTCAGACCCGCACGGGCGTGCGTGCATGTTGCACGACCATATACATGCACAACACGGGCAACGCACTACCTCCACAACCGTGCAGCCTGACCGTGTGAAATCAAAGAACTCAAAAGTCATTGGAAGCACGACCGTGCACAGTGGAAGCACGACCGTGTGTATAACTTATGAAGAGCACGGGAGATCAAGCCGTGCAAATGAAATCGTGCAACAAGTCAAAGAAAAGGAGTCAATGCACGACCGTGTGCATAACTTATGAAGAGCACGGGAGATCAAGCCGTGCAAATGAAATCGTGCAGCAAGTCAAAGAAAAGGAGTCAACGCACGACCGTGCAAGCTCAATACGCACGACCGTGCAAGCTCAATACGCACGACCGTGCGTGATTGCAAGTGAGGAGCACTACCAAGAGCACTACCAGGAGATCGTGCAGGGCTAGTCGTGCAAGAGCTTAAAGGCATGCATATGGCACACGACCATGCAGAAAATGGACACGACCGTACACTAGCATAAGAGTGCCCGTGTGCTGCCAGTGCACTCATCGTGTAGCCAAGTCGTGCAAGCTTCTGGAATTTTGGACAAAATTCTGAAGGATCGAAGCACGACCATGCAGCTAAGGCACACGACCATGAAGGGTCGAAGCACGACCGTGCGTCAAGGACACACGACCGTGCATCGTTGGCGCTAAGCTTTTAATTCGACCGTTGGGAGTCAAAACGAGGCAATAAATACAGCAAGCATGACCGTGCACTCGAGGAGCATGACCGTGCGCTTGGAAAATTTATTGCAGAGCTCACTTTTTCAACCACCTCAACGGATACAAAGCTAGCAAAACGGCTCCTTGCTATTCTAGGCAATGAAGGGAGTATAAAAGGAGAGCCATTTGAAGTGGGGAAGGTTACTGAAACGAATTGCAAAAAAGCTTAAGCCATCTTCTTCAATCTTTGATTACTCTTTCTCTCTCTAAGCTTACTCATTCATACACTTGAGAGATATCTGTACTTAATTTTAAATTTTCAGCCTATTCAGAGGCAAACACAATCTACTTCTAGCTTAAAACAATTTTTGTAAAAAGGGCGAAATTCCCTTGTGACAAAACTATTGTATCTTCGGGGGTTGAAGATAGTGGAAACTTCAATCGGGGTTTGATTGAAGAAGAGGACGTAGGAGGCTTGTGTTCAAAGCTCCGAACCTCTATAAATTTGGCTGAGCATTTTCTAAACTCTATCTCTTTTTATTGTGCATTGTGTTTATTATAATTTTGTTGTGATTATTGCTTTAGAATTTTAATAATCCTATTCACCCCCCCTCTAGTATTATTTCTCTATCCTTTAAGGGTTTTTCAGGGAGCTGGGAGGAGGAATTGGCTGCCGTCTGAGATCAGTTTGTGTTTATATTTATTCAGTTTTCTTCGCATGTAACTACACATGTTTTTATTACACACGTTTCGCGAATATTTTAATGTAAATCCAGTTTTTATTTGGGCATGTATATGTTTATGTATACATTTACCATAATTTTTTCCGCTGCAGTTTTCAGATCAGCTTAAGCATTTCGGTTGGGTATTATTGACCATATTTTCTTTATTTATTTATTATTATATTATATAGAGTAGTGAACAGTAATACCCAACTGGGGTGTCTTACACAGAATATGAATTTTGTAATAGTATACAAGATAATCAATTTGATTTGTTTTCAGTGATATTCTCAGGATATAATTGCTATAGGGTTAGAGATAAGAAATACTTATTGGGTGAATTTATTACTCATTCCTTATTTTTCTTTCTCTTTCAGGTCAGTTTCATGGGGACTGAGAGAAGGACTTGACTATTGTTTGGGATCCAGTTTTGAGTTTAGTAACATGCTTATGATTTGCATGCTCACACTGTTCCATATTTGTACATAGTAGTATAATATATATATACACATATCTCATTTTGGACCCAAAGGGTTACCTCCGATGATGATAAATCTGAGAAATTCGGATCGATACTTTCAAGATATCAAATTGAGGATAGACGAGCAAACCCAAACCCAAAAATAAAACTCACAAACCAAATTCTAAGTTCATAAAATATAAAAACCTAAAATCCTAGCCCAAACCATTTAAATCCAAAAGCTAAACCCTTAAAATTAAAACCACAAAGAAAGCAAGAGCCCAAGCCCACTAAAAAAAAAAAAAAAAAAACACCCAAATCAGCTCGGTTGGAGAAGCCCAAAGAAAAGAAAGAAGGAGAGCAGACAAGGGGCCTGACGTGCTGGCCCAGTTTGCGAGTGCATCGCACGCTCGCGCTGGGGCCAGGGGCTTTTGCCTGCAGATGTACTGCGCGCGCGTGTACCTCCGGCGCTCCCCAGTTTTAATCCAATTTTCTTATTTTGTGGGCACATTTTCTTGCTCTCTAACATCTCTATCCTGTGCTCCATTTTCTCCACTCTCTTCATTTTGTTTTATGCACGTAATGATGACCAACTGCTGCTATCAGCAGTTATTTCACTGGTGCGCAAAATAAAAAAGGAGGGGTGATAGGAGCTGGGAGGGGATTCTTCAGAGACACAGAGAAAAGGAAACACTCAAACTTACTCAGATAAAATCAATCCTAGTTTTCGAAGATTGTTTGTGTGGTTGTCTAATTGCTCTCAATTCGCTATCAACAAAGTATCAAAACGATCAAATATCATGTCTGTTACCGAGGGATCTCCAATACAAATATTTATTCTATATTTGTTCATAAAAATTATTAATTATTGACTGGGTGTGTGTATATATATATATCAACTGTGTGTTCTCTGTTATTTTTGTATTAAATACATAAGTATATTTGATTTCATAATAAGCACCAAATGCATATATGCTTTAAACATTAAATGCGTATATATATATATATTGTAAGTATATATATATATGGTTTATAATAAACATTTGTATATAAATATGTAATATATATTCTGTCTATTTTTATGAAAATGTGTTTTGTATGAATTTTGTCATTATATATTTGTATATCATACTGTATATATGTGCTATATTGTATTATATGTGTGTATGTTTTGATATATATTGTATATGTGTATACCATAGCTATATTGTATGTTAATATATTGTGTATATTATACTGTTTATATGTAGTGAATATTTTGTATTTCTATAAAAATAATTTTATTCTTTGTATATATTCATATTAAGATTCTGCATGTATATATGTATAAAATAAATATTCTCTACTGTTTTATATATGTGTGTGTAACATGTATTTTGTACATTTATGTATGTGTGTTTTTTATATGAATTCTAATATAATGTATTTGCATATATATATATATATATATATATATATATATCAGTATATATATGCATTTATATATATCATACCATAAAAAAAATTTAAATACAAGATAAAATACTGTATATATATTTATTGTTATTTTTATTGTGTATACATTTACCGTATATAATTTTGTGTGTATATTATATAATTTTCAGTATATTATTGTATTCTGCATATTGTGTGTTTGTGTGCTCTTTCCTTGTCAAACATTTATTGCATGTGTCTCATGTGATGGAGGATAAGACAATAGTCGAACACAGAACCATCCATGGGAATCGACTATATTATGCAAAATTTTTATTAGTACCCTATTTTCTTATTATAATTGCCTTAACAAAAACTTTGTTTTGCAGGTTTATTTATTTAATTTTTAATTAAATTTATTAATAATTAGAATAAATATATAAGGATGTATAGAAAAAAATTATACTTTTTTTTATTTACATAAATGAATATAATTTATTGTATATATATGATTAGTAATAATATTGTATAGCGTGATAAGATGAAACTTAATTAGACTCAGTAACGCGTTAAACAAATAAACCATAAAAATGAAGGTTGACTCTTGGGTTGGGCGGTATGGATACCTAACACCTTGTTATTGTTGTACTCGACTCTTCAAACCTAACCATTGGGCTAGTGAGGAAGATTGGGTCATTTGTAATTGATACATAAATCATCTATCATCACCGATACATACTTTCCTGAGGCAACCTCGGATGACAACTTTATAGACTCCATAATAGACCATAAACCTATTATGCACTCATCTTGACCACGTTTAGGATAGTTAAACAAGAGTGACAAATCTGTCTTGGCATGATACTGTAGAACCCGCCGTCACGAGTACCTCTACTGTTGAATAATACTATTCTTTTTATTTAATAAAACTGAAAATTGGGTACCAGAGACGGGAATCCTACGAAAATAAAATCTACTGCTACTGTACATTCTTAAGAGGAAACTGAATCTGAAACTGAAATATATACAAGGGGCCCAAACTGGCCTTTTCATACATAATTGTTTCTGTACAATATTCTTTACAATCTGAGAATGTTTACATTGTGTACAAGACCCATTAGGTCCAAAACTGGAAATAAAATACATGTTGGGAAGTGTGTGTAGGGTCCCCTCTCGCAAGCCTCAATCCGCCCGCTCCTCGCCAGCAGCCAACCGACCTGAAAAAGATGGAAGAAGGAAGGGGATGAGTGATAAAGATCACCTAGTAAGCATTTCTTACTTCCCTCAACCTGTAGGACCCGCCGCCACGAGTACCCCTGCTGTGCTGAGTAATAACAATATTTGGGGAGCTTTTATTAATCATCTGAAAATATGGATACCCACGACGGGAATCCTACGAAAACAGAATAACTGAAACTGTACAATGCTTTACATTTCTATACATGCGGAAGCTCATCTGAATATACATCATATATATATATATATATATACATCTGAAATATACAACTGTTCTGTACAAGGGCCCACTGGCCTACATCATATACATATACTGTACATCTGGATACGAAACATGTACAACAATGACCACACAGGTCCAAAACTGATATACACTGATCGAGGTGTGTGTGCATGCCTTCTCCGTCAGCCTCGATCCAACCGCTCCTCGAACCCAGCACGAACACCTACAAAATTGGAAGAAGGAGGGGGGATGAGTGATAAAGATCACCCAGTAAGTGCTCCTTACTTCCCTCAATACCCAAGCAAGCACAACAATCACATAAACAAACACATACCTTGGCCTCGGCCCTAATCATACATCTATGCGCTTGCTGGAATCTGGAAACTGTTATCTGTATCTCATTCATTCATTATTATCATATGGATGCATGTCATGATGTGTATGTCATGTCATGCTAACTGAAAACTGGATGCATGCATCTGAATACCTCTCTCTGTACCCTCGGGTACCTGCTGTGCTGATCAGACTGGGTAATACAGGGATTCGGCATCCTGGCCATGTGGGTTAACTATTCTAGCTACCGGCTAGAAAGCTGAATCTGATATCTGCACTGCTACGATCTGACTGGTGTCAGAGAGCTGAAACTGAAATGCTGCTGAATCATCTGACTGGTGTCAGGAACTGAATCTGAAAACACTGCTCAGCGTTCTGACTGGTGTCAGAAGGCTGATTCCCACAGATGCCCCCTCGTATTCACCCTATACTCTCACCCGTACATCGGGTTCTGAATACTGCTGAATTCGGATCCCCTGATCCTCTCTGAAGCTACATGTAATGCCATGACATGCATATGCAGCTTATTAACTCATTATATGCTTATTTGATGCTTATCTGAAGCCATTAAATATTTATTCTGAATTCGCATGCTCAATTTCCCATTCAAATAACATTTTTCTGAAATTCTGCTGATGCACGGGCGTGCATGAAATGTGCACGGGCGTGCACCCTGACGCACGGGACCGTGCACTGGTCGTGCGCCTGGTCGTGTAACTCTCGGGAATTTACTATTCATTGTCCCTGAAATTGCCTATGCACGGGCGTGCGTATGCGGACACACGGGCGTGCATGTACATTTCCTGGCCGTGCATGGGTCGTGCATACGGGCGTGCATCTGGAGAAACACAGGCTCACGGCCGTGCCATACGGGCGCACGGTCGTGCGTCTGGTTCTTCAACAAAGCACCGCTCGGAAAATGCACAAAACGGCCAACCAAAACACATCCAATTGCAATCACACTCCAAATATACATTCCCAACACTTCAAACATCACCATTCAAGCTTCACATGCAACATGCATCATCAAACATGGAACCTACCATGGGATAATCTCTTTTCTCTTTCTAAGGCCATACATACAAACATGCATGCTTCAAGGGTGGAAATTTGTCATCCAAATCAACATGCAAGGCCATATAATTATCTCAAACAATCATCCACATGCAAGGAACACATCCATGGCATCAAGAAGCACAAAACATGCCGGGAAACTCAAGGAAAAGGTAAGAGAACACTTACCTCTCTCCATGCTTTGAAATCAAGCTTGAAATCACTAATCTCTTGGCTCTCTAATCGGATTGGGAGCTAATGGCTGCTGAGTCTCCTCTCTAGGAACGGGAGGCACTGAAATGAAAGAGAGAATATGGCTGAAATGCAAACGGGTGAGTAAAGAAATGAACTTAACTCACGGTTCCACTTAAATACTAGGCCATGCACGGGCGTGCACTAATGATGCACGGTCGTGCACCAGGGAAAATAAGTATAACTTATTTCTCGCTCGCTCGCCTAATCGAATCCTTCCGAAAGGATTCCAACGGAAGCCACATGGCTTCGAAAACTTACCAACTCACCCTTGAACTCAACCAGACTCCCAATCTCTCTCTGAATTCGATTTCTAACCCCAAAACTCTACCCCTAAGTGTTTCCGAATCTAGGATGCTACACAACCAAGCAAGCATCGAACAAGCAATAACGTACTTGGCCTCGACCCTAATCATACATCTAGTCGTTTGCTAGCATTGAAAATTGATTATCAATGTACTTACTGATTGCTGGATGTCATTATTAATGCATGTCATGTTATAAATGTCATGTCATGCTAAACTGAAAACTGAAATGACTGATGATGCATGCGTCTGAATCTATATCTATATGTACCCGAAGGTACCTACTGTGCTGATCAGGCTGATGAACACAAGAGTTCGGCATCCTGGCCAAGTGGGCTAAACAGTCTAGCTACTGGCTAGAAAGCTGAATGAAAAGTGCTGAACAATCTGACTGGTGTCAGAAAGCTGAATCCCACAGATGCTCCCTCGAGTTCACCCCAAAACTGAATCTCGTACATCAGGTTTTGAATGCTAAAATCTACTGAATTCGGATCCTTAGATCCTCTTTCAGGCTACATGTTGTGATATGATATGCATATGCAGCCTTTAGTGTCTAGTTTACTGATTTTATGATGCTATTAAGCTTATAAATAGATTTCCCATGCTTTATACTTTATTTTCTGCTTATTCTGAAAGTTCTGGCTGACGCACGGGCGTGTGAGGAAAACACACGGTCGTGCCACACACACACACGACCGTGCTAGGCAAGGGCACACGGGCGTGTGCCCAGACGCACGAGACTGCACGCTGGCCGTGTGGTCTGTCGTGCATGCTTCTGGAATCTGGGCGTATTTCTTCAATAATTCAGGCACACGACCGTGCTTCTCAAGCCATACGGTCGTGTCCATTGCTTCCAGGCCGTGCATACTTCGTGCACATGGCCGTGTCCTTATAGAAACAAGGGCACACGGGCATGCTCTTGCAGGCACACGGCCGTGCGTCCAGTTCTTCATAGACATGGCATATCTGGGACTTACAGAAAACCATCCAATTCTCATCCAAGCTGAAATTAACTTAAAACACACATCAATGGCACTTCTATAAGCATACATGACACTTCAATTTCATCACTCATTCATCCACACTCATTCCACCATGTGAATCTACCATTTCTCTCACTAACACGCACACAAGCAGAGCAAGCATGCATTCTGGGTGGAAATCATCATATGAAGCATCATTCATCATATATCAGCATACATACACGCCATAATATACTGGAAACGTTGGCAAACGTTCCCAAGCAACCACAATCATCACAAGCATGATGGGAAAGCAAAAAGGAAGTGAGAGAATACTTACCTCTTGACATGGCAGCAGAAAATCTCAAAGCTATCTACTCTCTTGCGGGATTTGGAGCTGTTGGATGTTGAATCTCTCGCCTAGGGCTGGGAGCTGCTAAGAACAAAGAAGGAGAAATGCTGAAAATAGGAAAATCGGGTGAGAAAACTAATAAATCTCCCGTCTCTCTCACAACCACCCACCTGCACGGGCGTGCAAGGTGAAGTGCACGGGAGTGCACCAAAGGAAATAGAGGAAATTCATTTTCCGTACTTCGCATGATTAAAATCTCCCTAAAGGAATCATACAAAGTCCACACAGCTCTGAAAAACTTACTAACTCACCCCTAAACTCTTATAGACTCCCAACCTATTCTTGAATCTCATTTCTAACCCCAAAACTCTACCCCTAAGGGCTTTTTTAACTTGGAATGCTACAAATACGATAAAAACCGGTGTCATAGTATGTACACACACCTACTTTGTATGACTTTCAAGCAAATATAAAAGTTATGTTTTGGGCATTATTAGTATATTTACACTACGTATTTTTCTGCTGCTATATTTCATCTCAGAGTTCAAGTATTTTTGTTATATATTAATGAAGCTATATGTTATTCTAGTAAGGTACATATGTATTTTAAATATATATATATATATATATATATATATATATATATATATATATATATATATATCTCAAAATTATATATAGTATTTTACAACAGGAAAGCCTACAGATTCTTGCACGAACTCAATCAAATTCACTCTTATATACAATCTTGGCCCAAAGAGTCTAGTTGCTAGTATCAAGCCTGCAGCCCAAAAAGGTTAAAAATAAAAACAATTATTCAGTTTTTCACTTATTATAATTAGTGATAATTAATTTTTAAACGTTATAAAAAAAAATACTTGAATTTTGATTTTTTTTTTTTTTTTATCATTAAGTCATTAACCAAATTTCTCATGAATCAATAATAGAAATTTATATGAATATTAACATAAATGTTGACTAGATACCACATCAGTAAGCTTCTATATTTCAGCACAATCAATACATATATTAGTATTTAGTCAATGTTTATATCGATATTTATGTTAGTTTTTGTTAAAATGATAAATTTGGATAATAATTTAATGATAAATAAAATTCAAAATTTAAATATATTTTTTAATATTTTAAAAATTTGTAGTTATAATTGTAATTACTAGGAGTGAATGCATTTAAGCCTCTTCCCATAGCATATATGCATCAACATACATATTAATCATATAAAACATCATCTTGATCATGCCTGCTATGTGCTATTTGTTTTATGCTTAAAATCTCATTATTGCCTAATGCATGGGCATGCATAATTGTGTGCACGGGATTGCATGAGCTTACATGGGCCGTGTGTCAATCGTGCTAATTTATATGATTTTATTTGATTTTTTCATTTTATGTGTACATAAAGTCGTGACATAATCATATACGATTGTGACTTGATCGTCCATGGGATTGTGAATATACATACGTAGAGTCGTGACATTCTTATTTTATGCGTACATAGAATCGTGACATTATCATATACGATTGTGACCTGATGTTACTTGATCGTACATGAGATTGTGAATATAACAATAATTATGTAAAACATGACTTATACGGATGTGTGTTACAGGTATACGGTTGTGCCCCGAACTTTGCTCAGCGTGACTCATGGCTGATTTTAACAGGAAGAAAGTGAGCAAATTTCCCGTGAGCCCAACCACCACCATTTCCTTAAGTGTTTGCTGATTCAATCCTTCAAACATGTTTCTCAAAAAGTCAAGCCCATTTTGAGTCAAAAAGGAAACAATCATGCATGAAGCTCTGCCCTGAAAACAGCTGAAGAAGAAGAAGAAGAAAGTGGTGAAAGAGATATTAAATAGGTTTATTTTTTTTTCCTCTTTAACAAGCTTAATACATGTGATTATGAGATTGGAAAGTAATGAATTTTGTAAGCGACAAAGAAATTTATTATCATAAATTGAAGTAGGTGGGCATTTTCTTTCCAGTTTTTTTCGTCTATTTATTTTTCATTTGACTGATTCAAAATCTGAGTTGGAATGGTGGAGAAAGTCAAATTCATAGTTAAATTCAACTGAGCACTAAACCCAATAATGGAACCACGAGGCAGATTGTGATTTGATTTAATGTGTAAGCGGTTTGCTCATGGAAGCAACCCAACCCAGATCAGAAACATTATTAAGATAAGAAAAGTCGACTTCATTTCACGGATTTTCAAACAAAATTCAGATAAAAACCTTTAAAATTTTCACATCCAAAAATAGACTAAAGCCGCCCCCCCACTGCTTCACCAAAGAAAGGAAGAAAGCACAAACTCTGATAAATATTTATTCAGCCAGGAAAGCCACAAACTGAAAAGAATACTCAGTTGAATCCCGGGTTATTTTTGAAAAATATAATGGCTGGTGAAACTAGCAATATCAAAGGAGTCCTCTCGCATGGCGGTCGTTACGTGCAGTACAACGTGTACGGTAACTTGTTTGAGGTCTCCAGCAAGTATGTCCCTCCCATTCGACCCATAGGTCGAGGTGCTTATGGCATTGTTTGGTAAGTTTTTACAATTCTTAAGGATTTTTCATAGGGTTTTTGATTCCGTAAGAAATTTATTTGGTATAATTGGCTTTAAGAGCAAATTCTTGCTTGTTGGAAAGTTGCGTGTAAGACAATAAAGAGTTTCTTTTTTCTCTCTATGATTTTGTTTCAGTTGTTGCTACATGGTTGTAGATGATTGATTATTGGGTTCTTTTTTATTAATGATATTTACTTTGATTTTTTTATTGAATGATGGGATGTCTGCTTCAGCGTAAGTGTTTATCTTATGGAGATAAACGGCAGAAGGGGACAAAAATATGGTATTTTTATTGTTAATTCATGTTGATTTAGCCGCTTCTACCAGTTTGTTGACAATTAAATAGCCATAATTTTGGATTGATACTTAAAATGTTACTTAGCTGCTCGGAATTTTTAATATTGGGGCTGTGTATTTGTGATTTGTTACTCTAGCAAAAGACTTCTTGATTGGTTGATAACTTTGTTCCATCTGGAAAATTTTGGTTTAGTGCTGCTGTAAATTCAGAGACACATCAGGAGGTCGCCATCAAGAAGATTGGTAATGCTTTTGACAATCGAATAGATGCGAAAAGGACGTTGAGAGAAATTAAGCTTCTTCGTCACATGAGCCATGAAAATGTAAGTTGTGTCTAACTGAAATATAACATCTTTGGTTTATGCTTCACGGTTGTCCTGAATTCTCATGATGATAATTTCACCCTATACCCTTGTTCTCATGATTTATTGTTTACTTATACACAGGCATCCAAATGAGCTATAGCCTGTAGGCTTAAGCTGGTAAAAATGCTTATACTTGAATTTTTTATGTAGTGGGTGTGCCATAACTCAGTACATGAGTGGATCACTGTTTTAGATTTGATAGTACTTTATTTGACATTTGTTCATGTTACTCTCAGCTGCCTGATTAGTACCTTTTCTGTATTTCATTTATAGTGGCTCCCTTGTAAATAAGCCAGGGAGCAATTAGAGGTGTTGTATGGATCTCTGAATCTTACACTCTGCATCCTAAGATTGATGATGTCAAATGCCTGATACTTGTGGCATGCTAGATATTATAATTTAATTTCACATAGATATCCACTTATCAGAACAAGATTTGTTTAAGTATGCATTCTCTATCATCAACCTTCAGTGGATGAGATTTATCATCCCCTGGAAGTGGCTTTACGTGTATCACTCGTTCTCTGTGTGAGCCTTTTATTTCTGACGACTTTTTGTGTATGCAATAGGTCATTGCTATCCAGGACATCATACGGCCCCCCAAAAAGGATACTTTCAATGATGTTTACATTGTTTATGAATTAATGGACACTGATCTTCATCAGATAATTCGTTCTAAGCAATCACTAACAGATGATCATTGTCAGGTTTGTCATTAGCAGCAATTTTTGGTTTGCAACTTTTCAATAAAACTGCTTTTATCAAATTATTGGCATATATGAGACATCGCTTTTGCTTCTTTTTTCTTATTAAAGTTCTTTAATCACATAGGATGACTTTTTATCTTAATATTATATTTCTAATTCTCCTTTTTTTTGATTAAGATGTGGACAAAGGGATGATTTCTAGGTTCTATAGTGGAAAATTATCTATTTTTCTGAATTTTGCATTTCTGCACTGGACAATCATTCTATGTATGTAGTTTTTACATGTGGGAGTATATTGAGTTGTTTCTAGAATATGATATTGAGTTTCAAAAAACATTTGCAGTACTTCTTATATCAGTTGTTACGAGGACTGAAATATGTACACTCAGCCAATGTCCTGCATCGTGATCTCAAGCCCAGCAACTTGCTTCTCAATGCCAATTGTGACCTCAAAATTGGAGATTTTGGATTGGCAAGGACAACTTCTGAAACAGATTTTATGACTGAGTATGTTGTCACACGTTGGTACCGAGCACCAGAGTTGCTCCTCAATTGTACAGAGTACACTGCTGCAATTGATATATGGTCTGTGGGTTGCATACTTGGTGAAATTATGACCAGAGAACCTTTGTTTCCTGGGAAAGATTATGTCCATCAGCTCAAACTTATCACTGAGGTATGATTATGGGTGGTTGGTGAGACTTATTTAAACTGAAGCTATGAAATATCTTTGCTGCAGTTCTTCACAATCTACAGCAGCCCATTATTACTGGTATATTACAACCTAAATCAAGACGGCACCAACCCAGTTTAGAAGTTGCTGAACCATTTCAAGGACTCTACACAAAAACTCATACAAGTGACACATTTAAACACAGATAAAAAGACACTAAAATTGTTCACCTTTGTTTATACTCTAGAGGGAATTGCTCCTTCAGTAAGGTTTTGCGCCTATTAACATGCAAAAACTTTAGTTGCTTTTGAAATATTTCTAGGTGAGGTGGAATGCCTAGATGGACTTAATTTTGAGAGCCAGATACTGATTATAACAAACTGCCATTTTTTAATCCAAAACCAGAAATCTTTGTTGATTCTTTAGGTCTCTTTTGCTTAACCTACTGGCAGAACCTACCTATTCTCTTCTTTTCATTTTGTGGAAGATAAGTAGATATTGAATGCTGTCATTCCAGCAGTAAGAACTGAGTAAAATTCTACTTTCTTCTCAGTGTTCATGCTCATAACATCATCCGTATTTCATCTTAAAGTTAATAGGTTCACCTGATGATGCCAGCCTTGGATTTCTCCGAAGTGATAATGCCCGAAGATATGTTAGACAGCTTCCACAATACAGGAAGCAAAATTTCTCAGCTAGATTTCCCAATAATTCTGCAGGGGCTGTTGATTTGCTAGAGAAAATGCTTGTTTTTGATCCCAACAAACGTATCACGGGTACGAGGACAGATATAGATTTCCTGCACATCTTTTTTTTTTTCTCTCTCTGCCCTGTCCAACGCATTAAATGTTTTTTTTTTCATATAGTAATGCTTTCTCATCTGTTTGCAGTTGATGAGGCACTTTGTCACCCATTTTTGGTATCTCTGCATGATATCAATGATGAGCCTGTCTGCTCCAGATCTTTCAGCTTTGATTTTGAGCATTCATCATGTACTGAGGATCACATCAAGGAGCTCATCTGGAGGGAGTCAGTGAAGTTCAACCCGGACCCAACTTGTTAGGAGCTTCCTTTGCTTGTTCTGTAGAAATTCATGCAAAACAATCTCTTTTCCCCTTGTACAATGTATGATCCATTACTCTTACCTAGAGTGGATAGGAATAGGAACAGCATTTGCTGTTCCTAGGCAATGAGTAAGGAGATTGACAATAGCTTCTCTGAGGTGTTGGGGATTGAAAAATATGCTCAGGAGGCCAACTGCATGTTAGTTTAAGTACTTAACGAATCTGTTAAAAGCTGCTTGAACTCAGTTTGATAAGAAACTGGTAGAAAATTTTTTTCGAGTGTTACTACTAGTTGGAATTTTAGCATTGCAAGCAAATATTGTGGATATCATATTGTTATTGTTCATGGATCTGACATATCTCTTATTAGAACCTTCTGAGTTGATATAATAACCTGTTTGCTTGCATCTGTGTCGTTGGATTGCTTTTTCCTCTGTAGGTTATTGTATCATGGAAACTAAGATGCAAACAGAAATTCTGGCAGGACAATATGGTTGTGAGTGCTAAATCTGAGAAACCTTTCCATCCAGAGATTAGATCAGGATTTGAAAGTGTTGATGCTAAAAATTTCACATTGATCAGGAGCCAAGAGTTGTAAGTTAATATAAATTTATTATCTCTCTCTTCTAAGACGCTTTATAAGGCAAAACTATATGGCTAATGAATGTCAAAGCAAATAACATTTTGTCACTTAAGTGATTTGTTATGAGTGTATTGAAGAAACATCAACAGTGGTGCTATGAAACCCCTTAATTGGAAGGTTGTGTTGATGCAAAAAATTCACGTTGAACAGGATTTAAGGATGAAATTATGATGTTCCCGAAGTCCAAATTTAACAATACTTTGCGTTTGTAAGTGGCAAACATCAAACAGTAATAAAGTTCAGGCATTGTGGAAACTTGTTTTTAAGGAAATAGATACTCAAATCCTTACATGTAGAAGTTTCCCTGTGTGAACAGATTAAATCTGTATCAAAAATACTGCTTGTAGTAGCATGATCGTAGTTTAATGTTATCAATAGGCAGCCTATCTTCTGGAAAATTACACTTCGTGATCTTCTCTGGTCCCTGATCCGACAACAACTCACATGGTTTAGGAGTTACGGCACTTGAAATACCTTCAACATCTGTACAGTTCCATTGTAGCTTCTTTGGCTTCGCGGTCAGTCCAATGGTCACATTAGATATGCAAATTTCAGAAAAGGTATCACCAGGAATCCCCTCCAATCTAGCAGCCATCGTTACATTCTCTGCAACAATGTCCCGATAATTGATATTCTGAATCACCGGAAGCGCTTTTGGATCATATTTATTATCAGGATGATCTCCATAATTGCCCGTCATCCAAAACACCCATTTCATGGTTTTCATTGTCATCCCTCTGACGTATATGTCTTTCACAAAGCCTCCTCTGCCTACAGAAGTTTTGATCCTGACCCCAGATTCAGAATCAATGGCTGTAATGTCTTCTGCCCTGACATCTTCAATCCCACCAGACATTTCACTACCCAGAGCAATCACAGCACTGAATGGAGAAATGCATGTAAGTCTTCGGATGACAAGTTGCTTTGTTGGCATCCCAAAAGCAATACCATACTCATCCCAGCCACTTTTAACGGCTACACAATCATCTCCGGATACAATGTAGCAATCCTCAATCCTGGTATTTGTGCAAGAATCTGCAACCAAAATCAAATTGTTAACTCAGTGTTACTGCAACTCATTAAAGTGGTTGTGGTATTTTTCTTTCTCACCTGGATTGATGCCATCAGTGTTTGGAGATGTCACTGGTGCTAGGATTGTTATGCCTTGAACAATTACATTGCTACAAATACATGATCAACTTAAGATCAGTTTTATTTAATTAAATACCTGCCCAGCATTTACATTCTTCTCCTTTGTCTTGGTTTTTCAACACATAAAGGAAACATGTAGGGGTGGACTTAATTAATTTGTGACGAATCGGTTCAAACTCATATTAAATTCATAATGTCTAGTTCAAACTCATTTAAACTGGTATAAAGTAATAGTATTGTCGATAAAATAAACAATATTATAAATGGACAAATAAATGAATTTCAAACTAAGTTGTCAAATTAGAGTTACAGCTCGAGATTGGCTTATTCTAATTAAATCATGAATTCTAGTCATTCAAGCTTGGGTTAGATCCACCTCCAGAAATAGGGGTCGATTTGAGGCGAGTTGGCTCAACTAAGCTTGAAGCAAGTTCAAGCTTAAGGGCGTTTCATACTGTCGAGCTCAAGTTTGGGGGATGTTTAACTTGTCAAACTCACAAGTTTGGTTATAGTATCAAGTTGAGTTCAATTTGAGTTTGGCTCGATACAATAACTGAATTTGAGTTCAATTCTCTTCAAACTAAGCCAAGCTCAAGCTAGTAAGAGGAAAACTCGTTGAGCTCAAAGCTAACTCAAACTCGACTCTTTCAAGCCAAGCCAAAGTTTTGGCTTGGACATGAATCCACTCTTACCTAAATACAAGGATAAGCAAGTGAAGAGAAACCTGCAATAAGTAGGATGAATATTCCAGTATGGAGAATTGATCAATGTGAGACTGGATATCTGAATATCCTCAGAGTACAAGATTTCAATAAGGTGAGGCCGGGTATATTTTAGCTTTTTCGCACGGAATTTTGTCCACCAGGGTTCACCCTGACCATCAATGGTTCCATTGTCCCCTGAGAGCAAGTAAAATTCCATCTCTTCCTCAACAATCCCAGAAAATTTTCCAAAAATTCAATTGTGAATAATGCAGTAGTCAATACCTGTTATCACAACATCAGTGAGATTGGTTCCAAAAATTAGGCTGCCATATCTGCCTCCTTCAGCATTATCCCTTCCTCGCCCATATGATGGCAAGGGTTCAATAAGGGGCCATTCACTCTCCTCCTAATCCAATTCATAAATTGTTAGAAATCATTAACAGAGTTGAATCAAAATGTCATGCCGAAGACATTATCAGCCGAACCATATAAAGGGTTTTACCCCTTTGACCCTGGTTGCGGGCCTACTGCTTACAATGACTCCCAACCAACCCTGAGAAAACTTTTGGTGAACAACTAATGGGCATTATTTTCTTATGGGCTAATACTTTGAACCGTAATTTACCAACCTGAGAAGCAAGAAGAACAGCATCCCTGTGAAGGTACAAAGTGAAATGGCTGGTGAGATTGAACCTTCCAGTCAACCATTTTCCAGGAGGAATAAGAAGTTGTGACCCGCCATCTGATGCGAATCGGCTCAGATGATCTATTGCAGCCTTAAAAGCCTTCGTGTTTGATGTAGTTCCATCACCAACCCCTCCAAAATCTTCTAATGAAGCACTGTGAGCTCTGCAACTTATGGCCGGATACTCAAAGGACTCCAAATGATGGGCTCTTTTTCTACTCTCAACTCCGTTTGTGTTCAACAAAACTAGTACGCCAAGTAATCCGATAATATTAAGTACCTACAAAAGAGATTGTCGAAGGGATGTTAAGAAGTCAGAGATAAGACAAAAGACTAAAACAGAAGAATATTCACCTGAGTTCTTCTGAGACTTCTACGTAGGTCATCCATTGTCCAAAAAGTGGGAGTGGCTTCAGGCTTTAGCTTGTAAAATAACAAGGAGTCCAGAAGACTTGTTTTAGTATATATAGAGGGATTTGGGTTTAATGAGTATGAAGAACGAATTTTGTTGCTTATTTCAAGGAAACCTTGCAGAGATTAGCCCCACAACTCCATAACTGGCTACACTAGATGGGTCAAGTTTCTCGTTTTCAAGTCCAAGCAAAACAAGAAGAATAAGCGGAAATCATGGAAACCACTAGAAAGTAGACAATGTCTTTAAAAAAGTTCTTGAAATGTGGTAAAGACATGGCATTCTACACAATTATAGTCTTAAGAAATTCAATTCCATCTGCATAAAAGTTGAAAATTACCTACCCCTCACCCACCCACAATTGATGGGATATCACTGAAAAACTGCAAGGAGTACTGTAACTACACTCTTCACTCACATGGCAAGCCCTCCATGATTAGTCTGGATGATAATTTGGTTGACTAAAAGTGTACGAGTTCAAACCGTTAAAAAATTATATTAGGATTAAATTTTTGATCTTATCCTATCTGAATCAAGTTTCTTTAAACAAAAAAATACTTACAAGTTTATTAGCTCATGAATATGCAATTTTTTGCATTTCTTCCAAGCAACATTATTGAGTAATAACCATTTAATCAATGTAAGCTAATTTGAACATGTTTGAATTGAAGTTGGATTGGGTTGAATTTGAATTGAATCAAACATAAATATTATATTTATATTCGGATTCATTCGTTATGATTTAGTTCATATTAATCAAATTCAATTTATATTTGATTCGTATTTGTATTCATATTTACGTTTGTTTCATAGAATTTGTATTTATATTATATTAAATATTATAATTAATAAAATATAATTAAAATTTTAATTTAAATTTAAATTTATATTCATATTCGATTTATATAATTTGTATTTGAATTAATATTTATTAATTTTTTAAATTATAGTTTAAATTTAAATTTATATTTACGTTTAAATAATTTATTTAAATTAAATTTAAATATATTTAATATGAATTAAATCCGAGCCATTATCTATCCATAGTTCAAAGGGTGCGGCTTCAATCTCTAACCTATCGACAAAAGCTACATGTGAGATCCACTCTAGAGGCTAAAAAGTTGAAAATAATTGATTGGGTCCATGCATGCGTCACATTCCCTTGTCCGTTGGTGCTCTCTGTTGGCACCTTGTGACAAAATTCACGTCCATAATGGCCAGCCGCTCTTCACGGCCCAAATTATCTTGGACGTGAAGGGCACACGGACCCACGTAGCACATTTTGGTCACGCATGTGGGTCTCTCTCCATTCAATTGTGTCTAACCATCTGTTTAAGTTTAAATTGAATTTAGAGAATTCATTCAAATCAATATACAAAATTTTAAAAAAATTATTGATACGATAAATAATATTATTAAATAAATAAACAAATCGATCTTAATTTTAAGTTTTTAAGTTAAAGTTTTAATTTGAGATTGATTTATTCAAATAAAATGATAGATTTAAATTGAGTTAATTCAAAATCGAATCAATCATGGGTGTAAATTATTATTAGATAAGATTGAGGTCAATAAAGAAGGAAAATGTATTTTGATTCCTACTTTGGTTTCAGGTAGTGACTTTTGTGGTTTGGAGTAAGTCCAAAGTAGGTTTCTTAGTGCATAACACGAGGCCCACTTCTTTTTTTTGGTGAGCAACAAGGCCCACTTCTAGCTTTCGGTATTGGGTCGTAGTGGGGCAGTTGGGCGGATTTGAAATCGTGAAAAAAATCGTTGAAAAAGAAGAAACAGAATAGTCAAGAAGATAAGTTTCCATTTAAGTCAAATTTAAGTTGAAATGTTTCTTTTTTTTTTTACGATTTTTTTAAAGTTGTTATTTAGTATTCGAACAAATTGAATTCGATTTTAATTTAACAATTCTGGACTCAAGTTGACCCTCTGCTTGAATTGCATCCAACCCCAGGTTTACTCCAAATATGGGCCAAATTGGGTTGGGCTAGTCCTAGATCTTTATTGGCAGTAGAGTCTAAGCCTGGAATAATTCGTAATTTTCTCCTGCAATATTCACACGGCAGTTTCCAAATCTTATGTAAGGGTGACATACATACTCATTATAAATATATATAATTTTATTATTTTTTTTCTTTACTCAATCTAATGTAACAATATATGTTTTATCCGCATAAGTGAAAGACTTAAATATATAATCACGATATATATGTGTTATCGATTGTGAAGTATATGCCTTTTGTCAAAGGAAGAATAAGCATATCATACAGAACGAACTAGAGAGCATATAAAATCAATTGAATATACATCGCACACAAATTAGTATGAAAGAATAAAAAGGAAAGGATGTGTGATTACTTGATTAACCAAAAATATAGTTACATCCAACAAAATCAATATTATTTTAACTTCTCATATTTTTCATTACAATGAATAAATTTATAATTAACTTGTTATATCACGCACATAACAGAATAATGAGTTTACATATTAGAATTTTTATCCTTAGGAGAAATCTTAAAACGGTTTTTCATTGATTAAGTTCAAATCTATTACAAGCTCTAGTAAGAAGTTTTACTCAGTAACATATTATATATTCGATATATAAATGATATGAGATCGATGAAGATAATTTGTGCTGAAAACTCATGAGTTTTTTGAAAAAACAAATAAAATATTATAAAGAGAAAGAGAAGTACAATCTTGTTTAAAGTTTGATAAAAGAAAACAAATGCAAAAAGAATTAGGGTTGGATTTGATCTAATTGAGCTTGAATCAAACTGAGGTCAAATTTGATTTGAATATAAAAAAGTTAATTCAAGATCAGTTTGATATCAATGAGTTAAAATGAAAACTCAACTAAAAAATAATTTAACTTTGGATTCAATCAAATTCAAACTTGATTAACAAATAATTTAACCTTGAATTTGATCAAACTCAAACCTGACTAATTATGAAGACAAGTTTATTCCTTAGCTTGAATTTAGATTGTATTGAGAAAACACCACCTAGGGATGGCAATGGGGCAAGGAGAATAAGGGAATAATGGGGAATCCTACTCCTCTCTTTTTGGGAAATATTTCCCTCTCCTTCTCCATCCCAGAACAAAGTGTCAGAGTATATTTATAATAATTCAAAATTTTTAAAAGTAATTTAATATGTAAGAGTTTGAGATATATAAGTAAGACGATGAATTAGGAAAGAGATGAGTTATAAGTATTTTTATTTATATTTCTAATTTATCATTGATTGTGAAGATTTTAGTTGTTCTCTCTCAATCCATTCACATCAAGGAATCCACTTCCCCTTGTAGTCAGGGATGAGTCAACAGGAAAAGCATCTATCGGTTTTAGATTCTAAACTCGCAGATCTTTAGAACAGAAATGAATAAATAACTAAGCAGTGAAATGAACTAAAATGGAAAGTCATGATCTCACTGACACTTTCTTTGTTTAGAAAACTGATTATGACAGAACCCACACTAGGCAAATACAGAAATATATAAAAATCATTTGAGAAAGCATACATACACTGACACAAACTTCTTCCCTTGCATACATGCATATAATCTGCAACCCTTTCAAATCTAGATGTTATTCAAATCCCACAAAGCAAATACATATAGGCCAGAAAATGAGAGAATCAACATCACTTATCTCCAAACAGGTATCCCAGTGAGGAATCTCCACCAGGAACCGATTTGACTTTTGTTGAAGGACGATCCTGAAAAGCATTTTAACTAGTTGGTAGAAGAAAATCATATAATAAAGTTTCATCTTCTTTGCAACTGTGTCATGAGGAGAACTCACTGTTATAAAGTTGCCTGAGTTCTGGCCTTGAGTCCTTGGGTGGTTGTTTGAAGCATTTTGTTTCCCAGAAGTTCGAGCATCAGGATTTGTCTCTGTGGGCGTGTCAATACCATAAGGTGGAACGCTGACAGTAGTCCGTGAGGCTGGAGGCTTAGACGGTTGCTCGTGCTCAGAACTAAACAGATAGCCTAGGGAACTTTGTCCGCCGCCGTAGCTCCCACCTCTACTCATGGCTGTCTTAGATCTGCTTAATTATCCAAAAAATATTACAGATAGCAAGAGAGGAAAGGTAAGAACCCTAATTATATTGTGTTGTGATCATGTATATATATATGTAACATCCCTATGCTAATAAGCACACGCGACATTATAAATGGCATGGGAGTTACTTTACAAATGAGTTCTGTAAGAGAAGCGCATGTAACATTTCGACGTAATTCCCATTTTGGTTTGTAAAACAAGACTGTGATAAATTCGAGCTGAATTTATTTATCTTCCTAACAATATTATTTATTTTTCTGACGATATTATACATTTCTCATACAGTACTGTATACTCTTTTGGAGATATTATTTACCTAGGATGCGCTTAAGCCATGCAAGGATAGTCAAAACGACACTTCAGCTGTGGCTTTCCAGTGTAGGCTGGTGAAATGTCGAATCAGTAGCCAGGCTTAATCACCAATTAAAGCAATATTAAACTCAATTAAAACTTATTTTACTGTTGATAAGTCAATTAAATTAACTATAATCCTTTACTAGCACACAGTTTTTAACTTTCTTAATACAGGGTTAATGCTGGCCCCATTTTACTGGAGGGCTGTTGCACCTACTAGAGAGGACTTGATCGTCTTCAACCTTACAATCCAATCAAGGCCGAGACCAGGGCCACTCCATCTCAGACTGAAATTATAACCTTAGCTCGGACTTGATTTTATTTGAGTTGGTATAAAATATCATCAAAGTTGTAAATAGAACGAATTATCAAATCGGTTCGAATTAGCTATGATATAATTATCATCAATAATGACAAAATTCTGTGGCTTGGGCCTAAACGACAATATTTTACTCAACTAGGAGGCAGATAAAGAGGCATGGCGTAATCAATTAATGGAGTTGAATGAAGATAAAGGAATGACTTTAACATCGAACTGATATATAAAAAGTCGAGGTTTAAAACAGGAATGATTTAGGTTGTTTAATTTTTATATATATATAGTTCGGTTGGAAGGGAACTTGTAGGGCAAAGGCCAACTGATTTTTTTCAGCTTATGGTTATTCGAATTGTCATATGATCTTCTATTCCAAAGGAGGTCAAAGCTAAAACTTTAATGGCTTGGTCAAGTTTCTCCCAGTTCTTCTCGTTCACAACACATATTTATATCTTCGTCAAAGAGATTTAAAGTATGTTATTTCATGATTACTTCTATCTATCGCAGTTTATTTTCTATAGTATGGATAGAATGGTTGTGTATTCTATCAATATGACATTTTCTATTGAGATATTGTTATATATATTTGTAATTTAGTTCAATCTAGGATTTTGGACTTTGAGACGAAGTTTAAGATCTCATCTTAGCTTTAAGTTATTTGATATTTACCTAGCTAGCTACTTAGAGCCCATGTGATTCTTTTATTGTTGATTTTGAGTATATATATGACTTCTCTTGAGGTATACCCCTCGTATTGATATGATTTTAACTCTAACTTTGTAAAATGTTATCCCTAGAGGCCAAAGTGAGGGGAGGTTTGTTCAGTTTAATCCCTAAGTTCATTGTAAGTGGTATTGGTTTGACAGTTTGCTCTCTATCTTTACTTATTTCACGATTATAACTGTTTTTCATGATTTACTTTTAGTAGTATGAGTGAAATAATCATGTGTTCTATCAGTATCACGATTTCTATCAAGATATTGTTACATATATTTATAATCTAGTTTAATTTACGATTTTAGACAAAGTTTAAGATCTCACGTCAACTTTAGATCATTTGACATTTACCTAGTTAGGTAAGTGCTTCTTTTACCATAAGTTTTAAGTTTGTGACTTTCCGTGGGATATGCCCATTGTACCCTATACTATATTTTCTTTTCCAATTAATCCTTAATTTCTTAAAAAAAGAGGTCTTCTGCCGTTCCAAAAAGTGAGAGCTTCGGCAAAATGCAACTTAACTATGCGTAAAATCGAGATTCACATGATTAAATTAAGAATGTTTTGCTGTATCAGGTTCTGGGAAAGTTGGAAGAGACTGAACCATAGCCATGAAAGTGTCGAGGTCTAGTCACTTATTGGAGCCCATATGTCTCAACCTTTTGCATTAGTTGACGGAGAACTATAATTTCTATGGCCCTAAGATCACACATGCAAAGAATGTCAAATTTTGAAGTTATTTAAAGGCCAAAGGACTTGTTCCCACCCTTAGTTTGAGGCGGGGACAAGTGCCACCCCCAAGGTTTCAAAAACCCAATTTCTCACTCTTGGATACATTTTTAATAATTTTTATACTAAAATGATTAAAATACCTTTTTAAAAATTAAATATTTATAATAAAACTATAAAATAATTTTAAATATAAATAATTTTAAAAATATTTAAAATTTAAAATATATATTAAAAAACTTTTTAAAATATATTAAAAATTTAAAAAAATAAGGCAACTAAGGCTGCCGATGTCGGCGGTGGTGGCCGCCACTAACAGAGCCAGGTGGTCGTTTCCGACCACCTGGCTCTAGGGGAGGCCAGATCTGGCCTCCTTATTCGGTGGAGACGGTCAGATCTGACCATCTTTGCCAGAAACAAAGGTTGAAAACTGCTGGTGAGACCAAGACCGACCATTTTTGGCCGTTTTCGACCTTTGTTTTTTTTGTTGAGGCGGTCAGATCTGGCCTTCCCTAAAATCAGGTGATCGAAAATGATCACTTGGTTTCGTTAGTGGTGGCCACTGCCGCCGACACTGGTGGTCGTGGCTGTCTTCTTTTTTTTAATTTAAAAATTTTTAATATATTTAAAAATTTTTAAAATATTTTATATTTATATAAAATTTATTTTATTATTTTATAAAATTTTAATCGTAAAATGATAAAATTACCCCTGAAATGTTATTGTTTTTAATTATATTTAATATTAAATTTAGTTAAAGGATGGAAAACTGGGTTTTTAAAACTTAAAGGGTGAGATTCTGTCTCCGCCTCAAGCTATGGGTGGGAATAAGTCCTTTGGCCCTGTTTAAAAGCTGAGTAGTGGGGCTGAATCTGGAGCCCTAGCGTTGCATTGGACTCAAAATTTGGTATTTGTCGAGTATCCCACATTGATCAGGAATTAAATTGGGTGTGGATAAGGAAAAGACTCATTCTTATGAGCTAGTTTTTGGAATGAGAAGGGTTCAATAACATCTACGGAGGCCTAACAAGTGGTATTAAAAACTATAAGCTAAGAATAATTTCATTTGAAGTCTATGAAGAGACATAAGTCTGTTTGATTTAGTCTATAAAGAATGTTAAGTTTATATAGCCTGAATTGGTTTAAGGCATAGACCCCAAAAAAAGAGAGGCTCCAAATTTATCATAAAATAATATTCTTATTAGTCAAAATTGCTAAATTTTCTTTCTTTCAATAAAATAGTTATCATATCTTGAGGATGTTGAAACTGTATCTAATTAAGAATAATCTAAATTTGTCAAATTATGATTTAATGTTATAGTCTTTAATGAAAACATATAAAGAAGCAAAAAATGTCTATATATGTCATTTTACTAATAATAGATTAAATATGTATTTTACCATATAAACAAATTTTGTATGATCATTAAAAAATCATGAAAATAACTATAGTTTAGGGTCATTGATATTTTTGAATCGGCCCTAACGATAGCTTTTAGCATCTTTCCTCTTTTCATTAACCCACTTTTTACTCTCTTATTTATCCAAGCCACATTTTTTTTTTTTTTGTTGGTAATTATCGCAATGAATAAGTTGTT
The DNA here is from genome assembly GCA_026122585.1 of Anacardium occidentale. Taxonomy (NCBI): domain Eukaryota; kingdom Viridiplantae; phylum Streptophyta; class Magnoliopsida; order Sapindales; family Anacardiaceae; genus Anacardium; species Anacardium occidentale. Next base: position 93,766 of record JAJEJH010000502.1, on the reverse strand, counting down.
TGCAATTGTCCAAGTAACCATCCAAGCCACGTTTTCATTCAAAACAGGAAATAAACCAACAAACAAAGAAAACAGAAATCATTTTATTCATAAATAGGTATTTACATAGATAAACTAGATAACTTGAAGAACCGTGGCCTCCCATTTCCAATCATTCAAGATATCAGAAACCTCCCACACTCAATTTTAAAGCTACCCACAACCTTGAAGTTGTCCAAATTTCTTCTTTCCTTCTTCAATACTAGCTACCCTTTTTATACTAAACGTATCCCTTAAAACCCTAAATCTTAACACATCGCTTGAAACATGGTGGAGACACGATGGGGACGACAATAAGTCAATTATGAGAGTGAAAAGTTTTACCCGCAAAGCTGGCGCATATGAACACGGGAAAACCATTACTTGTGTAAGGAGTCTCTACTTGAGAAAGAACTTCAGAATGTTTATGAGCATGGTGAATGCAATGCCCAATAATCGAATCACCAAGTTCCACATGTTGATGTAGCCTGCCACAATTGGGCTGATAAAAGCCGCCAAAAATATGGTGTAAATTTTGACTATGTACTGTATTATTGCTTGAGGACTCCTTAGAAACCCTGCTGAGTAAAACCAGAAAGCTCTTAAGTTTGATGCTACGTATGCATTTTGTATGAAATTCTGGTTGAGTTTGAATCTTACATTCAGTCGTCTTGGGGAAATCGTCAAATAGTGAAGTCAAATTCTTCAACAGACTCTGGTACCTCAGAATAGACACACCCACATCAAGAATAAATCATGTAACACCAATACATTCATAACTAGGGCTGCAATTTTGAGCTTGAGATTGACTCATTTGGGTTTATGCAAAACTCAAGTTTGAACTTAACATTTTGAATGTTGCAAGCATGAGCCTAAACTCGAAATGACTTGCTAACTCTACTTGAAAATTATGTAAAACTCATAATTTATATACTTATCAATTATTTTGACATTGAGAGTTAGTTTTAATATTAACGTAAATGTACAAATTTTAAAAGTTGAGGGAGTCAAATAAAATTTTTTATATTATGATATAAAAGTTTTGTAGAATGGTAAATGTAAGTTTTAGAGGTCAATATATGATTTTATGAGTGTAAATACAAAATTTTATATTTTTAAGATTTTACAGATATTATACTTGAGTAAAGTTGCAAACTTGTGAGCTCATCGAGACTAAAAACAGCAAACTCAGACTATAATACTTAAATTATTTGAGTTTGAGTTTGATTTGACAATAATCAAATTGTAATGTTGGATCCAAAAATAAAACTTAAAAGGGGTTAAATTTAAATAAACGGAAGTAAAAATTCGTGAGCTCATTGAGCTTAGAAACAACAAACTCAAACTATAGTACTTCAATTGTTTAAACCTGAATTTGGCTTGACAATAACCAAACTAAAGTGTTAGACCCAAAAATAAAACTTAAAAATAATAAGGTTAAATAAAAGTAAAACAAATGGAGGTAAAAAATCTTGAGATTACGAAGCCCAAAAATAGCAAACTCAAATTATAACACTTAAATTGCTTGAGCTTGCACTTGGCTCGATAATTACCAAAATGCATTGTTTGGGATTCAGAAATAAATTTTAAAGAGATCAAAGTTAAATAAAGTAAAGTAAACGAAGGTAAAATTTTAGAATTTATATTAATATTTTACATATATTAAACCACAAATTTTCAAAATCAACGAGGCAAGCAGAGCCCGACTTGTTTACAACCTTAATAAATAATAACTGTGTAGGAGAAAGGGTTACGGGTTACCAGCACTGTGCCTCCTGGCTTGATCGGTGACTCGATCACAACTCGGGCCTTCCTGCATTGTGATATTCGATTAGCATCAAATTTTGCTTTCTTAATCAAGTTGGCAATAGATTGCTTAAGCATTACTTTATGATTAATCTGTCTCCATCTATTGAGCACTCATAGAAACTGCATCCTCTGGTGAAAGGAATGGATGTCTCTTTCCATTCTGCAGTTGAGTTAAAACTCTTTGAAATTATGAAATAGCTTCAACATGAATCATATTTGTAACGTAAACTGTAAAAGATATTACCCAAGTGCCAATTCACCCCGGCTGTGAACTCATCATCTTCACAAATGTGCTCCACTTTGAACTTCACATGCTGGCCCATGCTTGCCATAAGTTGTTCAAAGAACAGCACAACTTCCTGTAATGGCGGACCCAGAGGGATCAATGTAAAATTTCATAGGTTGTATTGAAATTTTAGGTCTTATCGATTCACAGTTAAACCATCGATTTTACTATGGTTTAAAGCGGTCTAATGAACTTCACAAATGATACCTTTTTCCCCTTGAATGCTTTAGGAAAGGAACATTCCTCAAAGTAGCAATTGTTCGAGATGTAAGCATGTAATTCCTCGGAGTTCTTCTCATTGATGCATTTGTAGAAGTCTCCTATCGTATCAGTTGCAGAAAATGGAGATGGACTTGACTCAAACTCGCCAATGCCTGCTGATGACACAGCTGTGGAGAATTTGGTCTCTGCTTGCCTTCTCAGGGACATTCCATATTGTGTTTTTATCTTCCGCTGCTTTGGCATACGTAACCCTTTAGAAGGCAGAGAGATGAGGGCCATTCCTTCCCTTCCTCTAAAGCTCAAGCTTTGCTGCAGCAGGGCTTTTCCCGAGAAATTGAAGGCTGCAGCCATTGCCTTCTCAGAATGATGAGATGGGCAATCGTGCGATTAGAGTTTCGAGAGTTAGAATTAATAAAGGATACCATTAATGACAAAACAAAGCAAAGAATAAAGTTGACATGCTTGTGTGTGCCTTAAAACATTAGGAGAGGGATCATCAACTGTGATTTTATGCTTTACTTCTGTTGCTTGAAATAAAACCAAAGAATCTTTCTCCTATCCTTGTCACGTTACGAAATGAACTAAGAGAAAAAGAAACTAAAAACTAAAATCATGGATAAAAAACAAGATAGATTTACATGATTTGACAGCATTAAAATTTTTATTAATTTTTATAACGGCGTATCTATACAAATATTTACAAATAACCACAAGAGTTTCACCTCTTTGACCAGCATCAGTGAGGTGACATCGAATTGGGATTAATACAAGTTAAACTAAATTTGAACATTCTTGATTTGAATTCAGTTTGGTCCCTAAGTTTAAAATTCAAAATTCGACTCCTCCTCATATTTAAGATTTATGGTTTAGATTAATAACTCGAGTTTATAGTTTATTATCGAAATAATATTATTTTAGTTAATAATGACAAAACGACATCATATTAATAATTGTTTGACATGACTAAACTATAATAGTAAGTCAAGTTTGAATGAAATTGAATTATTTATTAAACTCGTGAATTAAATCAAACAAAACTCTTTCTAGCTTAAATTTGGTTCAGTTTTAAAAATAAACTGACTTTTAAAACTCAAGCTTCATCTGAGTTCGACTTAAATGAATTCAAATTAAACTAACTCAGTTGCTAAACTTGACCAACTCTTTGAAGAGGTCTTTAGAGACAATCGAACTTCACATTCCAAATCTCTGATAGGTCCAAGCATTGTACTAGCTAATTTTAACACCTTAACTTTCTATAAAATTGCACATAATTTTACAACTAAGTGGGTGCTTTATTAACATCTTTCTTCATGTTTGTGTTAATTCGAAGTCTTTTGAGGGATCAACTTGCCAGAAAGCACATGCAACATGGCTTGCTAGGCCTAAACATAGACTAAATAACAACTAGTTTGGGTGTGGTAGCAGAGAGATTATAACCAACAGATTGAATATACAAGAACAATATCATTGGTCTAATTACTTTAGTTTCCCCAAATTTGAGTACTATTTTAATTAATTTTTTAGTAATTAATAATTATTTAAAACAAGAAGTATAGTTCAAGATACAAGAGGCAAGCCCTTAAAAAAGGTTAAAAAAAAAAAAAGACTTAAAACCAATGGTAAAGTACGAAAACTCTAAAAAAACTAATTATGGTTATGTCAGCTAACAAAAAACTGAGGTGGGATCTCAAACTTGGCTTATAAGTCCAAAACCTTAGACATTATTAAATTACAAGTATCTATAACAATATCCCATCAAAAACTGCAAAGATAAAGTAATACATGATTATTCAGCTCATACCATAAAAAGTAAATCGTGCCAGATAGAGATAACCATAAAAGAAACATGTATGTAGGTCCTCTTACTTGAATTTGTGACTAAGTCAAAAATCTGAGCAAAATGGTTTGGAATTGAGTATGGTAGCTAATTCATTGCCATATAGCAAAATGACATATGAGTGTATCAAATTGTTTTATGCTCGGGTTTATGTAAAGCTTGACACATAAAATACTCCCTTACACTAGTTTGAGATATAAATTGTTGTCTATCTCTAGAGTCAATCAAGATCAAAGTGGAGTATGAGTGGAGCCAAAACAGTGTCCTAAATGTTGCCTTTTTGGTCATGTTTGTTACACACCAGTAAGGACTTTAGAGCCTACAAAGGATTTGGACAAAAGGAAGTTCAATGCTAGTGTAACACAAAGGGTCAAGGAGTGTGGTGTGGTGCTTTCAGTTTAGGGAAGTCTAACGTTTTGCTTCCGCAATCAATGACAACTCAAGCACTTGATAGTTTAGTTGTTGATACGGATGCTTTTGCCCATCCTTACTTGGTTGGAGAGGACGAGGTGTCTTCAACCATGGTATTGGCTATTTAAAGTGCATTATGGGCCAAATTGATTCTTTAGGATTAATTTTAGAGTTTGATTCCCCTATTGATATAGAGGATGATAGGGATTGTATCATAGACGTTACCACTTGTATGATGAATGAGGAAGCTTCTTTATTGTGTGATAGTTAGTAGTAAGCAACCCCTCACCTACCAATTGGTTGCATTGCTAGATGTTAATTTAGACACCAATAACCTTATGCCATTGTATATTATTTCTAAGGTGGACATTTCTCCCACCATACCCAAAGCTAAGGGGAAGAGCAAAAGAGACATAAAGTAATAACCCAAACATAAGGCTTCCCATCAGCTTTGGATATGGCAAAAGGAGGAGTGTTAGCCTTGGAATAGTACCCAAGGGTATAGAGGTGGGGACATTAGAACTAATATCTAGCAATGCATATTGGTTGGTAGGTGAGGTGTGCTTGTTATTGGCAAGTAATAAAAAAAAACCTCCTTGTTCATTGTATAACTGATAATCCTCGTGATATGATGTTGATCATCCTCTACATTAGTAGGGAATCTAACTCCCAACTTGTTCCTAAAGAATTAGATGGCCCACGGTGCCATCTTGAGTAGCCAACATTATGGCTAAAGAAACCCCATCCTCTCAAACCAAAAAGAGATAGATAAAACCATTTTTATCAACAGTTAAATTATCAGGTGTTTGAACTATCATTGGTTGTAAAAGTGTTAGACTTTCCTGAACTCGAAATACCTCATTGCTTTAGCTTCTATGATACTCTGACTTTGGGCTTCTTTTTGTCTGAGACCCTTATTGGGCTCTAAATTTCCCACTGTTGTATGAAAAACATGACAGAAGAGCAATTAATAAAAATTAAATGTTTTCACATCTCTAAGTGCAGCCTCAACTGCTTTATACGAGATGAATGTGAAGACCAATTAAAATTTGACATGATCTCCGTAATCTCCTCAACTTACATGAGTATCAAATTGGTGCGCAACCAATACATTTTTTTTCAATCAATGATCAGTCAACTGCCAAATCACCTCTTGAACTTAATCTGTCCGAAGCTGGTCTTAAGGAATCCTGAGCAAACAGAGAAATGTGCTGGCATGCCTCCTCCCATATCTCAACTCATCTCACTGTTCAATACCCTACACCAATTTTTATTTTTGTCTTTTTACACGTAAATATTTCCACAATATAATTTTTATAAAGAAGAGTTGACCTAATACAAAGTTTTTTTATGTGAAAAACAAGGTCCTTGACCTTGTAGTTTCTACCAGCATTGCATTAGCAGGAGCTCTGACGAAAACAGAGAAAATAAAGTCAAAGAAAGCAGAGAAACTAGTAGAAGATTTTGTTTTGGCTTTTTGAGCCACTTCATCAAGTCCTTATTCCCATAATGCACCCCCAGATTTAATGTGCATTATCAAATTTCGATATATATTAATCAACAAGAAGAAAGACAATCTCAAGCATATAGCATCACATTAATTATTGCAACTATCAAATCAAACCGCAAGAGAAAAAATGCTACCAAAAGTGCACTGTATGCTCCTTCTTACTTGATTGCATTCCCAATATTGGACAATGGCACCAGCTTTATGGGAGAGAAGATGAAACTATCATGGCAGACTATAAATTGACCAACTGAATGCCAAGATATGCAAACATGGCCTTACATTTGCAACTAACAAAAAGGCTTACTTCTATCAATTTAATCACAGAGTACTTAATATTTTTTTGCAGCTATCATTCCATAACCACTGCAAGAACCACTACATAAAAAGTTCTACTATTATCATGAAAACTGTCTAGAATCTATAGTGTGAAGTCATGTTTCTGTCAAACAGTTTTCATTTGTTATAGTACATCTAAAATCATGCACCACTGATGACCACAAGCAACTAACGTTATTTCATGGAAAGCATAATTAACAGTTTCACTTCCATGGTTAAAGAAATGTACCTGTGACAAACACAATTGCATGATAACCAACAATCTTTAAAAGTCTCAGAAAAACATCCAACTTCAAGGTTACTTCATGTTGTGGCTGCCACAATGATACAAATGATTTCCATACTTTAGTTCAGAAAAAATTCAGAAAAGAACAAGTCTCCCATTTTGGTAATGCTACAATATGCTCATACAACTTTATTAACTCCTTGTATATTTCTTTACTTTGGGAATGTAAGGTATCATCAGCAAAAAAGTAATGTGTAGATCCTCCAACTTGAATCCAACTAGAACCAGGCTCCTTGCGAATAAATTTATCTTTCATTTCTTTTCTTAAATTTCCAACAGCATTCCACATTCCTGCTGAAGCATAGAGTTTTGACAGGAGAATATAAGCGGATTCATTATCAGGCTGGAGCTCAAGAAGTCTACTAGCTGCAACTTTTCCCAGATCAATATTTCCTTGTAGGTTACAGGCTGATAGAAGAATTTGCCATATGTGAGCATCAGGTGGAATAGGCATTTGATCTATGGTCTTCTTTGCATCTTCTAGTAGTCCTACTCGGCCAAGCAAATCAACCAGGCAGGCATAATGTTCTAACTGTGGAGTCAGTCCATGAAGTTCAAACATGTGATCAATGTAACTGTGTGCTTCTCTCACTAGTCCAGCATGGCAGCATGAAGTAAGAACAGCAAGATAAGTTATCTTATCGGGTTTCACTCCAAATATAGACAAATTGTTAAAAAGGTTAGAGACATCTTGATGACAACCATGTTGAGCATATCCCATCATGATGGCATTCCAAGCAGCCAAATTCTGTGTGGATATATTCCTGAAAGCTTTCTCTGCATCTTCTAAGCTTCCACACTTACAATACATGTCAATAACAGCACTTTCAACAAACCTATCCCGATCAAATCCAGTCTTTACATCTAGGGAATGAATTGCTCTTCCCCATCCCAAATCTGTTATAGCACCACATGCTTTAAGGACAATGCTGAAAGTTGAACTATCTACTTGAGGGCATGAACCCCATATAGTTCTAAAGAACTCCAGAGCATCAGTATGACAACCAACATATACTAAAGCATTAGCCAGAGAGTTAACATGTACCACGATTTTCTTATCCGTCTCATAAAATATTCTTTTTGATTCGTTGATGCCTTCACACTTCCCATAAGTTGTTATCAAGCAAGAAACTATGGATTCATCCATATTGAATCCAGATTTAATTACAAGTGAATGAATTTGCATTGTCTGCTTCACAGATTTCAACTTTGACACAGCATCTAGAACGCTAGCCAGAGTATAATTATTAGGCTGCAATGAACAATCACGCATGTGATAGAACATCTCAAGAGCCGTGCTAGTAAATCCATTCTCAGAATACCCAGCAATCAAGGAATTCCAAGTAACAGAATCCCTACAACTTGTATCATCAAAAACACACCTCGCATCATGAGTTTGGCCACATTTCATATACATAAATATTAATGCATTTACAACAGAAACCTCCTCCAGAAACCCCACCTTGTAACAATATGCTTGAATTTGCTTCACAGGTTTCCACATACTCTCACTTGCTAGAACAGACAACATATATATTATTGTATAATGGTTTATCTTGAAATCATTACAGAACACAGCTTTAAACAATTCTAAGGCTTCCACACAGCAAGAAGAAGCTCCAATCCTTTCAGTCCAAGAAACAACATCTGGCTTAGCAATTTCATCAAACACCTTAATAGCATCCAATTTTTTCCCAAATCTAACATACATATTCATCATCGCATTATTCAAATAATTATAACCTAACAAACCCAATTTAACACTAAGCCCATGAATCTGCTCCCCTTCTTCTACCCAAAATGACGCACCAATCACACTGGTCAAGCTAAACTCATTTAGCTCTAAACCTAAATCCCTCATCTCCAAGAAAACCTCTTTACTCTTCTCAAACTCCCCATTCCACACATACCCACATACCATAGCAGTATAAGCCACATTATCAAGTTCTAAACACTCTCTAAAACACTTCTCAGCCGATACAATATCTCCACACCTTGCATAATTCTCAACCAACCCACTAACCAAAAAAGCCCCAGAACTAAACCCTAATTTCAAAGAAACGGCATGAGCAATTTTATTGTGTTCGAAAATTTCACAAGCCTTAACCAAAGAACTCAAGGAAAACACATCGGGTCGCAAATTTTCATGTCTTAAACAATTAAAAAGCTTGAAAACAGGTCCTGGTTGGTTGGAACGGGCCAACCCGGATAAGAGCGCATTGTATGTGACAATATCAGGGTTTTGGGTGTCGGAGAGGAATGAAAAAGAACGACAAAAATCGCCAAGCTTGGTGAAGTGAGAGATGAGAATACTGGACAAAAAGGGGTCGAGAGAGTGACCTTTTTTTATGAAAAGAGAATAGATTTGGTCAGTGAGAGGTGAAGAGAAGACAGAGAGGGAAGATTTGAGAGCTTGTGGGAGATGGTTTTGGGCTAATAGCGCTTTGATCCAGGGATTTTGGAGAGAGAGCGAGCGAGCCAGCTTCTTCATGCATGTTGGTGAAGGGTTTCCTGGAACACTTCCTCTACGAGGCCGTTAGTAGCGCGGGAAACAAAAGCCGCTTACTTAAAAAAGAGGTATTGGCAGGAAAATTCCTAAGGTTTTTTAAATTTGATTTTAACCCTCGTATATTGGAATCCCAAAAGATCTCTCATAAAGTGGGGCTGAATTCGAACCTAATTGAGTTTGAACAATGATCAACTCAGGCTTGGCTCTAATTCAAATCGTATAACTCAAACTCGCATGTTGATAAAACATTAATACCATAATACAATAAGGGTGAACAGTTGCGAAGAAGATATGAATACTAATGTGGGAGAAATGAATCATCAATGAACCTTTAAAATCAAGCTAAGATGTGAAACTAAAGCTTCAATTTGAATACAACTCATTCGAGTTGAACAAGTATTTGAGCTTGTAATATATTGAGATTAGGATGGTCTTTTTAGGCCTTTGCCAAGGTTAGGAAAAAGTTTTTTTAGTCAGATATTAGCTTCAGTAAGTTTTGAGAGTGAAATAATCTTTTTAGAAAGATTTTGTATGGTTTGTGTTTAATGCATGATCATGTATCCTTTGGATACACGCATGTATACCTCTTATGTGAAGAGCTCAATGGCACACGACCATGTATCTTCTTTGGGTGGCACAACTATATAAAGTAGAAGGTCATGTTTTTAGCCAGTTTACTTAATTCTTTCTCTTTTTCTCTTCAGCTAACCTTAATCAAATTACCTAGGGACATTCAACCAACTTTTAGTAGCCAATCCAACTATGATTCAATCAGAGTTAGAGAGATAAAAGATTTTAACAGTTTTAGGTAAGTATTTCTTTACCTCTTTCCTATTTTCATAGCATATATTTTTTTGGATGAGATTAATTAGTGATAGAACTATAGTTCTAACTTTCTAAACATGATCTTGATATAGATAAGGATGAGACAAAGAGAAATTTTGAGTTAGAGCATGCTTAGAATATTTGTATGTGCATATGCATGTTTTATGCATGTAGAAACATGTTTAGCCGAGATTAAGAGTTTGAGATGATAAAGGTTATGATATGAGCTTGTGTTTCCATGGTGTTGTGCCAGAATAAGTTTATTTGGAGATAGATTGAGATTGGGTTGAGTTAGGCATGGTTTTGTAAGTTTCAAAGATGGAAATTGCAGAAGTAGAGTACGACACACCCTCGTGTGCATGCTATGCACGTCTGTGCGTTCAAGTTTCTTTACATGGTCATGGTCATGTAAAGTATGCATGACTAAGACCAGTGTGTCGATGCCTTCGGACACACAACCATACAAGTAAGGGTTATGGTAGTATGTGTTTTCCTAACTGTGTATAATTGTGTCTTACTGAAGCCATGACTATGTAGATGCTTTGTTGCAAGCCTGTGTACGTAAAGGTATGACCGTGTGTAATGCATACATGATCGTGTATCCTAAAACACATGCTCGTACAGTAAGCCAAAATTAGGCAGAAACATTCTAAAAATTGGCACGGCTTGACACACAATCGCATGCACGCCCGTGCACATAGCAAAGTCACAAAACAACTTAATAGATAGAAAATAGTAGAAAATGATAATTGAACAAAGAAAAGAAAGAATATTTTTCTAGATTCACACCTTCAATCTCATAGAAGTATAAGAAATTCATCAACAGTCCGGAACAATGCAACCTAATAATAGGTTACGATAAAAAAACAGAAACAAAAACAAAAACAGAAAGAGGAACGGTCATAGGAACATTTAGAATATAAAATAATTTACACATAACTTATTACCAAGTTTAATAAGTTAAATAAACAAAAACTTCAATAAGAAATATACAAAACAGAATTAGAACATGTTGAACCCCTATGTGTTTTGATGATAACAAAAATGATGTTAAAATGACTAATATGTCCTGGCATGGATGATAACATGACCAAAATAGGACAAAGATATTTTTATGCTATGCAGGCAAAATGTACGGCTGTGAATATGTAATGTACGCCCGTACCTAGTGCAAATTGAGCTCGTACATGGATTTTCACGCCCCCGTAACGCTGCCCGTGCATGGTTCTGTAAAATTGACGTTGGTCATTCACGCCCGTACACGTAACATGTACGCCCGTGAAATACCAATTCCAGGTCAATCACGAGCATGGTCATCCCGTGAGTGCGTCGTACATAAGTCAAAGTAGTCAAACAAGATGTACGCCCGTACGTATTTGAATCACGCCCGTGAATATGCAAAGGGGAGTCACGCCTATGAGTTACGACCAGTTATGCCCGTACAAGGTCAAGGTTTCAAGAGGCTAAATACTGTACGCCCGTGACTAATTTATGTACGCCCGTACACAGGCAAAATTTGAAGCGTACATGAGCTCGTACAGGGTGTCGTGCATGACCCCGTACTCGGTTCTGGAAAATGAAGAGACACAAATGTACGCCCGTACATTTTAGTGTCACGCCCGTACATGAGATGGCGCCAAGAAAAATTAGCCGTTGGGAGAACTGCTCGAGGCATTAATTAACGAGGTCACGCCCGTAAAGGTGTGTGCACGCCCGTACATGAGAGCAAACTTTCAACTTTAGCTGCTCCAACGGATCTATTTGGTCTCCAACGGATTCCTACTTTTTCCAGCAAGCATGGAGCTATAAATTGGAGGCTCTTTGAAGTGAGAAAGGTTGGAGAACAAGTGCACCAATCTTAACCTCAATTTTCTCTCAATCTCACTCATTCTTTCATTCCTCACATTGCTAAATTTTGAGGAAATTTGTTTGTGCAAATTATTTATCAGCCTTAGAGAGGCAAATTTGTTCATATATCTTGCTTACAACAATCTTTGGGCACAATCTCGTATAACTTTTGTTAAGGGCGAAATTCCCTTGAATCAAAACTATTGTGTGGGCGAAATCCCGGATCAACTATTGTAAGCGGTTGGGCGCAATCCCGATTCAACTAGTGGAAACTTCAAGAGGTTTTACTTGAAGAAGTGGACGTAGGAGGCTTGTGTTCAAAACTCTGAACCACTATAAAATTGGCTGAGCATTTCTTTCTCTTTCTCTATTTAATTTATGCTTATATTGTTCAATTGCTTGGTTGAGATTAATTGATATTATATGCATAGTTGAGTTGATAGAATAGGAAAACGTTTTTGATATTGATAAATCTTTAAATAACCTATTCACCCCCCCTCTAGGTTATTTGTCATATTGTTTTTGGGGTTTTACAGAACAATTGTACAGTTTTACAAAATGTAAACAAAAAAAAAAAGATTATATACATGATAGACATTTCATGACATAACATGCTGATATGTTACAAGGCGAGGTAGAACTCAACTTGGAAAACCGGCTTGCCAAGTGAGGGTGCCTACACCCTTATAAACCACACCAAAGGCCCATTCCCAGGCGATGTGGGACTTACCACACATCATACTCCACCCCATCCAGGCTTTGCGTCCTCGCAAAGGGCCCCACTCCCTTAGGACGTGGGCCACCACCATGGAGTCACCACCACGGGGTCCACCAAGCTCCCACATGGATAAAGATCTCACATGGATAAAGTGCCAGGAGCCCTGAGCTCTGATACCAGATGATCTAAATCAACAACCCTTTTCTTGTATTTTTAGTGTTGAAAATTTCAGAAATGGCATCTCAAAATTCCAGCACCAAAACAACCCCAAAATCATGCAATTTTCCACCCAAATTCAACACTAATTTATCACCAACAAACATAAATGAAAATGTTGCAAGAAAAACCAACCTCAAATATAAAGGATTTCTCCACCAATTTGAGGGTGAACCAAGGATAAAGGAAATTCCACCACCAAGATTCTTCCACCACCAAATTTCTTCTTGCAAATGAAAATTTGGATAAAGGAAAACAATCATTCACATGAGCTATCAAGCTTCATGGAACCAAAGAAAGCCAAGGCTTTTCTAATTTTTCATTTCAACAAAAGCTTTTTACAATAAGTTTGAGTTGCCTTTATATAGGCAAACTTTAACCATGGTTAAACTAACCCTAGTTAAGTTAAACACAATTTAAATAAAATAAAAGAAAACATAAAAATACAAATTATAAAAGTTTCCTAAATCTAATTACAATGCATAATTTAAATACAAGCATATTTTAAATATCATAATTTTGTATGCATGCATCTTCCCTTGATTAATTGGCCTTGGATTCGAATTTTCGAATCGAATATTTGATCCGAATTGATTGCTCGAACTCGATCCGGAGAGGTGTTGGCACTCGAATCCGTGTTGAAAGTCATTAGGAACTCAAAATCTTCAAGGAGGATGCATTGGAAAGGTTCTGGAAGCCCAAGCATACAAAAAGACTTGAAAAGCTGAAAATTGGGAAATTGCGGCAGAATGTAGCGGCCGCGGCATTATGCCGCGGCATGAGCATGCTGCGCGCGGACAGTGTGCATGAGTGCTTAGCAGGCACTTGCTTGCGTCGCAAGGCAGGGCGCCAGGCCTGCTTCTTGCGCGCACAGCTGCTACTTGCGGCCTTGCACGCCAGGGCCTTTTCTTTCTTTATTAATTTTCGGCCTGATCCTTGTCCGATTCGATTTCTATTTTTTTCATTGGCTTCGTATGAAGCCATTGGATGAATTTTGACTCTTTTGTGTGCCGTTTCTGAATTTTGCAAGTCCCGAGCATGATTCGAAGGCCTTGGGGAAAGTTATGCGAATGGATCCATAATTTCTTACGAATGCTCCGATTGAACCCGAATAAGCTGATTTTTCTTGTTTTGATGGCTCGAAGCGGCTTCAATTTGATAGAGAGGCAATTTGGAGGCACCAAGGCATAGATCGATGATGATGTTTCTGAAATCATAATTAGACTCGGATTTGGATTCATATCACATGCGAAAGTAGTGTTTTTAGAAAAAGGGATCAAGTGATCTATATATATTATTTTTTCAACATAAAGCCCAATATCTAGGTTAGATATTAAGGGTGAATATGAAGGGGCATCTGTGAGATTTCAGTTTTCTGACTGCAATTAGATTGATTAAATTTTAGCTTATTAGTCTAAGGATTGGTATGGTAAGATATTTCAGCTTACTGGTACTTCATTGGTATGGTTCAACCTATATTATAACGGTTGAGCCCGCACACAGCCTGATTGGGTCGGACCTGCACACAACTGGGCTAGGATATCTCCCACCCCTTAGGGGATTTCTTTCGCCTCCTACACCGTTTGAACCCGCACCCTGAGGGGTATAAAGCAACGGAAGCACGGTGTGTTTCTATCCTGAATAGAAACACATTGTGCTTCCGTTGCTTTAGACCCCTTAGGGCACGAGTTCGAACGGTGTGGGAGGCAAAAAAAATCCCCCGAGGGGTGGGAGATATCCTAGCCCAGTTGTGTGCGGGTCTGGCCCAGTCAGGCTGGGTGTGGGCTCGGCCATTATATAGATGGTTAAAATGTCGAATCTCTGTGTTCATCAATCTGATCAGCACAATAGGTATTTTCAGATATACAGAGATTTTAAAAATAATTTTTATTCAATTTTTCAGTATTTTAGGATCTTCGAATCCCACCAACAGTATTTTAGTAAATGTTTTCTATAAATAGGCTAACGAGCAAATAACATAATTTCAGCATACTTCATACTATGACATAACATAACATGATATGAATCAGTATATAAATAATAAGATAAGAAACAATTAAAACACAGTTAAGAAAATAATATAAATATGTATAACTACATGATATACATCATTTAAGCAGAAACATAAAGAATTTAGTTAAAGCTTAAGAGATCTCGAGAATACTTTAAGTGTCAGAAACTAATAAATAAATAAACAAGATATCGAATATCAAAAAGAGAACTAGTTGTGGTAAGCCACAATAACTAGACCCCTTTTCATACCGAGTCACATACGTATACTTATATACGTAATTATGATAAGATATAAAATAATGTTTAAGTAGTGAGTTTAAGCAGTAAGATAAGCCAAAGCAGAATAAGTTATTAGGCTAATTGAGAACTTGGTTAAGCTCTTTAGTTTAGCAACTAGTCAGTGATATATCAGATTAAAGTCTATCCAAGGGCAGAGATAGAAGATGTTTACTGAGTGATTTGTCACTCATTTCCTTTAGCTTACTTTCTTACAAGTCAATGTTTTGGGAAACTAAGCTTGGAGCTCGAGATGGTTAGAGCGTGGGATTGGCTTGAGCGGGTCTCCACTCGATGTTTTCAGTTTTAAATATTTATGTATATATATGTATTTAATTTTCAGCAGATAGCATGTTAGTGGTTCACATGTTTTGTATTGCTTATGCATATGAGATGTACAGTATCAACTATGTTTTCAGTTATTACTATTATTAATATATGTAATAAAGTATGAGATTTATTTATGATACTATACAATGGATTTAAACTTACCATCACATATTTCATTAAAGCTTCCACATACAATGTTTTCTGTCAAATAATCAGAGTGTGACATACTGCTATAGATCAGAAATAATTTCAGTTGGAAAACAAAATTTTCTAGTTCATAGTAATATATACCAGTGTGTCTCACAAAGCTCAAGTTAATTTGTCTCAAATCCACCTCAAGCTAAGGTTGACTTCAAATCGAGTCAATTTGGGATTGAGTTTGAATTTGTCTTAAACAAGTTTAAAATGAGTTCATTTTTTGCAAATGTGAGCCTGCAAGTCGAGTTTGAATTTATAACAAGTTTGGCTCTTGAAGCTTGTGAGTCGATGAAGATCATTTAAATTAATTAAAATGATGTTGTTTTGATAAAAAAACAATATTGTTTTGATTAATACATATTAAAACAATATCATTTTGAGTATTTGAGACATCTTATGAGTTAAGTCGAGTTAGGGGCTTGACTTATCTCCAAATTCGGCTCGAATCTAGCTTACTACTTTTGAAAATTTTTACATTAAACGCAAAGAAAATAAAAAAATTTACACTTTCAACCTTAAGGCTTAGGCTACAATTGAACCAAACCAAGTACTGGTAGATTGAAAGTTGGTTTAAGTATAATATTCAAGTCAGCTTGAATTCAAACTAGACTTCATAATTATTAAACTAAACTAGACTCATATATAATATCGAATTGCTTGAGTTGGAGCTAGACTCGATATCTTTTGAGTCAGAGTTCTAGTTTTATGGTTATTGACGTTAAATAAAATTACTTACACTTTTAAGTTATAAGGATCGATTACAAACTTAGGCTAAAAGACTTATTCGTACCCAATGTTTATTAAAATGATAAAATCTCATATGTTAAATTTAAAAAGTGTAGTTTCTTATTCATATGTTAAATATGTTAACAAATTCTGTTAATTTTTTTTTATATAAAATGATTGAAAAGACAAAAATACTCTCAAACTAAAAATGTTTTATTCTAAAATTTTATTAAAAGTTTTACTCTAATTTATATTAATTATAATTAAAAATAATAAAAAATTTTATTTGTAACGATATAAATAATGTTGTTAATAATAAATAATTACATATTTAAATGTTTTTTAGAATTTTAAGGGGTTTTGAAATTCGAAAAAACTTTAGAGTGATTTTTTAAAATTAAAATTTTAGATTACTTTTTTAAATCTTAAAATTTTAATATACGTCTTATAAAATTTAGACACGGCAATTATATCAAATAAATACAAAAAATTATATTATTATATAGTATTAATATTATAATATATTTTTGAAATATATGAATGAATATGATAATTTTTAAATAAAAATTTATTTTATTTTATTAATAAATTAAAGAATAATATTTATATCTTAAATACATTTTTATGATTTTATTTAAATAAAATAATAAAAATATTTTTTAATTATTTGGCTTTTGGAACTTAATTTTTGAAACTTAATTTTTTATGATAATTTATGATTAATAGATAAAAACTTAATTTTTTGGAACTTATCTTCTGATTATTTGGCTTCATCCTTCTTTTTGTTCCTCTGCTGTGCCTTCACGTGTATTTTTATTTTAATTTTGTTGGCGTGGCTGGCAGGCTAGCTGGCTTTTATCATTATGTTTGATTTTGGCAATTAAATTACCTTTTTCGCCCTTTAATTTTTAAGAATTCGTTTTTATCTGTTTTTTATTTTTTTTTAATAAATTTATTGAAACTGAGGGCTGAACTTATAATGTAATAATTTTGAGGATTTAATTGTAATCTTTTAAAAATAAAGGGACTACATTTTTAGCCAAATTCGAAACAGCTGTTTTTGTTTTAACCTCAAGCTAAGCAGTTCATGGCTCTGTGCTGTAGGGCTTGGCTGCATTGCTCACTTACATGTAAGAAGAGTCAATGTTCGTGGGCCCAGATTCGTACGATACATGCGTCTGAGTAACCACACACGATTAGTTCCCCTTGCAGAACAATATCCGAAGGTAAAAAACAAGAATTATCAAAGATAAATACTACGTCGTTTAACTTTATCCTGACCTGAGAGTCTGCAATCTAATAGCTAGGCCTGTGCATGCTCTCACCTTTACCTCTCTGCAAAGTTCTATGTTCTTCATCTTCTTCTTCTTTTGAAATTCTCTTCCGGGGCGTTCTCAATACACATTGATCTCTCTATTCTGGGCTTCGTTTTCTCCAGCTACTTTACCAAATCCAGTAATTGTTTCCGATTTCACATTTAAATTGAATCTTTAAACCAATGCACGGCCTCTAAAGAAGAGAAAATGAAGACCCCTAAAGGTTCTGAGAAACCATTGTGCTGGGATCAGATTCAGATGAGAACCCCATCGGGAAACCCACTTACAGGAGCCGGGTCGAGCGTCCGTCCCGGACCCAAACTCATGGTCTGGCTTATCCTCTTCGTTTCAGTCACTTATGTTGTCTACACTCTGAAGCTCGTCTCCACCTCACGCGATTGCGTCGAAGAACCTTTCTCAATCACGCACCGTGTGATGGCAACGTCAACAACAATGGACAATAACACATCCATGCCTTTGATTGTCAATCAAACGGCCGGCCAAGACCTCATCCACGGACGCGATTCTCGAGAAAGACGAACGCAAATACCGACTGATGTCCACCACATCGTGTTCGGCATCGCGGCGTCAGCTAAACTTTGGAACAAGAGAAAAGAGTACATCAAAATATGGTACAATCCGAAACGAATGCGCGGCGTTGTCTGGCTCGACGATGTCGTCAAAACAAACAAGAGCGAAAACTTGCCCCCAATAAGGATCTCAAGCGACACTTCACAGTTCCCTTACTCGAACAAGAAGGGTCACCGTTCCGCTATACGGATCTCACGCATCGTGTCGGAAACTCTCCGACTTGGGCTGAAAAATGTCAGGTGGTTTGTGATGGGAGACGACGACACCGTTTTCATAACGGAGAATCTGATTAGGATTTTGAGAAAATATGACCATAACCAGTTTTATTATATCGGGAGCTTATCAGAATCCCATTTACAGAACATATATTTTTCTTACGGTATGGCTTACGGCGGTGGCGGGTTTGCTATAAGTTACCCGTTGGCTAAAGCCCTTGTTAAGATGCAAGACAGATGTATTCGTAGATATCCGGGACTCTATGGTTCTGATGATCGAATGCAAGCCTGTATGGCGGAACTCGGTGTTCCACTCACTAAAGAACTCGGTTTTCACCAAGTATGCAACTCACTCACTCTCTCAATCCATACTCTAGCTCTAATATTTAATTTCTGCCCATTTCTTAGTGTTCTGTGTTGAATTTGTTCTTGTTTTGTGAGTTCCATTTCTTGCTGAATCTGGTTGTGATTGTGAGTTAATCACTGAGTTAATATCAGTTGCTGTTGAGTTAAGAACTCGTTCCGAAAGTGAACGTATTTTAATTGCAATTTTGATTGATGTTGATCGGCTTTAGTCGGTTATCTATGTCGTGTTCCATTGACCCTAAAATTGGGTCTTTTCAGCAGCCTCTGATTAGCTCAAGGTTTCCTTAGCTGGACTTAAATTGTGTCGGGTTAGGGTCCACGAGGACTATGGTTGGAACCCAAATGGGTCTATGATAAAAATTGTTACTGATTCTAACAGTTGCTTCTTGATGGATTGCATTTGGAATCAGTATGATGTGTATGGCAATTTGTTCGGACTGCTTGCAGCGCACCCGGTGACGCCCTTGGTGTCGCTTCATCACCTTGACGTTGTCGAGCCCATCTTCCCCAACGTGACTCGTGTCAAAGCCCTTGAGCGCCTTATGGTGCCGAAGAAGCTTGATTCTGCTACACTTATGCAACAATCCATTTGCTACCACAAAGAAAAGAGCTGGACCATTTCAGTTTCATGGGGGTTTGCAGTTCAGGTCTTTCGCGGAATATTTTCCCCCCGAGAGATGGAAATGCCGTCAAGAACGTTTTTGAATTGGTATAGAAGAGCAGATTACACAGCCTACGCCTTCAACACTCGTCCAGTGGCCCGAAACCAGTGTCAAAAACCATTTGTGTTCTACTTGTCGGATGCCAAATTCAATTCAACAACGAATCGAACAGTGAGCGAGTACCATCGGCATAAAATCCCTCACCCTTTCTGTCGATGGAAGATGGCTGATCCAGCTGATCTTGACGTCGTTGTGGTTTACAAAAAACCAGACCCGGATCTATGGGAAAGAGTAAGTTCTAATGATCATTCAACTAGCTGGTTTACTCCATACAAATTGACCAATCTGAATTTGTTTGTGTTTGAACAGTCTCCAAGAAGAAATTGCTGCAGGGTGATCAAGTCGAACAAGAGTGGAAGGATGGAGATAGATGTGGGTGTATGCAGAGAAGGTGAGGTTAGCGAAGTATAATTAAACAAGCTTCTGATCAAGATCGATCTTTTGATTCTATTTGAATTAGTTTAAGCTCGATTTCTTTGATTCGAGTTTGAAAAGTTCGAATCGAATCTAGTCTTAGGTAGGTTCTCCTTTGTATTTCCTATAAATTTCAAAATTTTATTAATCCCTCCTACAGTTTTGCAAGTGTAATACAGGGTAGATTTGTACTGAGTATGCTTATTTGTTAGTCACACTCGGTCGACTCCACAGGCAGCCTTTTTCAATTCGGTGTCGTTTTTGTTGGAATTAAACGACAGTAGATTTACAGCTTTTAGATCGGTCCAACTAATTTAGTCTTGTAATCAACACAAAATTGACTCAACTGAATAAATCATTTGTAATTGAAAAAATATATCTTTAAATATTTTAAAAGTTTGAGTGTTATTTTAATTTTGAAAAATATTAAAAGTATTTTTAAATTATTAATATATTTTTTAATAGTTACAAAAATGATATTTACACCAAAAAATCAGTGCAAGTTAAAGAATAAATATTCTATCTTGTACGAGATTATAATATATTTTTAAAATATATGAACAAATATAATAATTTTTTAAAATAAGATAGAAAAATTATCTATTTATTTTTATAAATTTAATAAATAAAATTTATACTTTAAATATATATTTTATCATAATATTTGAATAAAATAATATATGTTTAGAGTAAAAATTATTTTTAAAAAAATTTTAAAATTTGAAAAATGTTTGGAAATATAAATTTATATTAGAAATTGTTGAGATTTTAAAATACTTTTAAATATATAAATAAATGTGAACATTTTTAAAATAAAAAAATTAAATTATTTACTTTTAATTGACAAATAAGAATTTAATTTTTTTAAAATTAAGAAATAAGATTTTATTATTTCACTAAACAAAAAGTTGTGTTCCGGTTTTAATTCATGCTATCCTTGGTGTCGGTAGGAGAAAAAGACAACGTGTAGCTCTGCTAAAGTGCTTTGAGGGTGACTTATCAAATGTCACTTTCCAGTGATTCCGCGACGTGTTGGCAATCATTAAGTTATTTCACGCGGCGTTTTTACGATTAAAGCCTAAATTGTTAGAGTTGGTGAGATAAGGTTTATGCATGGATTATCAAGGTGCAGATATGGGTCCCAATTGCTTGATCAACGGTCCATATGCTTCACTCATCACACACATCAGTGATCTTTGAACCAGATAATAAACTCCCACTCACCCCACTCGTTCCAAATTCCAATCATCAATTTGCTGATGTCTAAATACGATAATTTTTCATTATATATTTGTATGGGTTAAAACAAGTCTGGGAGGAGTTGTCTGAAAGATAATTTGATAGTTTCTTTTTTTGCCAAAGACCTCGTTCCCACCCATAGTTTGAGGTAGGCATATGTCACCCACTAACTTTTAAAAGTCTAGAATCCCACCCTTAGACCAAAATTTAAACAGTTTTTTTTTTATAATTTTTCAAATGAAATGACTAAAATACCCTTTAAAAAAATAAAAATTATAATAAAATTATAAAATATTTTTTTAATTTAAATTTTTTAAAAAAATTTTAAAATATATTTAAAAAATTTAAAATTAAAAAAAATTAAAGTAACCACCTCTGTCGATGTCGGTGACGGTGGCCCCTAATAACAGAATCAGATGGCCAGATCTAGCCTCCTCCGTCTAAAAAATGGTCGAAAATAATTGTTGGGACCAATACCGACCCTTCTCAATCGTTTTTGGTGGCCAGATCTGCTGTCTCCACTGAACAGGGAGGCCAAATCTGGTCTCTCCTGGAACTAGGTGGCCAGAGACGGCCTCCTGGTTCCGTTATCAGCAGCTGACAGTGGCTACTTTAATTTTTTTAATTTTAAAATTTTTAAATATATTATAAATTTTTTTAATATTTTATATTTATATAAAATTTATTTTATTATTTTATAAAATTTGAATCTTAAAAAGACAAAAATGCCCTTGAATTATTACTGTTTACTATTATATTTAATATTAAATTTGATTAGAAGCTGAGATTCTAGGCTTTTAAAAGTTAGAGAGTGAGAATTTGTCCCCGCCTCAAACTATGGGTGGGAACTAGTGTTTTGACCTTTTTTTTTAAGTCAAACAACATATTATCATCCAAAGTTTCGTTTAATAATAAATTATCACCTACAAAAGTTTTAAAAGTCAAATACTTACCCGTTAATTAAAGTCAAAGAAGTGTTTTTGTCTTTTTGAATTAAAATTAAAAATAAATTTTATAAAAATATAAATATAAATTTAAAATAAAATAATATTAAAATAATAATATAAATTTAATAAATTAAAAAAATTAAAATAATAAATAAATTAATTAAAAAACAGCCACCACCATCTATAATGATGCTGACGATGGTGGCTAATATAAACCTCACCAGGTGGCTAGAAACGACCATCTAGTTCTATTGGTGGTCGGATCTGATTGTCAAAATTTTGGTAAAGATGGCCAGATTTGATCATTTTCATCAGATTTTTAGCTGTTAGATCTAGTCATTTCTGTCATCGTGGTGGCTAGATCTGATTGTCAATAGTATCAGGTGGCCGTTTTCGACCACTTGATGAGGTTTAAGTCAGACACCGCCGCCTGTGGCTGTGGCTGCTTTCTAATTATTTATTTATTTTTAAAATTTTTAATATATTTTATTTTATTTTTTTAACATTATTTATATTAAATTTTATTTTAATATTAATATTATTGAATTTTATAAATGGTATTTTAGTCTTTTCACAAGAAAATAATAGGTACTTAGCTTTTAAAACATTTACGAGTAATAGTTTGTCATTAAGTGAAACATTGGATGGCAATATGTCGTTCAACCTTTTTTTTTATTAACAAAGTTAAAAGATAAAACACTCGATTGGGTCAAAACTTATATAGGCAAAATAATAATATATTTAAAGTTGGATTTACCGATAATAGACTAAGTCGAAAGGTGAGAGAAGCTGATTATACTGAAATTTGTATAAACGAAATACAACCTTACAAGAAAAATAGGTGAAGAGACTCTTATAAAAATCCTATTATTATTTTATTATTTTTCAAAATTTTTTATCAAAATAACAAAAATACTATTTTGAATATCAAAATTTAACTGTTGACTTGAGTTAAAGATGAGTGTTGAATTTTTAAAAATTAATAGATGAAAATTGATCTTTGAATAAAATCTTGGGTGAGAATATGTCCTATCACCTTATTAATAACATAACATAAACTCTTAAATAAGAATTGATGTCCAATGAAAATACTATTTTGTATTAATTTTTATTATATATATTTGATCATTTTCATAATAAATTTAGTCTATTTTATATAAAAATCAAAATTGTATATATCAATTCACGATGATGAAATTTCAAGTTTTGGAAACTTGGTCCCCTTGCCCCCCTAACTACGGTTATATGCAAATATTGACAAGCGTCGGTGGGATTCATGGCAACCGATTATGTCCATACAAAAATTAAAAAATTAGATTGAAATTCGGAAATATAAGGCTAAAAGATCTAATTAATGCCCCACAATCAAAGACTTAAGACTTGGAAATTCATGCAATTGGATGCCGTTTCATTGGGATTTCATGTCTGAAAGTGATTTTGAGTTTAACATGTAATAGTATTTGTTATCTATATTGGGATTTCATATAACATATGAAATTATTTTGCAATTAGATTAGGATCGAGCTGCGGTCGAATTTAGTAAACTATATTGAGTCAATCCGATCAATCATCATGCTAACATTAAAATGCGAAGAATGCAAGGACCGTTGCTATAGTTTCATTTAGGGATTCGAAGCGGATATCATACAAATGGATTTGATCATGTGTGTCACTAAATCAAACTTGGTTTTAATTAAAATTAATGGTCAAACGACTTATTCCCACCTAAGGTTTTTTTAAATGATAAACTCTCATTTAAAAACTTAAAAAAAAAACAAATAGTGATCTGTTGATTAAAGTTAATGATTAAATTTAATAGTCAATCATTAAATTTAACTGGTCAGGGAGATATTTTTGTCTTCTTAAATAAAAATTAAAAAATAATAAATAATCAAATTAATTTTACAAAATAGTTAAAATATAAAATAATATTAATATAATAAAAAATATTAATAAATATAAAAAAATTTTAAAAAAGTAGCCACCGTTAATTACAACAATGATTGCAAAAAAACTTAATCAGATAATAAAAAATGACCAATTAATTACGTTTAAAATTTTATTTTTTTTGTAATTTTTAAAATATTTTATTAATTTTTTAAAATTATTATTATATTAAAATTATTTTATATTTAAATTTATTTTAATATTAATATTTTTATTTATTTTATTAAAAATATTAATAAAATTAAAAGGAATTTAGTTTAGGGATGAGAATCTGACTTTTTAAAAGTCTTTAGATAAGAATTTGTTATTTTGGGAAACCCTAGGTAACAATAAGTCATTTGACAAAAAATAATTTAAAATTGATATTTAATGATTAAATATACAAAATTGTTTTAATATTATTTTATCAATTTAATTGGATAGACCTAACAAAACCCTATATAATCTCTTTGACTAGTTCAAAGCTCGATTTGAGTCTTTAAACATTATTTTCGCTTTTATATAATTTTTCGCATTAATCATTATCAAACAATTAATGGTTAGGTCCAACGTTCGATTTTTTTTATTAATTTCTTAGTCTCAACATATATGACCTGTCTCTGATCAAATTGAAAAAGACTTAGTGTTGGTTTAATAATCAATAAACTAATATTCGAATTTAATTTAAAAATAATTTTATTTTGAAATTAAAATGAATCGATTCAAACTCGATTTATTTAATCCGAGCACAAATATGAGCTCAAATTCATGCTCAGATCAAATCCAGCTCTATTCCATGTGCTCTCTACTTCCACACCGTTACTTGCATATGTTACAGTTTGAGTTTTTCTCCCTGGTACCACCATTGTTATTGTCCAGAGCCTGGAAAGGAAGGTGACAAGAGACAGGTTGCTAATGAGTAACTTTAAATTGAAATGTCTTTAATGGCGTGAGCTAATTAAGCATGCAATATAAACATATTAGGTATGTAGGAGCATGTCTGTAACAATGTGACATTGGAAAAAGCCATTTGTCATTGCTTGTCCAGTTTTACCTGCACAGAAATTAATTTTGCCTTTGCCTTGTCTAGTTCAATCATCCTTTTCAATACTGTATCTGCTGCATCGGCGGCCATTAAAGATACCAACTGTCTTCTAATCTGAAGTACGTGCAATGGTCCACTGTTCTAAATAGCTGTTGAGTCCTTTCAAACCAACATATCCTTTCCTGAATAATAATATACAGTACAGACATATGGGAACACCACCGATGTTAGGATCTCATATAAGAAAGTATAGACTTTTTATACGAGATTTATATGGTTTGAATTTTTAATGTCATAAATTATCTAAAGTATAGTTCTTCCAAAGGATGTTTAAATTGCAAGGTTAGTGAGAGTTAATGCATAACCAATTCATACGAGCGTTAGAGCATGGGTAGGGGTGGATTTGATCCAACTTACTTTGATTAGAATCCACAACTCAAATTGAATAATTTGAGCTTGATCTAAAGCTCTAGTTCAATAATACAAATCAAAATTGATTCGTTTATGCATTTGATAATATTGTTTATCCTATCGATGACATTATTTATCTTTTCGAACGACAATATTAGTCTTATCAATAACCATTTGGTGATATTATGCATTAGTTTGAACAAACTTGATATTGTTCTAAATGTTATAAAATCAATCCTAGCTTGAGCTAATCCTAAACTCCACTTGGCTTGGATTAAATATATCATTAAATATGTATTTGTCTTTTTTATTTACGGACATCATTTATTTTACCAACGATATTGTTTATCCCCCTGATAACACGTTTTTCCTTGCCAATAGTATTTTGTTAATATGGTGCACTAGCTTGAATGAGTATGATGCTGAACCAATCCTAGACTCCCTTTGCCGACGTTGAATCCATCATGAACATGAGACTTGGATCCCACTTGGTTAAATATGAACTTCTAGTAGGATGTGGTTTGACCTATGGCTTGTGACAATAATATAATAAAAACCCTAAATCAAGTACCAAATATGTGTTGTATGTAGGGCATGCCATTAATGTAATAAAGAGAAAGGCAGAGAAAATGTAAAGAGAAATCCCAAGGTTTGAAATATCACATTAACAAATTACAAGTGGTGTCATATATATAGGATGGTAGCTTCAGTCTCAAACGAGAAAAGAAGTACAGCTTCTTGAAAGGTTAAACCAGAGATCCTTTCCTATTCAGGCGTCACATACATACACACACACACACACACAAACACACACATAAACCCTAAGGCATGAACATTTGATTTTGTGTATATAGATTTTGAATAAGACCCAAAACCTGAAGTAGTTTAAACTTCATAATCGAAGATCTTTCTAAATTGACAGAAAAAGAAAGGATCTTCCACGAGAATAAGCAGTTTTATGTCCATAAAACATGCCCTTTACAGCAGCCAAACATTGCCAAATTCTATGTTTAGCCAATTCCATGCATGCTCTACGTAATCACAGTCGACATGGATCCTTTTTTCGCTCTTTCTGCAGGTTTCCAGTGAAGTTGTAAAACAGTAAAAGAAGAAGAAAAAGGGCAAATTATTCAATGAAAATGGCCAATAAAATGGTATGCATTTCGTTTTTCTGCATGCAAAGATTTTGTTTTTCCAAGGACCAAATGAATCTGTTTTCTTTCTATGCATAGCACTTTCCCTTGCTAGAATCTAAGCCGGCATTTATGTCATACATTTGTGTCAATTAATGCTTCTCATTTTAGGATAATCTCCCATGCCATTTGTGGATTTCTTCACCCACTTCTTTTCGTCAGCAAGCTAGTCCAGTGGGTTCATAATAATTTACTTATTATAGTAACTTCACCGTTTGGAAAACGGTGATAAATTTGATTTGAGTTATGACTAAAACTCATGTTATTTATTAGATTTGATCAATCTATGGTTGAATCAGGTGAATTATATCTAGTCATGATTTATGCCTTTAGTGGTCATAAAATTTATCATGATTAGGGTGAACCATGTATCAATATTAATTATTAATTAAACTTAGGTTTGAGGAAAGTCGAGTTTGAGTTCAGTTATACTACCAAAAAAAATGATCAAAATAATATTATTTTGATACGTATTTATCAAAATATTGTTTTAGTGAATTCAAATTGAATTTTTTCGGTTCACAAGTTTAATGAATAGAACACCTCTTAAACTCAAGTTTGAGTTTATTTTAACTAAACTTATTTTAAACTCATTCAAATTGAATTCAAACTAACTCAATTCAAATCCAATTAACTCTATTGGTTGAAATATTTATTGTTAAACATTGTCTAATAAATATAGTTAATATATAATTTTAATTACATCATGATGGTCGAACCAAACAACCCACAAATGACTCTTTGAACAAGTTAAAGTTCAATTTGAGTCTAAAAACATTGATTCAACATGGTTGAAAGAAGTCTTTTAAGCATGCACATCATGAAACTAGCTTTAATCTTGACCATGCAAAGATATGGTCCGGAATTTATGTGTGTGTATGTATGTATGTATGTATGTATGTATGTATGTGTGTATGTATGTATCCTTCCACACTGAGGTAGCTTTTCCATGGGCAAAAGCAGTGGCATAAACTCATGGTAAACTTGAGAAAATCATAAAGCAAGGGCAATGAAAAAGAAGAACATCATCTTCTTCAACATGAACCAGGGACCACAGCGATGAAGTGATCACGATATTCTGTGATTTTTGTGGGGGATCGAATTGTCTTAATCTTCTAAACTAATTAAGGACCCAACCCATTGGTGCTAATAAATTTCAGTTGTCTTCATAGGCCGGGGGAAAAATATTATCGATTCTTGTTCATCCTATCCAAATAATCTCAGCCACATAAAAGAGAGGGAACAGATGGAAAGTTCTGTCCTACATATATACAAATAAATAGTTTACAATTCTAAGTGCAAAAGATAAGATTTGAACCCTACATCGGAAAGCATATATTAGTTTTTGTTAGAGTTTTTATAGATTGAGACTATAATCTCAATAATTAGCTTTTAAGGTATAATTCTTTTAAAGTTTGCATCATTTGGTATCAAAACCAATATTATATTTCTCAGTTACAATTGTGCAGCGTGGATGGTAACCCCAACATGACAATGTTTGCCTAGAGTTGAGAAGGAGCTAGGGCATAACAATCCTGAAAGGGCGTCGGGGCAACGAAGTGTAGTGGTTTGTTAAAAACCCATCTCAAGTGCATATCAAAGTATGGGCTTGTTATAACCATGCATAGCAGGTAGTGACACCAACATTGCAATATTCACTAAGGGTTAGTAGGAAGCTGACATATATATAACACATCTATGAGAGTCGTGGGTACAAAGCTTGTTAGTATGTTATGATCCGGAAAGTATGAGTTTCTAATGACCTTTTTGCAATCCTGCTGTACGGATGGTGACGCTTATATTGTCATGTTCGTTCTAGGCTAGGGTTAAGGCTACTAGGGTCGAGGTATGATATGATCCTAAATGCCTATAAAAAAGGTATGAGCTTCTCTTCAGAGGTTCCCTCCCATATCAAGATATACAAGGTTAGGTCCTTGAAAAATATATTCCACCCGAAAGAAGATAGAAAAACCCATCTGTATAATCTTGCATCAATCAATTGCCATCGCCATTGAAATGTAACCTAACAGGAAATAGACATGTTTGTACCAATATTAAAAATATATAAAAAGATGCAGAACCGCCAGAGCTAGCCAGGCATGGAACTGCCAGAAATAGACATGTTTGTACCAATATATATTTTATTCTATGAAATATTACCTTTACCTAAACTATTTAACTATACCACCATAATTCTTCAATGATCATCGCTTCATGAATATGGAGACGAATTTTGCTTTTAACCAGCTAAGTCATGAAGCAACTGAGCTCCCATCAGATTCCGATAAGGCAAGTTCTGTCCTTCACCGTCTAAAAGTGAATATTGAACTGGTTGGCTATCTTCGATATGGTCTCTGGCGTAAAAGAGAGAGTTTTGTGATCCAGGCGAGAATGCTAAGCTCACTCCACTCCCTCCATGCTGTTGCAACCCTAACGTCAAGGACACGCCGCCACCATTGAAGTTTTGATTAGCATTACTATGATCATTAGCATAGGAAACCCCAGTTACCCCGTGTTGATTATACGTTGAAAAATCCAGTTCTATGGCTCCAAAGGTCCCAAAGTGCTGTTGTTGATGGTGCAAGTGTTGGTTTTGGTGAAGGCTTCTAGGGGTTTTAGGATCATTTTTATCTGGGTTATTTATAATGGAAGATAGACACTCTGAATCAATCCGAACAAGCTGGTCTTGATTTGTTTTCTGATCAGTTTTAAGATTCTGATTAGACCGGCTGCCATTTTCATCAAAATCAGTAACCCGATCAGAAGAGGCCATGCTGTTGTCTCCTTCCTTTGTTTCTTCCAAGTACATTTCTTCCACCATTGGCTTCCATAGCCTTACTCTCGCGTTGATGAACCAATTGGAAACCTGTAGAAATAGACGGAAGAAACCAAAAAGGAGTTCAATAATTGTATACAATTATATAAAAATTATGGATCCCAAAGAATACAAGGCCATTGATTATATAAATAAATTCATATGGGATTAAAATAATAAGCCACAGAGAGAGAGATTTGGACGTGCCTGGCCTCTTGATAGACCAGTTTGGCGGGCTAAGATATGTTTATCAACATCGCTTGGGTATCTGCAAAGGATTTTCATGGAAACATGAGATGGGTCCAATGTAACAGGGAAAAAGCTCAAATATTTGGAATGGTTTATATTGAATAATATGACAAATTTGGAAGATGGAATCTGAATAATGGTGTAAAAAAACTAACAAAAAGATTACGTTGTTTATACAAAAAAAAAAAATGATTGAGACTATCCTTGAATGTTGCAGAAGGAAGAGAGAGAAAAGAAGGGGGAGATTTACGGGTGGAGAAAATGCTCAAACAACCAAGCTCGAAGAACAGAAACGGATCTTTCTGGTAGGCCTCTTTGGGGTCTCCATGGATGAGTCGCCATCGTACTCATCTGTTGAAAAGCCTTTTGTTGCCTCAAAGCTTGATCAATGATTCTTAGTTTTGGTGTTTCACCTCTAGTTGTGCCTGGTGCAACTGGATCTTTGTCTCCCATGGCTTTCTTTGTGGCTTGAATTTCACCCACAATCCCATCTCTTAAACATCGAAAATGCTTTGACATAGCCTTAGAAGCCAAAGCTGAATACACAGTTGCTGCTCCATTACCAGCCACTGCTTCAAAGGAAGATACCACATCTTTCATTTGATCAGAGTAGTGCTTGTATCTTCTGTCAACCTAACCACACATGAGAACGAAGTTAGTCCTTTTGCCAGGATGCAAAATCAGATGCCATGAAAAAAATAAAAGCAAGATTTGTCACAATATGTGCATTTATGGGAAGGCTCCAATTCTCTAAATTAGTTCAAGTTCACTATTGTCAATAAATCGAAAAAAAAAAGTATATGTTTTCCTTCACTTTTTTCTTTTTCTCTTTTGATTGGCAAGATACTGGAAAAAGAAAGTACCTTAAAGCAATAACAATGAAATCCAAACATATTATATATAACCAAATACCTCATCCAGCATTGAAAGCAGCTTTGTCTTTCTTTTCTGCAATTCCATGAATTCCAGTGAGTAAAGAGATTGCCTTTTGGAAGAGCTACTTGCGTTTTCATCATCCCATTGTTTGGTCTTACGGGTCTTCTGTTTTGGACCATCAGTTTGCTTAGTTCCAAGGCTACAAAACTCATTCAAAAGCTCCTGAACGGGAGCTAAGTACTTGGAATTCCTAAGCTGGAGCTGTCCTTGATGATGAATATTCGCAGCTTTACCCAAAAACGCATCTTGCATAAGCCGTTGTTGGTTTTGAATGGTGGCAGATTTTCCAAAGAAGCCATCTCTAGAACTTGACCCCATGAACCTCAATTCATCTTGTTGGTCATGGTTGTTATGATTGGCTGGCCTCAGTTCAAAAGACTGTAAACCGATACTTGAAGGATTGCTTGAAGAGAGGGAGAGTGAGAGACCTTGACTTGGTCTTTCGTTTGCTGCACATGGAAAAACACACCTCAAAGAAGAATCATCAACAAGCAACCTATTTTCTTGCCATGTACCATGCTCAGGAGTTCCAACTATAAGATTCTCATTACTTGCTTCTGATATCCCAGTTGTGAACTCTGGTTTGTTGAAGTCATGATGATAAGGACCAGTGTTGTTTCCATGTTTGTTAAAGAAACCTTTCCACATAACAGAGTTAGTCTCACTGTGTTGCTGCGATAGATTCTTTGAGAACCCTATCATCTCCATGTCTGTGGTCAAGTTGAAGATCTCGGAATTTGATTCAAAGTCTTGGATCTGCTTCACCATATGGGTCTGATGAATTGTTGGGTTACTGGATGAAACATCTGAGTAACAAAAGCCAGCTGCTGATGAAATTAAGTTCCTTGATTTATCTTCACAGATTTCTCTAGCCATGTATATACGTCCCTAACTTGACTCTCTAACTATCTTCTGATATTCAGAAACCTGATGCTGATTCTGTAACCATAATTCCATCAAGATTCACTCCCATAAAGCCACAACCAGAGAAAAAAAATAAATAAATCTTTGTCCTTCTTGGCTGGTTAAATGCGGAAAAACAACAAGAGATAAAAGAAGAACAAGCCTTACAAGATTGAAACAGAAGTAGAAGTTAATTTTGCTTAGTGGTGTTGAAGAATAAGAAGATGATCTCAATATGTCAACATGTTGAAAAGAAAGCCATAAGATAAACCTAGTAAGAATAAAGCTGATACATATATATATATATATACATGTATCTTCAAAATGGAGAAGATGATCAGCGTCAGATATAAGCCTTGGTTCTCTTTTTTCTCTCTCTTCAATAAAGCCAAGCAGCTATAAGCTCAAACTGAACTGGGTCAAGGCGTCCCCATATTAGTACGACCAAAATAGACTTCATAGCAAGAAAATAAAAGCTCATCCCTTCACTTATTTCATATAAAAATGACCACAATTAAAAAGTAAATGATAAGAAGGAAAAAAAAAAAAAAAAAGTGTGTGTTTGTGTTTGTGTGTTTGTGTGTGCGTGTGTGTGTGTGTGTATATATATATATATATGTAGGTATGTATGTATGTATGTATAGATTATAAAAGAGTGAATAATTAAGATGAGAAGGCCAAACAACGGAAAATAATGGTGGTTGTTTGCCTGGTTCACAAACTACAAGCCGCCACATTAGATGTTTCGGCTTAATAAATTAAGAATCGGGTTGGGTTCGTTGAGGCTCCTAATACAAACAAACAAAGAAACGGACATCGCCGTACCAAATCCCAATAATTCATTCCTAAGTAGGAGTTGGAACCAGGCTTTTTCAGATGCGTTTCAGCTCAGAGAGGCTCTGCTGCTCTGAGGATTGATGATGTGGGCCTTTAATTTCGGAAGAAAATGGGAAATATTGGGTGGTGGATTTTGTGTCGTCAATTATGACAGAGGGAAGACTTAGATGAAAAAAAAAAAGATGTAAAACAAAAAAAAAAGAAAAAAAAAAGGTTCCCATAATAAGGGACTGTGTATGAGAAGAGATGAGGTGGTCCAAACTTTCCAATCAAATTGTAATTAATTGGTGTGTTAAAGTACTCCACCCATCCACCCCCCTCTTTCCCTCTCTACATTTCTTTGGACCACTCAAATTTTCTTCTTCTGAAATATGCTCACTTCACGCGCACTTTTCTAGTGGCTGGATCCCATATGGACCGAGTCTGAACAAAATTTAATTTAAAATCGATTTGAATGAAAAAAAAAAAAAAAAAACAGTTTGAAATCGATAAATCGAGACTAATCCTGGAAATGAGAGTGGGGTTTTTTTCGGTTGGGAGAGTGAAGCAGAGGAAAGAAAGATGAGAGTGAGTGAGGGGATAGAAATCCATACAGCTTTAAATTTTTGTCCTTCAAAAGCAGGTGGTCCAACAACGAAGCTTTCTATGCTGCTTCCCAATTTTTTTCTCTTCTTTTAGTCCCTTGGCTAACATCAACAATTTTGTGCGTTTTCTCCTGTACTATTTTCTCTATCCAAACCAACACATCCTAAAATCTAAACTCCCAGTTTCACAGTCTCTTCTTCCCACTGTAAACTCCATCTCCCTCACGTAACTTTCATCAGATTTCATACCCGAAGATCTCCAGGGTGTGTGCCTGGAAAACCACCAAGAAAAAATATGTATTAAAGCTAGAAGTCCAGCTTTTTAGGTGAAGAATTAAGCAGGAGGAAACACCCAGAAAAGACGGGGGAGGGCGTGCAAAAAAGATCACCTGCAGAGGTCTGAATGAGACTGGAATTAGTGTACAATTTTGTGCTCGGTTTGGAACTTGGAACTATTATAGTGCTGGCAGTTTTGTGGTTTTAGGCTCCTTTGTATTGATTGACAGCGTGGTCCAATGTCCATCTTTCAGAACCTTTCAATAATTTTTACAGGACCAATCTACTGAGCTATCTATAAATCTTTGTATATATATAAAATATTAGCATTAGAGCATGAATGAATGCACTCTTTTCTTTTTTATGCAGCTTTTCTGAAAAACCTGCAGTCAAGAGATATCAATCAACCCCCACTTTTTTCTTCCTTCTCTTCTTATTTATTCAGTTTTTTTAATTACAAATCCCAAACAATCGCTAGAAAAGTTATCGATAAATTTATATCTTTTTAATAATTTTTCTTTTTATTTTAGAAGTCTTCTTTTTCATCATCTCTGATGACTATTCTTTTTTTTTTTTTGCGGATAATTTCATAATATTATTAAGATAAATAAGTAGCCCTCAAAGGGAGGCCCTGGCAAAGTAGGGAGAGATAGTGGAGCTATTGGGACCTCTGTCACATTCTTTATATATTTGCAGTGACAAAGTACTAAACCGTCCACGACAAAATCCTTCTGTCCTTCAATAACTTTAATATTCAAATCTACAACATTGCGAAATTGCAGAGGCAGGGTGGACCTCTCTATTCCACCACACAGATTTCTCCCACTACGTACATTTTCACGTGTACAAGAATCAAGATAAGGTATTTTCGTGTAACTTTCCTCAATATATCACCAGAATCCATCACCTTAGAACATACATAAACCCCATGTAAAACCATGTTCTTTTGCAGTGGTTGTATAATAGTGACCCGAATCCAGCAAAAAGTAATCTAAACTCAAGAATAACGAATTTTGAAAAGTGAATTTTTAAGTAGACTTGTAGTGGTAGTGAAGGGATTAGGTTCAAGCCCCTTGGTACGGAATTTTTCAAACATATTTAGCTAAATATTGTGGTTAGACCCCTGTAGAATAGTCTGGTTGACAATTTGGTTAGCTTTTTATCATAAACGTAAGGGTTCAAATCACCAAAAACTATATCAGGTGCCTGGAGACACCGGCTTGGACCAAGTTTCCTACTAGCAAAAAAATACCAACAAATGGAACAAAATAATCTCTCTTCATCTTGCAACCTTATTATTTTACACTGAAATTTTCTCTTTCGTTTCTCCATGGTTTTTTCTGTATTAGTGTTCGAAGTATAGAAATTTGGTGGGTTGATGAGTAAGGATAACACTTACTGGCTTTCTTCTTCAATCCAGAATTTGTGGGACAGATTGCAACTTGGCATTAGCCATAAGTGTACTGGTACAATTTTATACAAACAAAAAGACCACCCACATGGAAAATTTTGTGCTGGTGGGACAATTGGGTATAAATTTATAGAGTCCAAAGTGAGTTACATATGAAGCTTTTTGTTTTTATTGCCGTTAAACTATGAAGCCATCAAAATCTTCACCCATTTTTGTTCTTGACTGGACAGTCAAGATCTTGTTGATGCTTTCTTTCTAGCTTGTAAATGTAACCCTATCTAACAAGTCATCCATCAATCCAACGGTCTTGATCAATTTGAGGGCAGTTAAGAGACCAAAAGCAACTTAGGCTCTTCTTTAAAAATATATGTAATTGAAAATGAAAGAAGAGATTTTCACACCTTATAACCCAGAAGTGCTGCCTCTAGAAAACAGTTTGAGTGACAACTTGATTGATCTCTCAATTTAAGTCACCAATAGTTATATTAGGATTAAATTTCTGATTTTAGTCAACAAAACATTTCAATGAAATAATATGTTTTATAATTTTCATTTTAAACGATTAGATTTGATGTAATAAGATCTTAATCTTTCATTTTGTCTTATAAATAGAAGATTATACAAAGGTAAAAAGGGATTGACTAATAACATTTGTGTAGAAGTTTGGTTAGAACATTTAATAATATAACATTGGACACACACTTATGAATATTGAACCAAACTAGTCTAAAAATGTTCTTGTTTTCATTATTTTCTTATACTAAACTACACATCACAATTTGATATATCTTTCATTATTGAAAAGTTTTATATGAACAAGATTGTATTGAAATGGATAAAAAGAAGAATGAAAATTATAATGAAATGGATAAAAAGAAGAATGAAAATGACATTTAATATAATTTACAATATTCAATATGATCCCTTATAATATGATCTCTTCTAACCCTAGTTCTAATTTTTTAATATTGGCATATATGAGACTAATCAAGTAGCCCAACTTTGACACCAATGACATGATATAAATGTTTAATATTTATATTTGCATGACAATGATCATATATATGCATTCCAAACTTTTTAGTTTGTTCATCCAACTTTGATCAAACTATACACTTCTCGAATAGGCAATGACAAAATCTCGTACAATCGTTTTGCTTTTTACAATGTTTCTGAATGGTTTGTTCCAAGCTTCGTTCTTTTACTTCATCTGAAATGCTTGTTCTATCAATCCTAAAACTTCAAGTTGATGCAATTTCGTATATGATTCACTATCAATAACAAAGTGGACTTGCTCTTATGAATTCAATCATAGAATTGACCTGAGAGCAATTTGTTTGGACACCAATATGTAAAACTCTTCGATTTCACTTTCAGATGGGAATCGGGTACAAGGAAAAAAAAGGTAGGGCCAGTAATAATAAAGAAACAGATGAAAGAAAGAAAACAACCTGAAGAAAGATCAAAGTGTGGCCAGTGATGATGTGAAAATGTGAAAGTTACAGAAGAAGAGCAGCAGTAGTAGTGCGCATGTTGGAAGATTTTGATCCTCAGAAGCTAGTGGCTTCAACGCATATTTGTAGCAAGCAAAGACGACATTTCTTCACGCGGGCATTAAAAACCTAGCGAGAATCTGTGCTCCACAGGTGGGCTCCTTCCTCATTTACAACCAATCTCTTAAATTGTATGGTCCTAATCTATCCGCGTTCGGGCTGCAATCTATCTTAGTCAAGCCAAGTTTGAGGTTTATTAAATTTTGAATCGAATCTATAATATTTAATTCAAATTTTTTTAAGTTAGTATATAATGTTATCAGAAGACTATCCTATATTGTCGAATGAATGAACTAATTACTAATAAGATAAACAATATTATCAGATAATTAAATTAGTCGATCTTAAGCCGAACTTAAACGCTTATTCAAGTTCTACTGGCCAAAATTAGCCGAATTCTTTTACTAAATCTGTCCTTAATTTGTGGCTCAATTGGTGCACTAGCTAAAGCCAATTAGAACTTTTTAGGTGCTCAACTCTCCAAATAAAAACTTAGAAGTTTTCCTTTTTCTTTGCACGTGGGATAATGACTTTCCATATTTTATCGATTTTCTATTTTTAATAGTGAAAATGTTAGAATAGCCTCTCCCATAGCGTACACACCTGACCTGTTGAAGTTGTTCTTCAAGTAAATTAAGCTTGCACGTAAATGTTTTGACAATGTAAAATTCTGTCTTGTGAACAACAAGAAGTTACTTCGAGACCTGGGCCAGCTTTCTGATTGGCTGATTGAATAAATAATTTTGTACAAGAGACAATTCTTATGAAAGCCACCATTTTGTGTTTATTCTAATCCTAGGTCTTTAGATGCCATGATTTTCAATTGAACATTTTGAAATGATCAAACCAACAAAACTCATGGTTGCCAAGAGGGTAGTCATTTTTTAGCTTCTAAGAGTTGTAAAAAACCCAAGAGATAGTTATTTTTTTTTCTTTAATATCCAGATCTTGATACAATCTAATAATGATTATCATATATATTATTTATTGTTTACGATTGTTTACGATTGTCATTAATCTCTTTTAGTTTTTTGACATAGTTTGGTTTCTCTTTATGGTTTATCTTGCGGTATTTTCTTATTTTCTCTCTTTCTAATTCTAGTTGACGATGTTAAACTCTAAGAGATAAATAGTATCAACGATGTCAGAATGTAATGATTTTCGATTGGATATTTAAAAATAGTCAAACAAACAAACCTTATGGCTTTGAGGAAAATGTCTATTCATTTTTAAAAGTGATTTTGCAAGATTCTGAATGTCCTTTTATCTTAGGGGTGTTGCTTAGGCTAGTGAGCTTCCAAGCTCACAACTCGCTTTGAGTATAATATAATTAATATTTAAAAGTTTAAAATCTTGTAATTACACCCTTAAAATCTTACTCTTTAAATAATTGATAATTATATAAGCTACAAGATATAATTATAATTTTTTAACCAAATTTGAATCAATCATTTATATCTCAAGTTTGTGCCTCCAAATCCTAAATTTGTCAAACTTAAACTCAATTTAGAACTTGACGTAAATCCAATCAAATTAAACTCAAATTTGACTCCACTTAACTTAATTACAGAACTAACCAAAGTTTTGTACGAGGCCAAATTTTTATCACTATCCACTGTAAGGGGGCAAATGTGCAAGGAAAAGCATGCCATTTCCAAGCACTTCCTCATGAACAAGAAAATTTTTGTTTTGTTTATACAACAAGAGCAGAAAAAAAAATAATTTTAAAGTAAATTTTATTGAAAAGGAAAACAAGCTATACAACTTGGAATTTTTATTAGTCATTTGACAATCATGTGGTGTTGACGATTATAGGTTGGACTCGACCCAAATCAAAACCAAATAAATATTAGTTTAAATTCAAATCCAATTTAAAATGATTTGTTTAAATTGATTCAAATAATGAACAATGATGTCAAGGAAAATTTTAAAAAAAAAAAACTACTAAGAAAGAAGAGTTTTAGTGTGGCAAGGTCGGTGAATTCTCAAATTCGAACTAAATATGATTCAAACTCATGCTATCTCAGCTCGTGTTCACCTTACCTACGAGTAATCCAACACAACAGTGGAAAACTCAATGTCATTTCACTGGCTTCTAAACAAGAAGTAAATTTTCTCAAATTTGCTTTAGCATTGAGTAGCCTGAATAGGTGCAATGTGTACTATTAGCTGTAATAAATTTGATGGGCGTTTTTCATTTGCAATATGTATCTGGGCCATCACAAAAGATATATTGCCAAAGGCTTTTTAACCCATTTTCAAACCAATTTAGTTTTGGGTCTAGCTCAAAAAACGCCTTTTTCTAGTAGCTTTGTTCAATGGCCTCTGCTTCTGCCCGCACAAAACAAATAAGAACGAATTTAAAATGAGTCCAATCCGAAACAAACTTAATTTGAGTTTAGTTGCACTCAGCTTAAGATAGAGTTTTATTATCTAGGGTTTCTTCTTATTTTTGGTTGGCAAATTTTTTAATTATTTGGGATTCTTATTCTTCTTATCTAATCAAAAAAAAAAAAAAAAAGTGTTTTAAGAGAAAAAAAAAAAAACATGGATAACTTAAATTCTAATAAGACAATGAAAAACTTTTAAACTTGAGCAAAAGTGGAGTTCGTCCTCAAAAGAAAAGTTGTTTGAGAAAAAAAAATCATCGATAACTTAAATTCTAATTGAACATTGAAACATTGTCAAACTCGTGCCAAAGTGGAGTTCATGTTCAAACTCAGCGTCCATTCCTAAGGACGAAAAATATGAAAGTTTGGGTTCTCAAGCAAGGAAGTGGGGTCAAATAAGTACACCTCTGCAGACCCCTTTTTGGTATTGTCTTTTACCTCAAAAATTGAACGGTCTACATGCATCTAATTATCCATCACGTGTTCTTCAAAAGACAACTGGTCAGGAAGCTCGTTTTCACAGAGTTGTGATGCTTTTTTTCCTTCTGCTGGTTGTTGCCCATGTTAAAGGGTTAGTTTTTGGAAAGGAAAATGTTTGTGAAGTTTGTGGCAACCTGAGCATTTCAAGCTCCATTAGTCAATGGTGGCTAGTGTACCTACCTCTCTTGTTTTGTTCTCCGCTGTCAGTCAATCTGTGGATATTCCACCACTAAAGGTGACTCGAATTCTGTTGGGGTTATAAGATTTCAGAAAATGCTATCTTATTGAACAAAAATGGTGATATTATTCATCCTATAGGAAGGGTTTCAATTTTTTCAATGAAGGACTTGAAATCCTATTGACTCTGATATCAGATTGCAGAGTTGATTCGGACCTTTTAATTTATAGATACGGATTCCAGACCTATGAATAAGATTATTCCCCAAACTTACACTAACCTGATACTAAAATTCATGCAGAGTAGATATAAACGCCTGTATTAAAGTGTAAAAAAATGGTGTTTGAGATTGAGTACTACATGTCATCTTGTAATGTTCTTGTCTCCGTCCTCTTTTCATGGTTTCTTTTTTGTATTATGTTTTCCATGTAAATATGGTTCATTGAATTTCCTTCTAGAATCTGAAATTATCACCACATTCAGATAAAACAAAAGGGTCCCCCCCAAGTTTGCACCACAAAAAATACATTAAAACTCTGATAGGAAAATATTCAACAGTAATTTGAATGTTCGTTCTATGTTTTCCTAAGGCTCAAGGTTTCCTAGAGCTCCAAATTTTGCCGAAGTGTCATAAATGTACAAGCCTGGAGCTTTCAATAGTTAATAAATAGTATCAAACTCGATCTGTTTCGCTTCCTTGACAATGGCCATCACTTTTTTCACATTTTCCCCGGCTCCATCTAAGTCTTTTCTTCCATCAAAGCCGCACAGTTTTAATTCGATTGAATGTTGTGAGAACAGATCTGCAGCTGAAACAGTCAAGCTTTCTCAAAACGGGCATGTCAGTTATCCGGGAAAAACTCTTTATAAGCCTGATGATCCTCCTCCTCGGCCTCGCCGGATAATACTGGTAAGACATGGGGAGAGTGAAGGAAATGTTGATGAAAGTGCTTATACTAGAACTCCTGATCCAAAGATTGCACTGACGGAGAAAGGCAAAGCTCAGGCTCAAGAATGTGGAAGAAAAATCAGGGAGCTGATTGAGAAAGACGGAGCCGATGACTGGAAGGTTTATTTCTATGTATCACCGTATAGAAGGACTCTGGAAACATTACACAACCTGGGCCGTGCTTTTGACCGTTCGAGAATTGCAGGGATGATTAAAGAACCTCGAATTCGAGAGCAAGATTTCGGTATATGCATATTTAAAGCAGTTTACTTGTATGTGACTATGGCTGCTTATTTTACTGAACAATATTTGACAGATTTTTCTCTCTTTGAAAAGGAAACTTTCAGGATAGGGAGAGAATGCGAGTTGAGAAAGCTGTCCGCAAGCTTTATGGTCGTTTCTTTTACCGCTTTCCTAATGGCGAATCTGCAGCTGATGTTTACGACAGAATTACAGGTAAATAATTTGAGATAACAACGCCTGCAAATATTCATTAAGAAAATCTAAGAGTTCAATTTTTAATTTAAAAAAAATCAAAATTCAATACTAAGAATTAAAGATGTAAACAGGGTTTAGAGAAACACTTAGAGCGGCTATTGATAATGGAAGGTTTCAGCCACCAGGAGAAAGAAGTCCAAACATGAACCTGGTAATTGTTTCCCACGGTCTCACGTTACGAGTGTTTCTGATGAGGTGGTACAAATGGACAGTCGAGCAATTTGAGGGGCTTAACAATCTGGGCAATGGAGAAAAGATTGTTATGGAGAAAGGCTTTGGAGGAAGGTATTAACACTTCTCACTGCTTCAAACTTGGATTGAAATTATAATATCCAATTCCAACTCTAAATGGATAAGCAAATGAATCAATTTCAAACCAAATTAAAGCTCCAGCTTAAAATCGATTCGCTCAAACCAAGGTGGGGATTCGATATAAGTTAGCTTGAACCGGATCCACCCCTTCATCTCACCCACCTTCATTCATTTATATAGCTTTACTTGTAACTTTCATTTGTGACTTCTAATTGCAGGTACAGCTTATTAGTACATCACACTGAAGAAGAGCTAAGAGAGTTTGGACTGACAAATGAAATGTTAATGGATCAAGAATGGTATGAAACTAACTATTATCATTAATTTTGAAATAATTAATCATCTATTATCACTGTTAATTAGTTTCCAACTTGGGGTTTTTCTTGGCTTACAAACTTCTAGGCAAAAATATGCAAAGCCCAGAGAAATAAACTACGACTGCCCATTAGTGAATTCTTTCTTCACTCACTTTGATGATCAAGATGGCTGCCAAGTTTAGGGGAAGATTTATAATTCACCAACATATACACAACACCATGAAAGACAAGACAGAGGCTCCTCACCAACAAAATTCAACTAGTAAATGATATATATCAGAAAGCCATTAAAGGGAAATAGGTTCCAATCCGATGAAGCTATGCTATAAATGCTTGATGATGAAGTGAATAGTAGTCTATGATAAATTCATTATGTAGAAAAATTGGTGTGGTGGGAAAAAAAGAAGCCATAAAAATGGCGAATATTTCTTCTCTCTTTCCTGTGTAATGAGGGGATAGGAATACAAATGAAAGCTATGAATCCTTGATGATGTTTTATTAAAACAATAACCAAAGCAATGGCTCTCCCACATAATAACTTCCATGAAGAATATATGTACTTTGATGACCAAGAACAAGAAACATTAAATTCATTTGGCAAAAATTAGGACAAAATAAATTTGATTTTTTTCATTGATTTGATCATATTTCAAGGGCTAGCAAAAAGGTTACATCACCCCTTGGCCCAAAAAAAAAAAAAATTATATATAGTAGTATAAAATGAAGGGGAAAATGGGTAACCACTTGATCTCGTCAAAACTCAAAAAAGGGAAATCACAGTAGAAAATTCAAACCCATCAAGTGATGAAGGTCAGAGGTGAGCCCGCCTTCTGAAAATGAAAACAGTACTTCAAGTCCAGGTTATGATATTTCTTCTTACCTGCCGTTGCACCCAATTTGAAGGAACAAAAGAACGGGCACTTATTAAGAGTCAAGAAGGCCTTCTCCTTGAAGCTATGTCATCATCATTTTCCCGCATATCAAAAGATTTTGGATTAACATTGTATTTTCCGTCCCTTTGATATGTGTATGAGCCTCTCTCTTCCCTAAATCTTCTTGGTGCCTCCCCAATCCGACTCTCAATGCTCCTGCTAAGTTCCTTAGGTCTTACTCTGCCATGAAAATCAGAAACATCTCCATAACAAGAAATACGAGCCTTCGCAAATCCATCATCCAAATTATTACGGAATGGTTTTGCAATGCCATTCATACCATATCGCTTTGCAGGGGGAAATGGCCCAAATCTACAACTATGTTTCTCCCTAGTATCATCATTGCCCTCATACCTTACCC
This sequence comes from Anacardium occidentale, assembly GCA_026122585.1. Lineage (NCBI taxonomy): Eukaryota > Viridiplantae > Streptophyta > Magnoliopsida > Sapindales > Anacardiaceae > Anacardium > Anacardium occidentale. Next base: position 51,026 of record JAJEJH010000502.1, on the reverse strand, counting down.
GTTCCCTGCCCACTCCATTGATTTCTGTAAATCTTCCAGGATGCACGTATCTGTAGTTTCGCAGAGAATCGACATCAAACCTGTCATCACATGGGCCAAACTTTCCTGGTGATCTCCTGTCTAAAATGGAAGTACGCTGACTTAAACCTTGCTCCCTGAGATGAACCACACCATCTTTCCAATCACCAATCCATCTGGAGTTGTGAGGTGAACCATGACTTCTGTGCATAGTCCTAAATCCTACCACTCGGTCTCCCAAAAAACCAGGCCGCTGATGAGGTGACTTTCCTCTTGGCACCCTTATCTCAGATCTGAAATTAGGCGACTTGCTTCGGTGTTTTAAATTTGGATTACCTGTCTCAGGAAAGCAAGTTCTAGATCTTGAAGGAGACTTAGATAGGGATTTACGTGCACGGTCTTCACCTCTTCTTTCATTGGGTGAAAAGCTTCTCTCTCTCTTAGCTGAATGATGGGAATGGTTCAATGAAGACTCAGTGCAACCATGGTATCTTCCCCTGAGGCCTCTCTCATCCACTCGAGGACCATATCTTAGGGACCTGCCTCTGCCAAGCGTAATACACCGGCTAGGACTCAGCTCTCTAGATGGTCTAAAACCCAATCGCAAACGAAATGCCTCATCCCTGTCAATTGGCAGGTGCCGATGTACACCAAGTGAAGATGCATCAATCTTTTGTCTGCCAAAGGAAACATTTTCAGGCCCTAAACGGCGAATAGATGTTGGGCCATGATAGTTAGGTGAATGATAGCGTTTAAGACTCCTGTGACTCTCAGTAGAATTGACCCAATGATCACTCTCCTGACCTCTTGCATGAACATGCTGATTATATCTGCCCCTAACCAGAGATTCTCCATATCCAGGATCCCTTTCAGATCTTAGATTAGTGATGTTATCAGTATCACTGCATTCAAGAATTTGAGAAATGTTAAGCAAAAATTCGTTGACCTAAAATTAGTGTGCAAAGTCTACTCAAACAATGAATCAAGTAAAATTAGAGTTCTGATCTGTACCTCCTTTCCTGCACATAAGGTTTGTCATCGTCTAAATATGCATCATGAGAAACTCGTCTTTCTATATATGATAGCAATTCCCTCCTCAACTCTCTTGGTCTGACCACCCTCGCCTCGGTACCATCTGTGTCTTGGACATCTATGCAATCATCAATCATGCTCTTCCTACTGCTGCCATCAATCTCAGTTGTCAACGAATCTGAAAGATTTTTATGATCCCACCTAGATGCTTTCTCAGCTGAATCAGCCGATAGACTTGGATTCTTTGTATCATCTACCCTCGAAACAACGACATCCCCCATAACCTTGTGAGTGCCTACTTCATCACCTGACTCGATCTCAATCCTTCCATCTTTCCCTTTCAATGGTTTTTCCTTACCGGATCCAGATGAGCCACTTAGGCAAGGTTGGAAGTCAGTTTCTTGTGTATGCTTCACAATTTTTTCAGCGTCACAACCCAGATTATTGGCATTGTCAGATCCATAGTCAATATGTTCAGCTTCCATGTCTTCCCCATCATATTCTTCCCACGTATGAACAATTGATTCCCTGACCTCACCATCTTCATACTGTGAATCATAATCTAAGACCTCAGTCGACTTCACATGAGCATGATCATGAGAAACATCAGAACTATAACCATTGTCTAAAGGTTCTTCTAAGGCCATCCTACCAGACATATTTACAAGATCACCATTATTGCTTTTACATAATACATCATGAACACAATTAACGGATGATTGTAGCAACATTTCAGCAGACTTCTCTATACACTTTTTCTCAGGCTCCTTGCCATCATTATTCAGTAAAGTATTAGTCTCTGCATGATCAAGCACAGAAACTTTGGCAGGCTGCACCTCTAGATCCAAAGACAATGTTGGCTGAGCTTCAATTGATGAACTTACAGTAGGCATATCAACATCTGGAGGAGAACGGACAAAGGTTGGCAGAACAGCACAAAGAGACTCTGCTTTTGGTGGCTGCCCTGTTTCCGCTGGATCGATATCCATAGGAACATCTGTGTCATGAAGTGAAGCAGTAATTTCCTTTGTATCATCAACAACTTTATCTAACAAACCATCAATCTCATTGATGGAATTACCAGAAGAATCTAGAAAAGGCACAAGCTCCAGCTTCTCAACCTGAAAACTGGCAGAATTATGCGGACCTGCATCACCAGCAGTGCCGGCATCGTAATTAGGTTTAGCAGGTAGGTTGTTATCTGAACATGAATCCAAATTGCCAACCCCATGTGAAGATAAGCCTTGATTATCACCTGCACAGCCAAAGGAAACATTGTGGTCGGCAATATTTCCATCCTTGCTACTGGAAGCGGAAAGTCTCCTAACATCATCAGCTGGAACAAAATCACCAGGTTGAGCATCAATATTTGTTCTTTCTTGACTCTGCAGTTCTACACTTCCCTTAGATTGATTCACCTTCACAGCTTCTTCAAGCTCAGATGAAAGAATGTTCTCTTCCAAGTAATCAGCACAGCCAGAATCACCGCACACTTTTGATGTGTGTTCCTCTATATTCAATGCACGAACCATTTCTACAGAATCACTAGGTGGCATTTCTTGTTCAGCATCAGCTTTGCTATCACTAGACACACTTGGAAATTCATGGTCTTCTGAGTTTATCATGTTATTCATATGATTACTGTTATCTGCATCTTCAGCAACACCATCCACAGCATCAGACTTAGAATCCACAACTTGATACTCAAAAGGATGTTCCCAGGACTCCATTGACGTATTTAAATCCCAGTGCAAACGGTCATCTTTAGAAGAGAATCCCTCTTTTCTACCAGTTTCCTCAACTTTATGGATTAAGACATCCTTCGAAATTAGATGATCCTGTGCAGAAGTATCTTCCATATTGTTTCTCTGCAATATTTCACTTTCAGAGGAATTATCTATTCTTAGACGGGCAGCTTCTTCAGCAGGCAATGCAGAAATGCAAGTAATACTTCCTTTAGTTAAATTTTCAACTTCACACAAGAAAGATTCTTCAACTCCCGAGCCATCCTCAGCATGACCATCTTCCCCTCCAAAACCTTTACTGCATGCTGCAGCTGCAAGGATAGAAATACCCGAGAAGTCTTCATTTTCATCCACACATCCTTTTACCCTTTCCATGTTTGTCTCATCAGCGTCACACACACTGTCAACAATTTGACCCAAATCATTTGCAGAAGCAGAGCAATCAATTACTCCAGGTTCCATCTTGGAGGGCCTTTCAGTCTCGGTTTCCTCAGATTGTGGTGAAGTAGACCTAGGTGATGGTGACGGTGATCTATACACAAATCTTCTTTTCTTAATTGGCATAAGTTCTGCCTTCTCACTAAAGCGGCAACCAAGAACACTTACTCCAAGCTGACAAATAGAAAAGGAAATGATAGCATCAAGTTGTATGTGAAATTATTTCATCTTTCACTTATTAGAATCACAGTTACAACAAAATTAAAATGACTTTGGATCCAACCTTCTCAGATTCAGAAACTGGCATGTCCAGAGTTTTCGAGTACTGGTTGACAAGATCCCCACGATGTTTCAAGCTTCTTGAAACAGACTTTTTGGCTCGCCTCAACGAACTCCTTTTACCTTTTGAGCCCTTCCAAGTCAAATCAGAACTGATAAAACTGGCAACTTCCAAACTAATTGTGCCCAGCATGCTACCAGGTGGTGACCCTCTCTCATCACACAATGGCTTTCCACCACAGGTCTTGCAGGATGCCGTTGGAGCTTGTTTTCTGCCTATAATACAGACTAGACGTTGAAAATCAGTACAAGAATACAGATAAATCTTCATTTCAAATTACAAGACAGTAAATCAAGTTAGTACATTTACAATACATAACAATAGTTACAGTCATGATATAGAAATATCAAGCAAATGCATCTTCATTTGAGAACTCCAAGACATCATGACCTAGTCAGAATAAAGATTCCTCAATAACCACAACTAAAAATCTCCTAATTTGAACATTGGATATGACTTCTTGGTATCAGATATTAAGATCCAGCGGCTTGTAAATTCAATAACTCCAAAGCACCGTACTTAATAAAAGGTTTCCAGTTTCATATCTGTACTAAACGTGAAAACAGAAAGACCCGAAATCATAAACAACGGTCCATATTTTGTGGCAATCACTGGGCAACCAAAAAAGGCAACCTCTGCATTTTAATTAGAGAAAACCCGGATAGCAATGAATATCTCAAGTCGACAAGACAAACAGCAAAATTATAAGCACAGAGCAGATCGTGCAGACGTTATACATCACAGGGAAAACGAATCTCATAACCTATTAAAATAATTGGAAGGCAATTTAGCCAAACATGAAGGTCCCTCAAGCCCAGTATTGTGTCAATAAATCACACGCTTGAAGAAGTAGTTAAACTAATACTCATCTGAATTAAAAGCACAGACAACTCGTCCAGAAACATACAAGGGCCTGTAACACTAAGACAGATCTAAAGCGATCCTTGACTGACAACCAAATCAAATGTTGAAAGACTTCTATAACCCAAAACGCTGCGAATCGCAATAACCAATAAAAGTCCTCATAAACGATTTCTCAGATCTGAACCACAAAAGGAAAACAAAACATACACTTCCAAAAAGCCCTAATCTCGTATCTTCTCTTCTCAAAACAGCCTCAATCAACCAATAAAAGATGGAAGAATCCCCGCGGCCCGCTCATTCATGGTTGGAGTCAATCCAGAACAACAAAGAAGTAAAAAAACAAAGAGTAGGGTTTCATTTCATTTTACCTGAAAACAAACAAACAGAAACACAAATCTGGGGCAACAACTAATCAGATAGATCCCTTTCCGAGCTGAATAACTCCAATCAAGGCTCCAAAATAGATAACAAGAATTGGGTTTCTTTCTTTCAGTAAAATGAGACACACTTGTTCACACCATAAAAGTTTCTTCAGCTTTTATCTTTCATTTCAAAGGAATCCAATCTCTCTATCTATAAATACATTAAAATTAATTGGCAAGCTTCGATCTTTCTCTGCAGCTATCTTACCTTCCATACATTTCTTTCCAATAATAACACTTGGATCCCTTCCTTCGATTCCAGGAATTCGTTTCTCTTCTTCTTCTGTTACCTTCTCCTTTCAGATTGCCTTTCTTCTTTTATTCTTTGCTTTTTACCGTCAACTCAGTGCCTGTCGTAGCTTCACCACGTATTTATGCTTATTTATTTACTATTTTACCCTTCACTCTTTCGTCCCGCCTCCCCCAAATTGTCCCTCCACGGCGTCGTTTCAGCTTTTCGGCTTCTCACCAAAGTCAAGTCAACAATTGCGCACAGAGCAGACCAGATTATGACTGCCGCCTTTATTAATTCAGTAACTACACTACAATAAATATAAATAATTGTTTATTATACGATATACTATGATTAAAATCACATTTATGAAATCTAATTTTACCTGACATTAAATGTTTTCAATTCAAATTTTGAATACCTCACGTTAGGGTTAGGATTAGGATTAGGGTTAGGGTGTGTGTTGGTTTTGAAAAATCTTTAAAAATCAAACATTGCCCAATGAGTTTACACAATATTTAAAATAATTGTATATATTTATTTGTTAAATATAAAATAAATAATACATTTAATTCGAATTGAATTTGATTTAATAGTCAAGCATGTTTTGTTGACACGAGGGCTACTGAATTTGACTCATAATAATTACTTTCCAAATTGGCCACAAGTTTCAATTCTATAAAAGAATTAGATCTATGCACGATGATGAATTGAATCAGATCATATTATATCAAAACCTAACACAAAAGTGATATGTGTCAGTTTGTTTTAATACTAAAGTCCAAGATATGACCCATAGCCCTTTAAATCATGTATCTATTAGTTTTTTGATGAGTTTATCTATTTGTTTTGTAGATCAAACTATCCAAAATTATATCAATATATATTATAATTTTTAAAATTTTCGCAAATTGTGTTAGGCCAAACCTATAGACTTTTCCCATAAACCCTTACACAACCCTTCTTAAAAATGATTTATGTAGAACGTGTAATTTTTTGAATCGTGCTCTTCCCAATCATGCTTTTATTAGTCATATCAACCCACAAGTTAGCATAATTTATTGATAAATTTTATTAGACCTGAGCCAAACCAGCTCAGTTTGATTTCGTAATCCTCCTAATGATATCTTCAACTAATTCGAACTAATCATTATAAATTTAAATCAATTTGTTTGAATACTGATATAGTTGGGGCCAAGGTGGGAGGGAAAGACAATAACAGGTCCCTAGCCCAATGCCACAAATTGTGAACAGTCATCCCACTTAAATGGAATAGTTATTCAAATGTATTCATGATACAATGAGTGTCCAATACATTTTGAAAGTAGAAAATAACATTGGGTTCCATATTATAAAGTTTTGAAATATACATCAAGACTTTGGCATAGGACAATAAATGAGGAAATTTCTTGGTAGTTGCATGTTCCATCAATGGAGAGCCACAAGGATCTTGATTGAAAATGGTAACACAAAAACGAAAAAATATATCAATCCTGTCAAAATTGTCTCCATCAAACTAAACAACAATCCCTGCACATGCACAGCACAAGCTACCAGCAGCAGGCTGTGGGCACAGGCAACTTTCATTCAACCACAAAATATATCATGAAAACAAACTTCAAAAAGTCTATTGCAAGGATGCAAGGAGTAGCATGGGTGGTAACTTAACAGGCCACTTACCACCAGTATCTGGTTGATCCGATGGAGAAAACAGTTATTATTAATACAAAAATTAATTCATATTATTAATACGCATATAAAATAACAATTCTTAAAAGTATTCAACTATCATTTTTTTGTGTAAAGAGACTGAATTTTGGTTTTTTTTATATTGAAGAGACTATATTCTCAAATTTCTTTGTAGAAAAAGTTCAGTTTTTTCAATAAATATATCTGAAAATTTGGTTACTTCAATAGGAATTTTGAGAGTTTAATCTTTCCAATAGAAATTTTTGAAATTTGATACTTTCCAGCATTGTTATCCCATCTGCAATCGGTAGAGCCAAGTAAGAATGATAAGAAAGCTTGAGAATCCATCCACAGCCAATTGGTACCTGTAAAATTGAAATCTTATATCTCATGTCATAAAAAAATAACGAAAGATCATTCTGCTTTTGCCTGGAAGCAAGTAAAGAACATCAAATTCTAACAGGAAAACCACCAGAGAAGTTATTCCATCTGCATTCGGTAGAGCCAAGTAAGAATGATAAGAAAGCTTGAGAATCCATCCACAGCCAATTGGTACCTGTAAAATTGAAATATTATATCTCATGTCATCAAAAAATAATGAAAGAACATTCTGCTTTTGCCTGGAAGCAAGTAAAGAACATCAAATTCTAACAGGAAAGCCACCAGAGAAGTTATTCTTTTAAGTATCTAAAAAGAATTTGATTCACATGGCTTGATACTGAGAAGTTATTCCAATCCAAAGTTATGCTTATGAGGGAAAAGCTAGTTCTAAGTATCACCTCACTACAAAGTTGAGCATTTGGAAGCAGAAGATGAAGGTAAAAAAATTTAACTTCACGGGGATCTTAAACTACCTCATCTGAAAAACTAAGTTTAAGCGAACTTTCATCTAGATACATTGAAGAAATTCAAATTTTCCTGCCAAATTTTATGTTTTCTTGTAGCTCTGGCAACAAGAAGCTACACAAAGACAAGGCAGCTCTAACAATGCACCCAATATTTTTATAGTGGATGGAACACATATGAATCTCACAAGGTGATAAGGACAATACAGGAAAACGAAATGAGATGACTTTCGGCCGAAACAACAAAGAATCCGAACAAAAATGAAAAGTTCAGGATGAATTCCACTACCTCTGTAAGGGGGCGCGCCAGAGGAGTGTTGGTGCTTTTCATCATGCGAGAGTTGGTGGTGGCCAAAATCAAGAGTGATGAGTGTCAAGCCAAGTTTCAAGAAGAGCCATGAGTCAGCTAAGGCCATGAGGGTCAATCTGCCCAAGCAGTGTGCCAGTCTGTGAGCCAGTCTGAGTCGCGGGAGGCCGCGTGTGAAAAGCGGTATTCTGATCCGGGTCTTGAATATTTTTCTACATTGTGTAAATGTAATACGAGATGTATGATGGTAATGAGAGATTTGTAAAATTCTCATGTATTGATTTTCTGGAGGGGGGGTGTGATTACTCAAACATGAGGTGCAGCTGAGTCTGCCACAGTGACAAAAGCTCATAAGCCTCTTTAAGGGGGAGTGACTACTCTCACCTGGGCACACATTGGCCAGAGGGCATGTGGCCTAGGGGGATGGGGGTGCTTGCTGCTGGGATGGCTTGAGCTTGTTGCTTGGTGGATGCCCCCTTGTCCACCTTCAACGATGTACGTTTTCGAGATGAGATATTAATGAGATAAGTAACCCGTTTTCTTACGATTGTCCCGATTTTCATATTTATGCTTTGAATGAGTTTTATTATGCTTGAGAATGGCATGTGATTCATTTATTGAGTATTATTCCTATTACTGTTGAGTATACGAGCTGCGATTTGTTGCGATAATGCACGTTGGCTAACCGTTATGTGCGGTATTCGTATTTTTCGCAGATATATGATTGAGTAAAGGCTTACTTGCTTGGAGGAGTCCAAGTCAAGTACCGCACGGTGTCGGTTTTGCGATGCTCAAAATCTGACCCCGTGACAACCTCATTTATTGCTCATTAAAAAAATGGCACTGGGAAAGAAAAATCTAGATATATCCTAAGTTAATATCTAATGTCCATACAATTCCAAAACAGGAGTAATAGGAACTAGCGCAAGAATTTTTCTAAATAAGAAATTCAAAATTTATAACTGAACCAAGAGATCAAACTGATGAGTATGGAACAAACTTTCTTATTATAACATTTCAGAAGATAAAATTTTCAAAATAATCCGGTTTGTTATCCAGCACCATGCACGGTAATTCATACGATTAACAATAAGAACTGACCCAGCACAAATCCAATCAATAAAAATGGCATTATTGCAATGAGTAATGATAGTGATGGCAACTGTTTGTAATGCTTCAACAACTCAAGTGCGAAATTGATTTTTCAAAGATATCCCATTTCCTTCACATAGTTACACTTGATTTGCAGCATCTCATAGCTCCAAGCTTATCCAGTGTCAACATGGACAGAACAGATTCCTGACAAGAAGTTACAAAGAGAAGCTGAGCCCATCACTGTGCTAATCCTGTCAGCTTTGATGGATGCTTTAACTAGCCCTCTTGCTATAAAAACCAGTCCTAAAATCGTAAGACATTACCAACATTGAATCCTGGTTAACATGAATGTCCCTCTTCTTTGAGATCAACCCAGTAAGAGTCTATATAAATATAAGATGATAACATAAGAACAAATGAACCATCCTGATAAGAAAACTAGATCAAACACGAAAAGCATATGTGCACAAACTCAAGTGCCAAGTGGACAAAACAAGTGTTCTATTGAGTTTATCTTCACATATACATGGAAGTTGCATCCAGAGAATGTTGTCTTCTTCCAGACTAAATCCACTTATATGAAGTCAAACAAACACATCTCCCCTTCAGTGAAGCTCAACTACTACAAAGAATATCCACTCCTGGTTTAGCAAGGAAGAAGAGAAAAAGCAAAAAAATAATTTAAAGCAAGACCGAAGCAATCACAAGAATGCAATAGATTCATTGCACATTATCATGTATTTCATGGACGAAGAGATAGCTTTATGAGTTCTCAGTAGTTGCAGTAGTAATTCGTAATTGCTTTGGTCATTCCCGCTCACCATTGAGTCTCCAGAAGGCCCTCTTCCACCAAACTTCAAACCCTCTTTGTATGTTAGGACAATCCTCACCAGAGTTTAAGAATCTATTAAACCAAGCAAGCAAAATTTCCTGTTGCCAAGCTAGAGGCAGAGTAAGAATCGTGTTACTAAGACCGTCTTCAATTAAGTGTCGATCAAGGCCTTTGGACACCCTACTCATCCACCCAAAATCATCATAAAAAGGCTCCAACCAAGTCCTTATAAGCATGCACCTCACATCCTTTGAAGCCAATAACTGTCCTTTGCCAATTCCGACAAACAGTCTGGCAGTAACTCTGCTAACCTCATACCTGTGAATGGCAGGGACTTTTGAATGTGCCGCAGATACTTCAGATTGAGAAGCCCATGTTTTTAAAAAGTCCTCCGCAATCTGCCGATCAATCAAGATATCCAAAATCCAATGCAAATTATCTGCCTGCCTGGCAATCTGACTCATGTCCTGCAAATCACCTGTTGCTGCCTGGAGAATATGCTGGCGTAGCAATTTTAAACACCCATCACAAACAGAGTACAGTGATTCTTTTCGAAGATCATTCTGAGATGCATTTTCATGAAGCATCTTAGATACCAGCCCCTTCATTTCGCGTCTTGCCTTCTCATCTTTGCCTTCAAGAACTACATGTAAAAGCTTGAGAAGCACCTCCTCATTGTCAGTACCTTCTTCTGTTCCACGATCAACTTCAACTGAAACCCTCTTCAAAACTTCAGCAGTTCCAGCACCTTCAAGCCGGAGCTCTAATAACAATGAAGCCACTTTCTCCTCTTCATCCTCAGCCCATGGTGCAGCTTCTAAGTACTCCATACAAGATAAAACCCCCGCATCAAACCCAATTGCTGCTGAAACCTGAAAAAAGCACACAAAAACCAACCAATTAAATCCCCTAAACCTCGACCCGATTTAGTTGCAAAATTAGCTAACAAGGATCTATATAGAACTCCTAATCTAATGCTCAGAAATTTGCAATTCCTTTTCTCAAGAGTTCATAATATAGCTACCCATGAAAGTTTTTAAGAGCTCTTGGTTGACTTGAATTAATAAGCAGAACAAAAAAGGATTCATTGGTCCATCATTTTATATGGTCTACCCAACAAAGGAAAATATATATGGGTAGATCACGACTAGTTGGAACCCTTGAACTTAGCTATATTTTCTCCAAAACATAAAAATAAGCAAAAAATACAAATAACGTCTGCTCTGCTCTTACTCGAACATATACATACATACATCCACACATATATAGACACACACACACATACGTATATATATAAGAAACCAGAAAAAAAACGAAAGCACTTGACCTTCAAAATACCAAGAACTTTAGAAACATCCTCTCTCATCAACTTCCTTTTAAGATCCTTACAGTACATAAACCTCAAAGTCTCAATATAAACCTCAACGTCATCACAATCCGTAATCTCCACAATGTACGGAAGAATATTTTTCTGCTGCTGTTTCGTCCACCGATCCGATAACTTAGCAGCGAAATATCTGCTATGTGCCACGAGTATCTGTCTGTGCACATTCACGGACACGCTTATACCGTCCTTAGAACTCAGAGTCAGTTTTATGTCACTCGACGCTGGCTCGTTGAATTGATTACCTGGACTCCTCGTCAACAAAAGATCTGATATTCTTCGCATTTTTAATTGCTGGCTATCAAATATATGTGGTTGGTGGTGACCCATTTTTGGCGGGATTATGGGGATACTGTTCTGGCTTGTTAGGATCTGGGTTTTCGGGTGAATGTCGGGTTCACTCGCCATCATTTCTATGAGTGTCTGTGTTTTATCCGATGGAGGTGACATCGGGTTTAAAAGACCCGCGGTTAAAGCCGAATTAAATTTGCTGAAACTTGAAGGGAATGCTGACTCCGAGGAGTGACCATTGAGCGTTGATGATGTTGGCGGCGAGGTGTGTGTAAAGTCCATGACTGGCGACAGACTCCCGGGAGACAACCGGATCCTGAACGACGAAGACGTATAGGGCATTAACACCTGGTCAGCCTCTCTAAAGGCTGTACCGACGGATCTTTGTTGTTGTTGTTGTTGTTGTTGTGGCCACGGCGGTGGAGGATTCTGAATTGGTTTTGAAGCTGGGCAGGACCAGGAATGTTCATGCGAGACTATCGTAGGTGGGTCAAGTTTCCGAGTTGGGCAAAGGTCAGAGGAGTCAGACTCAGTAGTAGTACTAGCATTATTGGGGATGGCAGAGGAGGAGACAGCGGTTTCACGACACTTGCCACGTTTTGGCTGGATGGGCTGAGCTTGAACTTTGAGATGAGTAGAAATGGTAGTTGCAGAAGACGTAGTTGTCGTGGCTGTCGCTGTTGCCATGAAAAGTTAATGTAATTTCGAATTATATATTATCTTTTATGCTTTTTGCTGTCTTCTAGGCTAGTTTTTGGGCATGTTTTTGTTTTGTTGTTGTTTTTTCTTCAGAGAAGATTGAATTAAAAAACAATGGCGGTTGTCACGAGCCAAACACAGAGTCGAGTAAGGGAAAAGGACAGGGAGAGAGACTGAGAAAGCAACCTGGAGGCATTTAACCTGAGGGTTGGTTTGGGTTTTGGGTTTTCCGCCGACAAGTTTGTGGATTTGGGAAACTTACTGTCAAACAGATAAGAAAAAGGTCAGAGTGAAGCTGGCATAGCATTCAAGGCAGAGGACGCAGGTCAGCCCCACCACAATCACAAATTCATTCAAGAATGAGATGATGCCATATGGATACTGTATTTTGCTTCAATCGGTGGGATTGTATTTTCTGCCTGTTGTCAATTTGTCAGGGGTGGATCCCGCTTGGATTACAGCTTCACCCCTTCAATTATATTGCTCAAATTATAGTTTAGTAATATAGTTTTGATTCAAACTAAAATTTAGGATTAATTCGAATTTTGAGTTTGAATCAAATCCATTCCAAATTACAATCTTTGAGCATTCCTTAGTTTTACAACTTTCAATTCTATTAGGACCTGAGCTGAACTCATCAGATGACATTTTGGAAGAGTAATAGTCCCATTGAGCACGCTGATTAGCGAATAAAAAAGCATAGGATGAAAGTAAAAAATGATACATAGAATAAGTTTGAGGTCTTGTTATGCTCAAACTTATTTTAGACTCTACTCAATTTGAATACAGAATTTCATCAATGGTTCTTACTTGGTCTTTCACTTTTGTCTCTAACCAGCAATAAATTTATATAAAATGCCTACAAGGACTTGTGGGAGACCCTTTTGGTTTTTTGGATATAATGTGATATGATGAAGGGAAGCCAATGACTGGGTGGGCATGTGGCTCACAAAAGAAAGCACATAAAGCCAACCAAATTTCGTTTGTCATATTGCTCAATGTGAACAAACAACTTTATACTAATCCTGCTTTGGCAATTCTTCTTGGTGGGCCAAAAGATGAATTTGAGTTTGCACCTCTGCCAAGCAAAATCATAATCCTAAATCATGAAAGCTTTGGCCTTCAAGTTTCCTAAGTGGGAATCATTGTAATGCTCTGGTTTTGAAGCCTATCAAGTGTATTGGATTTTTCACATTAAATTCGTCCATAAGTCTTGTTGGATATATATATATATATATATATATATATATATATAGTTTTACAAAATTAAAACTTATTAAATGGGTGAAGTAATTTTTTAAGACTCATGTGGACTTGCGAATGGAGTATAAGGGCCTTACGAGAAGGCCCATGGGCTAACACAACATGACCCACAAAAAAAGAAAGAATTAATTAAAAGCTTTATGTTTTTAACGAGCTAACCTATAAAAAGCCCACAAAAATATCATTTATTATTTTAGGGGTCACATCCTAAGTCTTGAAAAGAATTTGGGTTCATTTGAATCTAGGATCTGGGCTGGGTTCCTTCCTGCATGACTTTCAACAACCTTGGTCAAAAAGGTCAATCCACTTATTCCCACCCAAGCTTTCCCTAAATATCCCATCGGACGATTTTTTAAATAACAAACTTTAATGGTCAATTACCTATTGACTAAAATTTTTAAATAAAAATTTAAAAATAATTAAATATTTATCTATTGACTAAAATTAATGATTAAATTTAACTAATTAAAATTTAATCAATCAAAAATATATTTTTATCTTTTTAAAAATTTTAAAAATAATAATAATAAAATTAATTTTATAAAAAATTAAAATATAAAATAATATTAATATGATATTAAAATAATAAAAAATTTTAAAATTAATAAATTATTTTAAAAATAATAAATTATTTCTTGAAATTTAACTTTATTTGAATCAATCTCTGTTGTAACATGAGTTTTGTTATTTATTTTGATGATCATATTGTCAAAGATGATTAATCTAAAATACAACCCAGTTGTCAATATATGGCCATATTTGTCAAAGGTAATAATGGACCAAGACAAATCAATAAAGAGGAGGCAAGGCAAGTTGCATTTGAGATTAAATCGAATTCAACTTCTAAACAATTCAACTTCAAATTCAATTCGAGTTAAACTAAATTTAAATATTCAGATTGAAATATTTGATTCGAAATTAAATTCAGATTTGAATAATTTTGATTGAATCTGTACCTAAACATAACCTCAATCTAAGAGATATAATCAACGTTAAGATTGAATAATTTGATCTTTAAGTTTTTTTGGTTTTAACTAATTTTGAATTAAATTTTGTTTAAAGTCGATACAAATCGAGTCCGGCGTAAGAAATAAGATATGATATTCACGATTAAACATGTTTTTCCATGAAATCACGTTTATATTCTGGATTCATCGTCTTTATAACAAATATATTCATGTTATGTCAACTTTGATACAACTTGAGAGGAAAACGTGTGAAAAAGCAAGTCAGAAAATCTGAAAATGTTAGAAGGGACGAAGAATCGATGATGGAATCATCTGATAGGAGGTCTGAATGAAGAAGCACATCACATGAATTGATTGATGTTGCAGAAAAGTGGTGGGGAGTTAGGTGGAAGAAGAAGAAAAAGAAGAAGGCGACCAGAGGCAGGCAGACATGGCCACATGCCTGCATGACCCACCCTTCTCACTCACCTCTCTGCTACTGCTAATGTGGCTATTTTTTTCTTTACATCCTTATCAATCTGCATATCTCCCACATTCATCTCCCATATGAGAAAGGTTTTCACAATATGGTTCTCGATTTGTTAAAAAAAAATAACTTAACAATTCATATGTATTTGAATTTTAACTAATAAGAATGTTATTTTACGATGAATTTAGTTTATAACTTAAACTAACTTTGGATCCTAATTCAATAACTTGATTTATTGTTATTGTAGCGTATTTATACATGTCTAATATCCCTTCCGTACCCTAATGATATGAAATCAAAACAATAGTATCAGAGTCATCAAACACGTTCTTTTGAACGATGATAAGATAAATCTTAGTGACGACATTAATTCTCGTAAGTGGGCGAATGTAATACTCCTAATCAGATTTTACATCAACAAAACATGAAATAAATATTAAGCAATCTATCTGAATCACGCTTTATTTTAAATGATAACAAAATATTGGTTAAATAATTTATGAATTTATAAAATGTTAAGACGACAAAATCATAAAACAAAAAAATCTACTGCTCCTTATAGACTAAATCAATGTAAGATTTAATTTACGTAAAAAAAAAAATTAATATTGAATTTGAATTCACAAAATCTATACTTAAACTATAAAATATTGAATTAAAAACTTTAATTCAGGGTTTATAAAAATATCTGAAACATTATACAATCTGAAACTATAAAAACTATCAAAATTATCTGTAACGAAGTGATTAATTTTTCTTTTCTAAAACCTCTCATGTATAATAGGTTTACTCTAATAAATATATATAGTAGGTTAATAAATCTTTCATCCGAAATACTGTCTACCCAGATCATAACCTATTACCAAGTAAAAAGTATTATTTTAATCTTAACAAAAACCCCTTTTTGGGTCAAGAGTAATAATTCCATTTCTACAGAGTGACACGAGGAGCCCTAAAAAACAGTCCAAATCAAGGGTCCAAGAAAAGGAGCCTGGCCGGCAGGCAGAGACCCCATTGGAGAGAAGATAACGTTTTCATGGCGGTGGGAAAAAGAGAGATGCAGAATCAAAGCAACTGGCTTTTATTTTGTCGTTTAGATTGATTAAAATTAGAGGTCCCCTGAGCTTACTCGGGTTTCAAATTGAAAACCTCAAACAGAACGTGGATACACAGTAAAGATGGAATCAAAGTAGACCAAAAGCAAAGCAATCGTACAAAAACTTGTCTGGAATCCACATTCCTTTGCAAAACACTAAGAGGGACAACAGATACTTCTCTCAGCTTTTACATCCCATTACGTAGCTGTAACTTCTGTGTTCATTTTCATGGGGCACTGCGATTGCAGGCATCTTCTCGCTTAATATTATTTAATCAACAGAAGACAAGGTTAAGTAGTCTGGGTGACAATTTGTTTGGTCTCTTACCACAAGCAAAATATGGGAGATTGAATCCCAAAATAATGGCGAAAAAAAAAAAGACAAGAAGAGGCCACATGGTCCTTGTCAGTCCAAATCGCCAATGATGAACAAGCCTTCACATGTCAATTCAAGCGTGACCCAGAAAGCCATCTTGCTGTGGCTAATTGGCCATTCTTTTGAAGCTAAGCCTAGACAGACGACAGTTTCTGACAATCAAAGTTGGATGGAATTTGATTTTTAGCTTCTACTTGACACTGTCTTGATTCTGAGTTCCTCCTTCATGGCAGACAAATTCTGGCAGCAACTTATATTATAATAAGAATCGCCTACAAATCTTGCTTTCTGGCTAAACATGGTAGAATTTTGCCATATCAAGTGGAATATTTTTGTCTTTAGGTAGAAATAAAAAATGAATGTTGGTTGGATGTAGCTGGCCTGCCTTAATAAGGCCAAATGGCAGTGAACTTGCCTAAATTCAAAAGCAGGTGCCCCATATCAATAGTATTTTTCATGTGGGAGCTTGACTGAAAAGAAGACAGAAGGAAGAGAGAGGAGAGAGGCTTGAACTTTGTCCCAAATCATTCAGTAAGGCCATTTGATATGTTAGTGGTAAGGCAACCCCATTTAAGACGGGGGCAATGGCCCCTTCCCCCACTTTGGCAAATTCTTCTTATTGTTAATCCAAAGCCTAGCTTGTTCTGTAGGGTTTCCAATGGATTGATTGGTCTATCCCATTCCAAGGTCAATCAGCAAAGTTCGAACAAGTAATATTAGCAAGATAACGTTGGACGATACATATTTTCAAACTAGTTATGCTAGTGCCCAAATAATGTGTATGAGATTCGAGTCTCTTCATCCTCAGTAGCAATTTATATTAACGTTGGCATGAGGATCATACTAGTTTGACTTTTCTGTAAAACTATGACATAATATGATTTATCCGATTTAACTTCAGGTTAATCGAGTTTGATGATTAAAACGAGTTTTAGTGACACAATTTATTTGACTTTAGTTCGGATCAATCTAATCTGATGATATGATGATCAAACCAGTTTGACCTAATTGTTAAATGATGACCTAATATGATTCATCTGATTTAACATGAAGTCAATCCAATCTAAAACGAGTTTTTGTCTTATTATTCATCTAATTCTACCTCAAATCAATCAGATTTGACGATCTAATAATCAGATCATTAATTAATAAAACAAATTTTAGCCATACAATATATATAATTCAATCTCAAGTTGCTCTGATTTAACCATTCAACTAAAGCTTTATAGATGGGCCAATGCTGCACATTTATATATAAAGTAGTATATTGACATTAATAAAAATCATTTGAAGGGTCAAGATTGTCCTCTATTGAGATTTAAATAATGGGTTAAGCATTACCTAAAATGTGATTCTAGTTACATAGTTAGTTATGTAGTTTCTTGTAAGAAACCTTCAAAGCCATCATCATTGGCTTCAAATAACAATGACTTTTTATAAGTTGTGGGTCCTTCATTTGTTGAAATAATTGGTCATTTTTAACCCTTCTTACTAATTTAGGAGACTATGATTACCTTTGCCTAATACCCACATTCTCTGTATTATACTATTCCAACCAGAATATTTAAAATACTAAATTCAACCAATTGGGTATTAATTTATATATTAATAATGATATAATTATTATATAATTAAAAAAAATTTAAAATTTAATATAAAATAATATTTAATTATATTTTAATATATAGTGTATTAATTTTTTTTATACTAATTAGATCAATTTTTTTTTCATCGGATTCTATCATTTTAATCTTTTTTATTTAATTTAATCTAAATTGATATGATTCGATATAGCTCTAAAAATGAAATCGATTTTGCTGGTAAGTGACAGTCCAACGAGTTAGACTTGTTGGTACAATCACATTTTTTTTTTAAATTAACAATCAATTAATTGATTTTAAAAAAATCTAAATAAAAAAAAATGTATGCATAATTTCATCCTTCACATCAATATAATTTTCTCAAAATAAATACTTTTAAAATGGAAATAAATTTCTAGATTTTTCAACGTGATTTATATGGAATTTAAAAGAAATAATGGGAAATTTTTCTCAAATAAATTACTTCTCATGCGTGGATGTGTGTCTCTCTCTCTCTCTCTCTCTCTATATATATATATATATATCAGGTTCAAGCTGCGAGTATAATTCAGTCTCTGTATTTCTCTTCGTGTCTCTTCCACTCTAGCTGAAACAAAACCAGTAATGGGTTTCCCAGTAGCTTACTCAGAGCTTCTTCTCCCGAGGCTCCTTCTTTACACGCTTTCCTTTCTGGGTTTCATCAGAAAACTGATTTCCATTCTCTTTAGCTTTCTGGGTCTCCAAGAATTTCTCGAACCCGACATTGCCTGGACCGAAACACCGGCCATGAGTGTCCCCGCGTCTCCGTCGGTTTCCGCTCTTCTCATCCGTGAAATCTTACCGGTCATTAAGTTCTCGGACCTCGTTGACCCGCCTGACTCGTGCGCCGTTTGTCTCTACGAATTCGAAGACCAAGACGAGATCAGACGGCTCACGAATTGCCGCCATATCTTTCACCGAAGTTGCGTCGACCGTTGGATGGGATACGATCAGCAAACGTGTCCGTTGTGTCGGACGCCGTTTATACCCGAGGATATGCAAGAGACATTCAATGAGAGGCTATGGGAGGCTTCCGGGATCCCCGACTTATTTGATGCTGAATATTCTCAGGTTTCCGATTTACAGACTTCAAGTTAAAAAAAATGAAGAAATAAATTTTTTTTATTTCTTGTTGATCGTATAAAGGAGCCATGGTGGTTGATTTGAACTTTGTATATACAAGATACAGAGATTATATGTTAATAATAATAATAATAATAAATAACTCCATTAATTTGTAGTTTGTCCAGTCTTCTTCTTCTTCTGATGACCCTTCTTGTTTCTTACTTGGTTCCTGAATTTATGAGGATGAAAAGATTTGGATCTTTTTCTGGTGGGTTCATGGTGGTACTCGGATCTCACTATTTGACCATGAATGAAGAAGTATTTGATGTTGATGGTGATCTCATTCAGGCTTAATTTCTGGGTTCACTTTGCAGATTTGTTACCAGGGATTCCAAGGAAAACGATGAACTTTCTCGATCATTCATGGTAGCTTCGACTTCTCTGTTTGAATTCAACTAATTTTCTATCTAATTTGCTTTCAAATATTAATAAACCAGTAAAATACTACATAGGGCTAAATGAGTAAAATATCATTGATAGAAAAATAATTTAATTTTGAGTTTGATCAAAATTAATTTGAATTTGGTTCTTATATAAAAATAAGTCTAATGCTTTATTTGAATTTATCTTGTTCAATATATATTTGAATTTTAATTTAAACAAATCAAATCTAACTCCAAATGGGCATTTTTATGATACCATAGGGCAAGATCCTATCTAGGGTAGATCTAATCCGAATTGACTTAGAATAAATCTATTATTCAATTTAAATAAATTAATTTCAAATTAGAGGTTTAATTCGACATCTTAACTTCTAGATTAACTTAATTGTTCATCTAATAATACTGTTTATTCTATTGATAATACAATTCACCCCTCGATGACATTGTTCACTCATTAACGATCCACTAATGATATTTTATATCAATCTTAAGACTAAATTTAAATCAAATATATTTAAATTAGTTTTTTAAATTCATTTGAATAAATCTGAAACAGATTACGTGAATATAAACATAAATACAATCCCAAACTATGTTTTTAAAAATTTGTAACTATAAACCTAAATATAAATTATACGAACTGCCCACAGACACAAACTCAAACTTAAATTAAAACTTGTATTTATATTTTGTTAATTATTTTTATTAATTATAATTTTTAATAAAATATAAATATAAATTATATAAACCGAATATGAATACGAAAGCAAATTCAACTCTCGAATTTGAACTTAAATTTAAACTTTACTATAAAAAAATTTAACGAATACAAACTGAATCTATAACGAATCAAACACAAATATAGATATATTTACGTTTAATTTGATTCAAATTCAGCCCCCCATTTATCTTCACTTTTGCTTTGTTTGTCACAAAAAAGCTTTGCATTGAAGCATCATAAAGAGACACGATGAATAATTGAACTTCAATTTGAATCACATGCAAAAGCAAACGTGCACTCATGGGAATGCAACGTCCAAATCTTTTGTGTTTCCTTGTAAAAATTTCATTCCAACCTTCTTATATATCATATTCATAAGCAAATCATAGGAATTAAGTCATCACCACAAATAGCATTATGCCTAATTCGAATCAGTAATATCCAATTCAGACTCGTTCAAAATAGTATACAATATCGTAGAAAAATTACTGATAGGCTAAACAATTTTGTCGATAAAGCAAACAATGTCATTAAAGTGATAAACAATATTATCACTAGGATGAATAATGTCACCAAAGAGGCAAATAAACCAAACTTGAACCGAGCTGGACTTCCAACTCAAGTTTGGATCATTTGAGCCGAACAATAGACTTCAGTCAAATCGACTCAACTCGAAGCTACCCCTAATACCATTCAGTGGCAATACAAGTTAGAGAAAAAATTGCAGAGAAGAGGAAAAACTAGAAGACAAATATTGACAACGGACCAGAAAACAATTATGTATGTTTTATTCAACAATGGTGACATGAAAACACAAATATGCATATATGACAATAGTCTATTACACTTTGCGTAGAGTTGCAGCTCCATTCAAATTTGAGTTAACAACTCAATAGGCTTGGAAGTTCAGTGGAAAATCAACAAGCAACACAACAAAAACATTACCTTGGACTGGAAGGCCGTGGGCAGGTTGTAACACAGAAAATGCGATCACCTATAATAGCCAGGAGGTGGGTAAGCGGAAGGATAGCCTTGTGCCGGAGGCGGATAACCTTGACCCTGGGGAGGTGGATAAACATACGGCTGTCCATAAGCACCTTGCTGTTGTGGATATCCAACTGAGGGAGGATATTGCTGATCAATGCGAGACATCTGTTGAACAGGGGGCACTGCCATAGGTTGTGGACCAAAAACACCATCTCTTTTGTCCAATTCAACCTTGTGTTGAGTCTGCACATAATCAAAACAAAGTATAAAGAAATATTACACTGAAATCATTCCATTCACATGTATGTGAATCACTAGCATAGATGCATACCTGCATGCATGCACAAACCCTGCAAAGGAAAACATAGAGTGAATCAGTAAGATATTTTGTAGCCATTTTTTTTCACTAAAAGCTTTTAGTGCGGAGACAAAAACCCTTACGAGCAATAAACTAGATCAGCCAACAAATTCAAAATCTGAGAAGCCTCCTGAAGCTCATCACCTCCAACAATGCATGCGATTATGGAAACTACGCAAGCAAGTTGTTGAAGGCATATCATAAACCCCTGGTTTTCAACAAGCAAATTAGATAATGGTAAACAAGCGAGCGCATATATAAACAGTCACACAAATTGACAGATATGTATGAGACAGTACAATAATAAAATTATCACAACGAGTTGTCTGGATGTTGAATTCATCTTGCAAAAGAAAACGAGTAGAGGCCACCGAATTTCCAAAGCAACAGAAAACCTGGAAATTAACAGAATTTAAAAGCAATCAATGGTAGCAATAAAAGTGCTTTACAATTGCCAAATCAGTTTATAAACATCCCATTAGATGCATAATGAATTAATCTCCCATCAGAGCACGATAAATCCATCTTTTCCATTGAATAATAATGGCATAGGAGAAGGAATTCTACAAATACTGAACAAACAAAAAGCTAAGTTCTCCTTTTTGCTTTAAGAAAAAAATTTAGGCATTTCTTGTGTTCATAAATTCCAAAATTGTGTTAAAACCAAGAAGCTTTAAATCAAGTCCAAGAAAAACAAAGCAACATCACTGACAAATAAAACCCATACCTCAGTGCAAAGGCAAAATTCGGGACAAGAACTTTCGTAACACTTGCCACTACAGGGCATATAACCAGCACAACAAACATACCTATGAAAAACAGAAAGAAACTAAAATTACAGCAAGGTATTACTTATTAAAACAGCTCAGATCAGAGATATACAGAATCAGAATTACCTGGACATGTCATTGTAAAGTGCTCGTTTCCGAAGCAGGTAAGATACACACGGGGGACTGCAGTAAAACAAGGCAAAGCACATGCATTGCAATACAAAGCAGCAAACAATTTATGATTAAATATCTCATAAATTCAAAAAGTGATCAAAACCAGAAAACAAAAATCAGAAAATATAAAATTATTGCAGAGTGGATTCATTCATTCCCAAGGAAACAGAAATAAAAGCAATGTTTGATTATTGCCATCAGCATTTTGCTTGATTATTGAAAAAGGCAATATCTGATGCAGATTAACAAAATGAATTTGATCAATCTGTGCTCCAAAGAAGTTTGGAGAAGATAATAGAAGATTCTGAAGTTGCAGCCAAGAGAATGGTCCAGCCAAACAGGTGACTCCAGCTGCAATGTCATTGTTAAGCATATGACTGGTGTTGACCCCAAGTAGACGCGCATGAAGATGAAATCCACTTGGTCAAAGGAGTTTGTTTACGCATGAGTCTTCAAGAAGGAAAGTGGGAGGACAATTAGATTGTGTTATATATTTTTCCATGTTTTGAATTTGTTTGGGAGGCCTTATTTCAGTGGCTTATTAGGTTTTTGGTATTTGTTGGAGGAGTAGCTCTAGAGTCAATTTTTTTCACGATTTTTATCCATGAAAAATATTACAACATTCTAGTGACACATTTTATGAGTAACTGCATATGTTTACATATATGTCTAGATAAATATTCTTAGATTGGTAGAACCATTACGAGGTATCAATAGGATGCTTAATCGTGAGAACTCCACAATCATATTAGGTAACCTCTTTAGAAACGTTCATAATCTCACTATTATTCTGATCAAAAGCACAGATAATACGATAAAACTATCATAGTGTTAAACGACCTAATCGAAAGGTAGCGACAGATCTCACATACCCAAGTTGTTGGAGTCGACTAATTGCAACACACAAGTGCATGTAAAGGTATCAACGGGCTCGAGAAAGCCCCAAACCCGCAAAAACATGAGCCTTCAAGTGGGGCCGGCCCAAAATTTTTTTAGGGCTCAGGGCACAACCTAGGCCTTAAGGGTCATGCCCCTATGGACCTTCAACATGTCAGCCCATGAATAGTTTTAGGTCAGCCCATTACTGTTCATTATTATATATTTTTAATATAATGTATTATAATTTATATATTTTTAATATAATGCATTATAATTGATATATTTTTAAATTTAAAAAAATATTGTAACAAGCCAGGTTGGGCTAGCTAGCTCACAAGCCGGCCCAACCCCTTTGACACCTTTAGGTTCATGCTAAGAGCATACCCACCAGACTGACCCTATAAGAGGATTTCACAAAAATGGTAACCCTAATGTTAATAAAATAAATCCTCTAACAGATGTTAGTGCATGTGATCCCTAAACTTGATATCACCAAAACGTTTCATACATCAATCAACATAATTTGACATTAGACTAAAGTAGCATTTATCTAAGGGTTATTAAAATGGTGGTCATCAGATATGTCAAGAAGTATAGCGAAATTATAGTGGATCAATAAATGATTCAACACTCTCGAGTACAAGAGAAAAATATGTCAAGACAACAATTGATCGACAACCACAACCAATAAAATTTGTGACCATAATTTGGGTTGTAGTCCAAATTAAACCCTATTATTGTCTTGGAGTTCAAGTCAAAAATCAAGTTAACTGAGATAAAGGTTAAATCAATTAACGCTGATTGGTAGTCATGATATTTTGCTAGAAACTATTCATAGTTTGTAAATAAAAGTGATAATAATAGAGATTAATCAAGATTTTTATTTACTACAAAGATATTAAAAATCATACATAACGGGGGTAATTGATACTATTCAATTTATTGAGTTATTTAGCACAAGAAATAAATTACTAAGGATTGGTGAATTTCAATCTCTAAAAGTTATGTTTGACATATTTAATAATTAAATATTTAAAACATAATTAAGCCCAAATAATTATCAAACTTAATTAATATTATTAAAGCTCAAATAATTAATAAGCCTAATTAATATCATTAAGTCCACTTAATATAATTAATTACAGTTTGACCAATTGTGCGAATATCATAAGATTTAAGGTGGACTATAACGAGGGAGACTTAAAGTTATGTTATAAATATATCATCTTTTCATATCTCTAATCATCAATTGAATTTTCACATATTTTCTATTCTCCTAGCTGAAAATTCTCTCTCCCTAAGAAGGAAATTTTTACTAAAATTTGTTTCAATCACATACTCAATGTTATCATAAGTTAACACCCTTGAGACCCTTTATCATCGTAGAGCCCCTACGTGAACGAAGAGGGCCTCATTGTGCTTACAAAAGGAACAATTTCATCCAGTTCGGATTTGGGATTGATTTGGACAGAACAAGCCGCCAAACCTAGGTATGATACTTCATATCATATTTATTTGTATGTATAATTAACCATTGATCCTGTATAGGGGTTTTCTCCTGTTTTTAAATGAAAGTACAATTGACCAATTATTGTGAGAAAATTCTCACGATAACGCAACACATGAAGAAGAACATTCTACCTGCAAGTGATCTGAATTTGCAATCTGATTTATCAAATTAACACAAAATTGAACTCAAATCAGATTTAAAATAAAACTAAGACATGTTAATTCGATCACACAAAAATATATCAAATCATAATGCATAGATTTGACACCAAAATTAATCAAAGAATTCATATGCATAATTTTTATAATTATTCGGCTCTAACATCCCTGTAGGAATTTTCTCATGCAAAAATTCAAAATTTATAATTTATGACAGTATCAATGGCCAATTATACGTACATAAAAATATGGTATGAAGTTTTATATATGCGGTTGGCGGCTTCTATTTGAATCCGCCATAAATTTGAGTTGATTGAAAAGGCTCCCTTCATAAAAACAACAAGATTCTACTCGTCCATATAGAGGCTCCACAATGGCTAAAGGTCTCACGGGTGCTAGCCTATTATATAGATAACTGGAAGAAATTAAACAAAAAATTCTTTCTTAGGGAAAGAATTTTCGGCTAGGAGAAAAGAAAGTATTTGAAAATTCAATTGGTGGTTAGGATTATGAAAGCATGATGTATTTATAACATAACCTTAAGTCTCTCTTTATTTACTCCACCCCAAGTCTTATGGTATTTGTATAATTGGCCGAACTAATTAATCATATTAAGTGGGTTTAGTAATATTAATTAGGCTAATTAATTATTTGAGCTTAATTATGTTTTAAATATTTAACTCTTAAATATTTCAAACATAACTTTCGGATATTGAAATTTACCAACCCTCGATAATTCATTCCTTGTGCTAAACACTCCAATAAATTGAGTTGTAGTAATTATCCTCTTATGTGTGCGATGCATAGGTCCTCTAATATACTAACACTGAGTAAAAATCGTGATTAATCTCCATTACTCCTCTTTTATTCACAGACCATGAGCAGCCTCTAACAAAACATCATGGTTTTTATAACCCTAGCCACCAATTGAACTTTCACATATTTTTTTCTCTCCTAATTAAAAATTCTCTTTTCGTAAGAAAAAAATTTTTGCTGAAATTTCTTCCAATCACATATTCTATATCACCATAGACTAGCATTCATGAGATCTCTTGTCATTGTAAAGCCCTTGTGTGGACAAGTAGGGCCTTATTGTGCTTATGATTTAGTTTGAATTTGGGGTAGATTCAAATTGAAGTCATCAAACACAAGTATAATACTTCATACCATATTTATTTGTATGTATAACTAACACTTGATCCTATAAAAGGGTTTTCTCTTGTTTTTAAACGTATTTTTCAATGCCAAAAAATTATTAAAATCTTAATTTTTGCAAAAGAAAATTCCTACAATATTGTCATTTGGGATTGTTTAATGAAATTTAACCTAAACAAACTTTCCTTCATCTCTTTCAGGAGCTTGCATTGTCTCAAACAATGCTAGGTCCATCAATTGGGTGCTCTCATTGAGAGGAATGAGTATCGCAAAGCTTAATAAGCTTAAAAGGTTCCTTATAGCCAATTTGTGGAGGTCAAAGCTGATAAACAAACATAATTCAAAACTATGCAAGCTTCCATGGAATGATTTTCTTAACAAATGGAAGCCAACATGGCTCATATGGATGCACGATTGGAAAGGGTGGAAGGATGAATTCACAAACAACTCCACCTACCATCTTAGGCCTCGACCTTACCACCTACTCTCCCTCACATCTAGACACCCCCAATATGATCTAATTCTCGATCACACACAAGTATGAATGTGACTTCATTCTTTAAGTCAATTAGTATGGAAGTGCTTCACTTCGAAAGATTGGATGTAATCAATTGGATCTCTCGAGAGGAACAATTCTTCAACTTCCCTATTATACCTGATGAACTCAGATTGTAGATTGCATCATTTTACTTCGACGGCTATACAATGTTTTGTTGGAGTAGATGCACAACAATAACACAGAAGGAATGGAGGAAATTATTGTAGGACATTAAAATGCGATTTGGTCCAATAGTGTATAACAATCCATAAGTACCATATCTAAGTTGATTCAAACAAACCTTGTGGATGAGTAATTATAAAATTTGCAAATTTGCTATCCAAGTGCTATGACTTGGATGACAACATGACATTTTGTTTTCTTTTTGTCAGGACTCAAACTGAAGATAAAAAAGAGCAATGTTCATTCCAGCTGTTATCTTGGTTAAGGCTGCAAGCCAAGCCAAAGTTCATAAGGAGAGGTTTGAAGACGTGAGGGGAGTTGTAGTTAAGAGTTGGAACAAGGCAACAAATATTAGGGCCAACAAAACTAATAGCCGACTGGTGCAACGGCGGGTGAGCACCAATCTACAAACTCGTTTAAGAGCAAGAAATCCACCTAATTTGCCTATTCGATGATTGACACAAGTTGAAATTCAAATGAAACATAAGAAGGGTATTTGCTTGAATTGTGACAAGAAATATCAGCCAGGAATTGTAGTATTAGCAAGTATTATATGTTTATAGGTACAAACAATAAGGAACCAAGGTTTCTTGGAATTGAGATGTTTGGTGAGATAGTTGCACCATATATTATGGGGGATATCTCTTGCCTAACTTAGGTGACTAGTAGAAATCATCCTAAGACCTTGACAGTTACAAGTCAATACAACCAATAGCCCTTGGGTGCCTTGATCAATGATGTAGCAACACATAATTTCATTCAACCAATTGTGGCGGAATAGATTGGACTTCTTGTTACACCTTTCATGCCTTTCCAAGTATATGTGGTAATGGGGACAATTTATAGGTACAATTGTAGAAGAACAACTTTGACATTAACATATATGTGTTGCCTATTCAAAGACCTAATTTGGTTTTAGGAGTACAGTGGCTACAAGAACAGGGTGAAGTACAAAAGCTCAAATAATAAAATTAGAGCCATCGGGTCGCTAATATCAACTCACAAGGGGAATATGACTCCAAGCTACATCATTGACACTTCAACAGTTGCAACCTTTAGTAAATATTGGCTCTAGTTAAAGACTATATTGTACATTTAATGAAGTAGATTCAACTAAGGGTATTATAGTAATAGGACATTACAATGTAATTCTTTTATATATATTGATATATATTCTGATGATTATGATAATTTAGGGAATTTTTTCTCTCAACTTGGTATTATAGCATACCCACCCACCACACAAGCATCACCACATAGCCTTCTCCCTAAAACCGATGGCCAATGCATTGTCGCCTCCTCTAATAGGCTCCTTCTCTTTAGATTCCCTTCTCTCTCTACCTTCAATGTGAACACTGTTAAACTTACTAGCCCTAATTACCTTGTTTCGACTTTAATCGTTTACTACTCAATGCAAACTACACCATATTATTGCTCCTCTCCATTCCACTATTGATCTGTCCTACGAAACATGGCAAATTAATGATTGTGTTGTCATCAATTGGATTCTTAACATTCTCCACGAATCAATCGCTCCGGGTGTGGTTTTTATCCCAACCACCATACGTCTCGTAAGGGTGTAGTGGTTGCCAAATTTTTCAATAAACTTTGACTCCAATTGCATGGTGCTTATCTTGGTGGTAACACTCTTCCTATGTTGGCAAATACCTACTCCAAAGCTCAATGTCTTGTCACCGAAGTTGCCTAGCCGCTAATCAACATCACCCCTTTGATGCTTCTTACTACTAGGCCCAAGCAACGTGGTCGTAGTTCTTTGGTAAGTCATGCACCTAGTTGCCAACCCATTCTTGCAAGCATGGTGGTTGTATTCGTTGTGGGCACCTCAATCACTTGACGAAGAGATGTTGGGCCAAATTTAGTTGTCTTGAATAGGTGAACTTTGACCTTGCCATTGATGTTGCTACTTCCTCTTCATAGATAGTTGTCATCATAGCTACTACTTCAACGTCTTTTGCAATTCTACCATTTACCTCGGATGATCCTATAGCTCTTAGTACATGTATTACCTCCTCCACTAGTTAGCTCAACATAATTGATAAGCCTAAACTTTTCTTCACATTGTCTTCTTCCCCACAGTAATAGATGTTACAAGGGCTAATGCTGCATTGTGAATCTTAGCCTATATAAAAGGTACTTCTAGAAGAGGTCTTTTGGCTTAGGGTAACAAAATTTGATGATCAATTAGCACACTGAGACATTGTTTTATCGTGCTTATCTACCCACCAGTTTTTTGTTAAATTTTTCAGGTGTTTGTTTAGCCAACACGAAATTGAGTGCTTAGGACATATTGTCCCGGCTGGTAGAGAAAAATTTGACCCCAAAAAGATTAAATCCATGATTTTTTGGCCCTTACCAAAAAACCCCAAACAACTTAAGAGGGTTCCTAGGACTTACAGGGTTTTATTGAAAATCTATTCAACAATATGCAATAAAGGCTGCAGTGTTGACAGATTAGGTAAAGAGAGATTCATTCAAGTGGTTGGAGGCCACAACAAAAGCTTTTGACTATGACTCAAGCTCCTATTTTAGCTTTGCCTGATTTGGAAGAGGAATTTGAAATAGAGATTGATGCTCTAGGGATTGGTGTTGGAGCTATTCTTATACAATAGGTTCAGCTGATTGCTTTCTTAAGTAAGAAGTTATATTCCGTGATGTAAAGTGGCTTCAACTTACATAAGAGAACTATCTCGGTGGCTATATTAGTTTTGTTGGATTGTCATTTGGGATTTTATTAATGAAATTTACCCAAAACAAGCTTTCCTCCATCTCTTTCAGGAGTCGAACGGAGCTAATCTAGACTTAATCTATGTAAAGCAAGTTAGGTCCATCAACATGAATTAAGAATAAAAAAGGAAATGAAATATTATTAACTATTAAGTTTCAAGCAATGTTTTTAGACCTAGATCAGGGCACCAACTTGGTCAAAGGATGGTCTCCGGTCCAACCAATTAGACCAATGATGTTAGTACAATATAACTAAAATTTTAAATCAAGTTTTAGTTTTAGTTATGTGGTATCAGCACAACGATCAGACTACTTTGACTGAGTAGGTAAATCACAGTTTGATGCAATTCATCTAGATCAATCTGGTCAAATTGCTAAAAAAGGGTTTTAACCATAAACTGAACCGGATTTGGCACCGGATTCCTGCCGGACTGGACTGGCCAAAATAAACCAAAATCTAAATTCAGCTGAAAATTAAGGGAACCATAGCCACAAGTAATATTTTAATGATATAAACATATAAATTTCTCACCAGAAAACCGCAAAGCAGCAATCTGCACGATAACACAAGCACCAAACAACAAATTAGGGGAGGGAAAACACAAATCACCCTAAAACTTAATAACTAGAAAACATACAAGGCGTGTCTTGAGTAATGGACCCAAGGAGATCGGTGTGCCACATGTTTGGGTAGGTTTGACGAAGCTGCATCTTCGCCACAGCCTCGTTGGACACCATCTTCACCGACTGATCTGGCGAGTTTGAAATCGAAAAATCAGAAAGTGGGTGTCGTCGTCCGGACGAAAAGTTTTAGTCTTTGGCAGAACCGAGACGGAGTTCCTGGATTTAAAACTCCCTATTGAGAAGACTTTGGAAGAAGACTAAGGGTAGGACTGCAGGCACGTCCGATTCAAATTTGGACAAAGAAATTTATTGTGTCGGTTTTTTAGGCCAAGAACCTATTCCCACTCATAGTTTGAGGCCTCTCCCAGTCCCACCCTCTAACTTTTAAAAGCCCAGATTCCCACCCTTTGACCAATATTCAAACATATTTTATAATTTTTCAAATGAAATGATTAAAATGCCCTTTAACAAATAAAATTTTTAATAAAATTATAAAATAATTTTTAAATTAAAAAAATTAAAAATATATTAAAAAATTTTAAATTAAAAAAAATAAAGAACCAACATTGTCGATGCCGACAGTGATAGCTATTGACAACAGCACCAAATGGACGTCTCTAGCCACTTGGTTACAGGAGAGGCCAGATCTAGCCTTTTCGTTGGGTAAAGGTGATTGTCTCTAGTTTTGATGGAGGAGTCCAGATCTGGCCTCCTCCGTCAAAAAAAGTGGTTATAAACAATTACCTGGTTTTATCATCAACGGTAACATCGACGGCGATGGTTAGTTTATTTTTTTAATTTAAATTTTTTAATATATTTTTAAAATTTTATATTTTATATAAAATTTATTTTATTATTTTATAAAATTTGAATCTTAAAAGGATAAAAATATCCTAGATTAATATTGTTTACTATTATATTTATTATTAAATTTGGTATAAGGGTGGAAATATTTGACTTTTAAAAGTTAGAGGGTGGGACTGCCCCACCTTAAACTATGCGTGGGACTAAGTTCTTTGGCCGGTTTTTTATTGACATTTTCTATGGGTTGAGCTGTCATGACCTGGTTAACGTTTAATATGGTTTAGAAATCCGAACACATTTAGATAGGACGGTTTGCCGGCTAGATTCGGCGTGAGGCTCTATTCGAGACGGGTTAGAGTTAAAATTAGGATTGAATTTAAGTTAAATTAAATTTAAATTTAGATAAATTTGAATACGAATATAAGTTCGAGTTCAAAATTTAAGTTTAATAAATTGAATCAAATTTTTGTGTGAATTTTCTAACCAAAAATAAGTTGCCAAAATAAAATTGTTTTGTTACGTATTAACAAAAATAACGTTATTTTAATCGATTTAAATCGAATTTTTTAAATTCGTAAATTTGATGAATCAAATCTCTTAAAGTTGGAGTTCCATATTATTAAAATTGCTAGCTCAAACTCACTTAGACCGAACTCAATTCTAGCTCGATTGAGTTAAGTTTTAGCTCAAATTCGAATAAAATTGATTTGAATTCAACCCTAATTAAAGTTTATGTTTCACAACTTATTTTGAGTTTGACACAATATTTATTATATTGATGTTAATATTTATTTAATTAACAACTTTTAACGAAATTTTTTACTGGCATAAACGGGCTCAAAATCAAACTAGTCATTTAGGATTTGAGACAATTTTGAGCTAATCTATATTCAAGTTTAGTGTGATTCAAATTCAATTCTAAACACAATTATATTCTAAATACAAAATAAAAGTTTAAATATCTAATAAATTTAGAAAATAAATCTATTTGACTTAAAAATCTAATAACATAAATAAAATAAATTTGAAATCCAAATATCAAATAAAATAAATTAAAATTCAATTTTCAATTCCTTTACTCTAATCCGATTTAATGACTAAAACAAATTTTAACCATTTGATAAGCAAGGTTCGAGACTAATTTTTCCATCGAACTGATTGAACCAGCTAGTTCGAGTTTCAAAACAGTTCTTGCAAAAAGGAAATATGTATGGCATTTACTTAATAATTTGATTCGGATTTTTCCAAATTGGTTCACATGTGCCTTACGTGTAATTCGAACTTGATTATCAACTCAGCTCAAGAGAGTTCGAAATGAGCAGTTATGTCTGAGATTAAGCTCCAATCATGATTTTAAGAAATTTCAAATTTAAAATTTTTTAATTTAAAAAAAATTAATAAGTTAAAGTTTAATAAATAAGTTTAAAAATTGCTACAATATTAAGTTGAACTCAAATCAATTTAGAGCTCAACTTAGCCAAAACTTTTAGGTTTAAGCTTAACTCTCTTGGTCAAGTCAAACTTGAGTTCAGACGAATCCAAACTCAAATCTGACTCAATTTGAATTCACTTATTTTTTAACAAACTATTAAATTATTTTGTTAAAAAATTATCAAGTTAATGAAATACCTATTTTGCCCCAATAGCCGAACTCAAATCAATTTAGAGCTCAGCTCAACCAAAACTTATAGGCTTAAGTTTGACTCTCTTGGTCAAGTCAAACTTGAATTCCAACAAATCCAAACTCAAATCTGATTTAGTTTAAATTCACCTATTTTTTAAATTCCTCAACAAAATTAAAACTTATCACACCTACGTAGAAGTTTTGAAATTGGATTGAGACACCCAATATAAATAAATTCTCAACCCAATTCTAAAACTTTAAGTAGTGGAAAAAAATTTTAATTTTATTAGGAAAAAATAAATATTTTATTAACTTGATAGATTTTTAACAAAATAATTCCCAACCCACTATACAACAAATTTTAGAGTCAAATCTCATTTACATTTATTGTAAATAAAATTCTTAGATTCTCCTACTTTTCCAGTAAAATATCAAAAAAAATACTTTAAATTTATTAAAAAAGATGATAAAAAAATATTTTTATTCAGGGTAGTGAAAGACAGACAGAGATGTCTAAAATTAAAGATAAGTATTTTTCGAATTTATTGTATTTTGATCTATTCAAGAAGCAGTTAATCAATCTTTAGATCACTCCTAAACTACTCTCGAAGGGCATATTTGTATTTGTACTATTCTTCACCAAGGACTATTGATATTTTTCAAGGGGTGTAAATAGAGGGAA
Organism: Anacardium occidentale; assembly: GCA_026122585.1. Classification (NCBI taxonomy): domain Eukaryota; kingdom Viridiplantae; phylum Streptophyta; class Magnoliopsida; order Sapindales; family Anacardiaceae; genus Anacardium; species Anacardium occidentale. The sequence continues at coordinate 17,582 of JAJEJH010000502.1, read as the reverse complement.
TCAAAAGTACATAAGTAATTTTAGAATTAGGTAAAAGTTTTGTGGCGTGAGGGAAGTTATGTTCCTTTTTATATGAGGAGCAGCAGTTGAGAATCCTTCATTCTTCTTCTTCTTGTTGACAGAGAGGAGAAACTGGTTCTGTCTTCTTCCTTGTGGTAATGTCAAGCCTTTGATTGAATAAACCAGAGCCCAAGTGTCAGTTTCTGCTTCAAAGGCATTTCACAACCAAAGACACAGACAAAGTAGCCACGAAAGTTCAACAAGAAGAGCTTTTTCTGTGTTGGTTTTGCTTAGTGTTTTGGTTTTAGAGACCATTTCAATCAAAACAATTTCAGTTAAAAAAATGTCTTCTGATCTTTATGTCTTTGATAATTCCTTTTTCCGCCAACATTCAATCCCAGAAATGGTCTCGTCTGAATCTGCAGACCTGAACTTTTATTATACAGCAGCTTTCTCTCCTTCCTGTGACGACTCTATTGATATTCTTCAACCAATCTCAGACTCAAACCCAAATCATAAAGTTGATGAGTCCTCTTCTTCAATTGACCGATTTGCTTACACTCTTCTTTCTTGTTCACCGCCAAGTCACTTGCTTGAAAATCTGCGCCTTTGTCATCTGCAGCCACTAGATTTCTCTGGTTCTGATGCCTTGGAAGTCAAAATGGAAGAACCCTTGGTGGGTTTTGATTCTTCTTATAATCAACAAAAGCAACAACAACATGCGGCAAAGTATATGCAAAGGAGTTTTAGTAGCAATTCTTTTAATAATAAGCCTGGTTTTCTCTTTCAACCTCGCTTTGATACTCCCATGGCGTCTCCCAATTTTCACAACCAAGCCTTGAGTTCACCTGAAAGCAATTTTTTCACCGGCCAAATGAGAAGGGTTTGCAGTACTGGAGATTTACAAGTAATTACTTTTACTTTAAATCCCTTGATTTTATCTGTCTTCAGTCTTCAGTCATTTGTTTCTTCTGTATGCTGGTGTGCATTTCAGAATCCAAGAACAGCACATAATACACAGAGATCTTTTTCGAGTCATTTGGCAACAGAGAGCTCGTTTACCGAGGAAGCAAACTTCAAAGTTAGGCGATACAGTGCTGAAGAAAGAAAAGAAAGGATTTTGAAGTACAGAGCTAAACGGAATCAAAGGAACTTCAACAAGACGATCAAGGTAGTCTATTTATAGTCTCTGTAAATTATATTCAATATGGTGGGTAAATTGGTTCTTGAGTTCAGATTGTTTCTCAGTTAGACTCCCATCAAGGTTTATCTCATCCATAATTCTTATTACCTGATGATTCATATTAGTTGTTATGAATTCAAATTGACCTCAATCAAACTAGTATTATTCAAACTTAGTTTGACTCAAATACACCCCTATCATGCATAAAGAGAATAACAGTCGATTAAGAAATGGAATCTAAATTATGGAATAAAAGAATCCAAGTTCGACTTTACAATCCCACAAACATGCTTAGGTGCACATGCTATCGTTTTTTAATATACACAGGTTGATAATATTACCCACTAGGGATGAATTCAATCTCGAGCTCGGATTGCTATTCAGTTCAATTTAATGATTTTTTATTTCGGACGGTTCTTCTCCTTCAATAGTCTGAGTTATGATCAATATTATATTATTTGTGTTATTTTATTATTTAATATAAATTAAATGGTGTTGGTTTCTCTGGTTCTTTCTGATGATGCAAGTATGCATGCCGCAAAACCTTAGCAGACAACCGGCCACGTGTACGTGGCAGATTCGCACGCAATGACGAAACTGTAGAGACTCCCAGAGCCGCATGTTTAGCCAAAGATGAAGACGAAGATGAAGACCAGCTCTGGGTAAAATTTTAATATAGTTATCTAATTTTCTTTTATTATATTGGATGAAAACGTCACAGTTTTGATCGACTTGTTTGCAGCTGCTTGATGGGCTGCATGAAGAAGACGATCATGGGAGAATGAGAGGAGCAGCTTTTATGAGCAGTTATGGGCAACACCAGTTCCAGTAGAAAACTTCGGCTGCTTTTGAGAAAAATGGTGAAGCTTTTGCACTAGGTTGAATGTTTAGGTCTAAACAAAAATCCTCTTTTGGGTAAAAGCAAATTCAAAAAGGCTTTTTCAATATCTGATTGCCATAGGGGTGGGAATCGAATTAAACTGAATTTAAATAAGCATTAATTTGAATACAGTTTCAATTTGACACGGTAAGTTTGAATGTGGAGCTCGAATGATGAACTATGATATTAAAGAAGATAATGAGTTATTGACAAAAGAGAAAAAAAAAAACCTTCCAAAGAAAAAAAAAAAAAGTCTTATTCGGAAAAAAACTCTAATACTTTGAAACGTTGAGCAAGTATTATAGTTTAAAATATATTCAAATCGAGTTAGTTTTAAATAAAAGTTAATTCGAAATTGGTTCAAGATCAAAATAGTCTATCTGAAATCTGTCAGAAATAGTCGGAAGAAGTGGAAGAAGCAACCACCAAACCGTCAGAAGCAGCTAGAAAATTGAAGAAGCAGTTGAAAAATTTGACAATGCAGCCACAAACTTTGACAAGGAAAATTAGGCACCCACCATGCATTAAATGGAGGGTGCATGACCTATAAATTGGTCTTCCTTGCTTCATTTTCTTGCATCCAAATCTTCTTCTCCTTTTAAATTTGAGAGAAAAATTAGAATGTTTCTTCCTATTATAAGAAAAGAGATATTTTGTATTCTCCTTGTAATGATATTTTTCTATTTTGTCTGTGGTTTTTATCTTAATTCATCTAGGGGTTTTCCACGTAAAATTTGTGTGTCATTTATTTTTAAATTTATTAGTCGTAATCCTGCTCTATTCAGTCACTTATTTCGTAACAAAATCAAGTTTTGTTGGCTTAATTGGTAAATAGTACCAATGGAGAAAAAAATATCATTTAAATTAAAAAAAATCACCAAAGAAGAATAAAAATCACTAAAAAAAAAATTGAAGAAAAAGAAAATTCTGATGGGATAAACTCCAACGTAATGACACTAATAATACATCAAATCAGTTTAACTCATATTTGAATTCACGTTTGATTTGAGCAAACCAAATTCATGTTGGAGTTTCATGTTCAATTTGCTTTCCCTTCTAGCAACATTGTTCAACCTAACGATAACACTATTAACACCCTCTAGCATAGCTCAAAGGAGTTCAAACTTGAACTGGACATTATCAATTTAAATTGAATTTAAGTCAACTTTTATTTGTACTCATTAAAACTCAATTTGAATCCATCCATAATTTATAAAACAAAATCCTTTCTCTTTTTTTTTATGCATGTATCAACTTTGTTTAGGACATACTGCCAGGAACCCAAGTCCATAGAATTCAATAACTTGATTGAGATTTTAATATGCCAAATATGAGAGTAGAAATTTTCATGTATTATATCATTTTTCTCAGCTCAAATTGTTATCTAGTCAAAACTCCTCAATCAAATTCATGGATACAAGACAATTAGCAACTTTCTAATAGATATCATCAACCTACAACTTAAGAAAAAGCCTTAAACACGACCTCACGCAAAAGTTGCAAATAGAAAACAAAGGTTCACAACCATTACGATTCTCGTAATCTATCAAACATTAAATAACAGTTTTCTATTCTTTCGAAATTAAATAACATGATTTTCTAGCAATAGAAGAATTAAGAAGGGAGAGACTTTTTACGCTCAGTTGTCATTATTACTAAAGCAATATCATTACTGTAGACATAAATTCTTAATATTTTCAACCAAAATTTTCCATTTTATGTTTCTTCACATTCTTACACTAAATTCCCGTTTTATTTTTGTAAAATTTTCATCAGTGCAAATCTCATCATCAACACAACTCATTCTCCTAGAAGGTGATGAACTATGTTTGGAAAGACAAAAAGATGCTTTCACTAGTAAATTGGTCATATAAATAGAAAGAAGTCTTTAACTTGATCATACATGGCATCTCTTCCATCTAGCACTATCAATAATGGATAACCAGGGCAAGCATCTTCTTTACAGAAAAGAAATTAACATTTTTGTCAGTGAAAGAACCTACTTTCCTTGTTAAGCAGGTTAGCAATTTATGGCTATATTAGGCTACTCCAATGAAAAATTGACAATGGAAAATGAAAAAGAAAGGTTATATATATATATATTGATGAGCATCTAAAGTCACAAAAAAATGCCAAGAGAAAGACCGAATCTTCTCAAGCGACAGCTCCCTACTTGATTTAATTTTTTTCTTGGTCTTAAGATCTATGATACCCTCTCATAACTAGGAGACTACAAAACATCTTCCTGTTTATGAGAAAAAATTAAGTGGAAAGACATCAACTCAGTTAATGGGAAGAGCAGAAAAGAAAAGAATAATTATATATACAGGAAAGACAACCACCCAAACAAAGAGGGATTCCAAAGACACAATTTTGACCACATGTCGATATTAAAAGAAATAATTTCCTATCATTGCACTACTACAGAACGTAAGATGATTAACTCGTAGGCTTATTAGAAAAGTCACGGGATTGAGAGGAAGATGATGGGTAGGACCAAGGGGTGGATTCAAGTCTAGTTAAACCTGAACAAAGAAAGAACTGATTGAGATTAATTTAAAATTAAAAAGACTAAATCAAGATCGAGTTTGGTTCAATAAATTTGTTGAGAAGAAAGATAACTATTAAAATCCTAACAAATAGTTGGGGATGAAAAAAATCATTAGAATATAAAAGAATCGTTAGAGAAGAAAAAAAATCATTAACAATTAAGTAGAATCGTGGGTTAAATAAGCTTTAGTTTGAACCAAACTGAATAATAGCATAAGAAAAAAATCATTAAAGAAGAAGAAAATCTCATCAAAGAAAAAAAAAATCAGTAGAATTTTTAAAAAATTGTCAAAAATGAAGATCAAATCATCAGAGAAAGAGAAAAACTTTGAAAACAAAAATAATTGATGAAACAAGCTTCAGTAAATTCGATTATAGGAAAATGAATGTTTAAAAAAGTTGTACTTCTGTTCGGTCCAAATAGAATAAATATTCTTGTTGGTGATCAGAATTGTCCAAGTTCAAACTTTCTTGGTGATTTTTTTTTTAAATTATTTAACAGAATATATTATCACAAGTAAGAGCACAAATGGTTTATGATTGTTAAGTGGACTGGCTTTATGATTTTAAATATTTGTCCCTGTAGCAGACAAGAAAGATCACTATGTCTCACTGATACATGAAACTTTTGTGAAGGCAACGAAGAATCATCATGAAAAGAAAAACAAAAGAAAAAGAGAGAAAGAAAGAAGGAGAAACTTTCAAAGGGTTTTCTTTTTTCACTTCCTTCTGTGAAGAATCAAGTTCTGCAGTTTTTAACAGCTAGCCGTATCCATCATCCAGTTGCAGACCATTTTTCAATTGGTTTTGGAATATATCTTAAATATGTTTCGGTAGAACTGATCAAATCAACTTTATATTAAGAATATTAATATGTTTAGACTAGACATTTAATTGAAATTTGATAACCACTGTTTATATGGTGTTACTAAACCTTAAAGTCTGTTGAAAAAGACCCCTAAGCTCATAAGCAATATTTAACTACTCATTATCTTCTTTAGTTTGAGATTATCTCATGAAGAATTGTTTTAGAATTTTCCTAAAAAATAAAAATCCTAGTATGTTTGGTTTAAGGACCATAATCCTATTATTCTCTTATGAGTGTGATAGTCATTTTTTAACAAATATATTCATTGTAAATCGTATCGAGAGAGGTAAGAAAATATTGAATAATATTGACTTTTATGGGTGTAACTAGTTTTGAGTGCACTATGATAAATAATGCATGTTCCTTCTTTTTCCTATATAAATATTTGCTAATTTTCCAAAGAAATGAAACAGACAGACAACTATCTATTTCTAATCAATAAACCGTATGAATTGATTCTTTATGCCTAAACCCTAAAAGAGAATGCACTTAGGGAAGGGTTTTGGGTGACAATAACAAAGAAATGTTCCCTTTGAAGAATTTCTTACTTTCTTTTTTTATCTTTCCGTAGATACATAAAGAATTTTAATTATATGGGCATCAGTTCAAGATTTTGTTCTAATAGGTGCACTCAATCGCTCTTTCTTCACTGCTAGCTGATTTATTACAGTGTAGGTTGCTTTGTCTCCACAACTTGGGTGGAGTTATTAATAGGGGTGGATTCGTTTACGGTCAAACAAAACTTAAGTCATTTTGAGCTTGACTTGCTAAAAAAATAGGTTATCCGTAAGATGAAAAGTATCACCGATAAGGTGAAAAATATTGTTGAAATGATCAACTTCATTAAAACTATAGAGTTAGAGCCCTAGTTTGAATTCAACTTATTCAAACTAGACCAACTCAGTTCAAATTCACCCTTAATTACTAAGAAAAGTTACGTCTTATATCAAGTTGCAAGTATTGTAATTTGCTTTGTACTCTTTTCTCTGTGCCTTTCATGACTTACATTAAAAAAAAAAAAAAAATAGAGCAGTAATTGTCACTTGTATGTTGAAGTGAATCTTAAGAGCAATAATGGTCCCTTGTATCTTTTCATTTTCTTTGCCTAACCAATGATCAAGAGCAAGCAAATTAAAAAGCAGGACAAATGTTCCAAGAGCAGTCAAATGTTAGTACTCCTTAGGTGTTAGTAAGCAAGAGATATTTAAAGAATTGATCCAATTCTCTGGAAATTCAACAAGCAAAAATAAATTGAAAATCAAAATCGATGACACAGAATAAGACAAATTTACATGGTTTGATTAATAATGTTTATGTCCAAAATCACACTAGGGTTTTTTTATTAATTTTAGCAAAAAGTAAATGGAAATCAAAACCAGTCACACAAAAAAGATAAATTTACATGGTTCAACTAATAATATATAAGTCCAAGATCATACTAGGTTTTAAAATTAATTTTAGTGAAACAAACAAGAAATCAAAAGCAATGATATTGAACAAGACAATTTTATATGATTCCATTGATAATGTATATCTCCAAGGTCACATTACTTTTTTTTTTTTCAAATAAATTTTAAAGTTACAAACAAATCTCTTACTAGAGCTACGAAACCCCCACCAAAAGGTTCCGCCGCCTTACCCTTGGTTGTGGGTGACACTTCACAATGACTCACACCCAACCATTCAAATATATGCCTTAAAATAATCAGACACCAAACTCCAAACCAATGCACAAAGAATCCAAAAAGCATCACCCATCAATCAATATATCTCTTTTTGTCAAAAAGTGTGTTTATAGGTCACTTACCAGCTTCCATGCTTTCGTGTGAATTTCCAACTACTTGAGAAACCAGACTCCACCTAACACAAGTTGAGGTAAAATGAAACGTCAGTAACAGTAAGTGTTTTTCAGGTAGAAAATTTCTAAATGGCTGCAAACAACTTCAGTGGCATAGTGTGACCTTTTCTAAGTACCATTTACATCACATCATCGTGGGAAAATACTTTCTTTATCCCAGACAAGTCATCAATTGTGGTGGGCTACATGCTTCCACTGAAAATTTAGGACTTTTAAGGGTAGTATAGTATCATACTTCAATATTTTAAACACCATTTTCGTTTTTGAAATATTATAATTAATTTTAGTAGGGTTGGAAACATTCATCAACTCAACGCTGGCTTCCAACCAGTTGAAATAAAATATGCCTTTCATTTTGTCTCACTTTTTGACTAAATGGTTAGATCTTCAAGATATTGACTTTAGAGTTCTTCCAGTGGATGGAGTTAAAGAAACAATCTTACTACAATCTTGATGTGTAAATCATGCTGTGCCCCTCTAAAGGTGATAATCTCATGGACTTACAATTCAAATAAAGTAAATTTTCAATGAACTTCAAAAAATTTTATACTTACAATTATACTCCTAAAATTTTACTGCACTACAAATTTTGCAATGAATTGATAAATATATATAAATTATAAGGTTTATATTAGTTTTTCAAAGGTTAAAAAAGGCTCACAAGAAATTCGAATCAAACTCTAACCAAGATTTACCAACTTGAGCTCTACCTTAATATTATAAAGCTGAAATCGAATCAAACACCATTCAGTTCAACTCGACTTAATTACACCCCTATACCTCTCTACACTTCAATCTCTAGTTTCTTCATTCTCAATTTTAAATAGCTCATCTTGACGTTAAGATAATGGGTGGTTTAACCTCAAGTCAATCTAATCTAATCATTAAAACAAATTTAAAAAATTTGACGTGAACCAGATTGAGCACTGGTCCGTTAAGACATTTCCAGCCATAGAAAGTGGAAGAAATTTTTAACCAATTGGGTTACTACAATGTTGCATTTCCTGCAAGCCACTAAAGGTGGAGACCAGAAGAGAGATTTAAACCATAAAAGCTCTTCAACATGGCTGAAAATTTCTTCCTAATTTTCATGATGCTTAACTCGAGTAGCTAGAGCTGTGGCTCTGAACCCAGCCAGCTCCACTCAGCTCATTGTTTGACTGATTTGAAATTAAATTCGAGCAGGAGATTCAGTTCGATAACTCGGCTAAAATTCAGCTCGTATTCCTCTACAACATTATTTACCTTATCAATAATACTATTCATCCCATTTATAATACTATTCATCCCATCAACAATCCTTCGGTAACATCTCCGGCCAGTTAAAACAAGCATAAACTGATCATTATGAATATGAGCCAAGTTTAAGCCAGCCCGTGTTCAAGCTCTGCTCAGCTCATATCCAGCTCTAGGAGTAGCATCACGTCAAACCTTGAAATTATATATAGCATCCCGTCAAACCTTTTTGTTTCATAGAATAAATATAATACTCTGAAAAACTGCTCATGGCCCTTTGATACAAACATTTCACGCAAACTGACCTCACGCAAAAGGAGGACTTGCCGCAACATGAATAAGGGCTAAAAGAACCACAATCTTCTGCATTGTTGTGTCAGATCGCTACCTCAGCCATAGCGTCTTTTAAACAGATAATGGCGCTTGGATGGATCCTTAGGCTTACTCTTAACCTGGCCTTGCCCGGCAAGTCTCTTCTGACCAGTACTGCAAAAAAGGATGAAATAGATATTTATTGTATGCTTTCTAGAGATAAGGCATTCAACTAGAGAAACTGATTCTATGGTGAAAGATGAGGCTTTAGAAGTTCTGCAAAAAACCTAAGATTCTGCACAGATTTAAACATGAAGATAAAACCATACCTGTATTCCATGTAGACCATTCCTTTTGCACCTGACATAGCACTCATGGATCCCATGGAGCGACGGGCTTTATGAAGGGCTATGTCATCTGCATCTTCTTCTAGTTGTTCTAAACCAACTGCATCATCACCAGCACTTAATACCTGACATGTAAACCAGGTCAGAAACTTCCAGTTCATCAATCACAAAAATGTTAAAAAAAAAATGAAATAAAAAATAAAACCTTGCTCAGAAGTTGCAACTGCTCATCCAAACGGTGGTAGCTCAAGTTGGCTCCTGCATCAGATGGAGGCAGGCCTGTAATTACCTGTCAGAAAAAGACATTAGGACCTAAAGGTGCTAACAAAGATGATTTAAATGTGACAGTTGATGCACTTGAAAGTTAATGGGTGAACCAGCTCAAGTGCAGCTATATTAATGGCACCCATTAGTCCTCACAACAATGGAGCAACCAACATGTAGAGTACTATCAATGCACTTTGATGTTACATTAACAGTAACCTTAACAAAGAAGCATTGAAACAGCCCCCTGAAACATTATGCATGTACATGCACCGATATGCTTCCAACAACATTAATGCAAATTCTACCCAACACCTAACAATATTCCACAAGCATGTAGAAAATATTAACAAATTAGATGATTAAGTGCATTTAAAGGAATGACAACATTTCTCAAACCAACTTAACTGGATACTTTGTTGCTCAGAGGTATATGCCCCTTCTCATCCATAAGGAATGGTCCCACTTAATCATGTAAAAAATTTAGCTAATGAATAGTTGAAACAATGTACCTTAAAGCTATAACCTTGATCAATCAGAAACTGCTGCCTTTTAGTAGAGTAGAACATCTCCTGCACACAACATCTACTAATTAGACACTGAGCTCAGTGAAAAAAAAGATCTGGATTTAGGCACATCAGTCATGATTAGTGGAAGTTATAGTTTTTGAATTCTACCAAGAATATATATAAAGTTGAAAAGAGAATAGATGCACACCTGAGTATCTGTAGAAACAAGGGAGTAAAAAAAAGCATTGTATTCCTCTTTGCCTCCAGCCATCCTATCTTCCAGCTTACCCTGATTACCAAATGCAAGCAATATTATATTTAAGAACAAAAAAGTTGTATTAGGAGTGTACAGAAATAATGACAAACTTATAAACCATATGGTTAATACCACATTAAAAACCATAACATAGAATAAATATCCATAAGTTACCCCTTTCTTTCCTATAGACAATACTATAACCTTGTGCCTTTACTAAACAATTCATCTTAACAACAAATCTAACAAACTCAACTCAATTCATAAGCGTATAAATTCTCTGTGATGTGTAATATGCGTGTGAAATTAACAAATCTAACAAACTCAACTCAATTCATGAGCATATAAATTCTCTGTGATGTGTAATATGTGTGCAAAATTCACCATGCTGATTATCAATTCAGACAGCCAAAAATATTATACTCATTACTGAAGCTTAGCAAAATCAAACCTTTGCCCTAAGAATACGACCCAGTCGCTGAGCCTCTTGACGTCTTGAACCGGCATGAGATGAAATCTGGATGATCACATTTGCCTCAGGAATATCTATTGAATTATCACCAACCTGTCAACAACAGAAGCAACAATATCACCTTTAATGCCCCGAGTTTCACTTGAGCAAATATAAGGCCCCTATCGGAAAAGGGTCAAATCATTTTCCAATGGTCAATCTACAGCATTAGACTTGTCATATGAAGACCAAATTCAGAAACTCAACAAATTTTTATTCCTAATACATTTATAACATGATACACTACAGAGTTCCCTATAAGAGAACACGGTCCAACGATACTTGACCAACTGAAGGAAATTGATGACATTGGATTTCACAAAGAATACCTTAGACAGGAAGATGGTATTCACTTCACGGCTACTTTTGAAAGCCTGAAGAATTTTTGTCCTCTCAACATGGCTGTAAATAGCAGGAAAGATGGACAATTAAACATGAAAACTGCATAAGCAAAATTAAGCTCCACAAGCAATTAATGTCCGTGAACAACCTTGTAGCACCATAGATCATGGGCTTGCGAAGTTTCATTGCATACTCTGTCAGTGCAAAAAGATTGTCAGCAAAAACAATTATCTTATCACCACGCTGCTGTTCATGAAACTGTATGAGGAATTCACATGCCCGGAACTTATTAGGATTCATAACATATAGGGCCTGAAAATCAAGAAACCACAAACTTGAGATGAGAAAAGAAACATTAAATAACCAGAGAATCAGAAATCAAGAAGATTAGGTCATTTATAAACCATTCATAAAACAATAGCAAATTCACTAGTTCACTTTCACACAGGAAAAGTCAAGAAACACTTTAAACCAATGTTAAATGCAATACAAGATACAGAAAAAAGAAAAGGAAAACAGAAAAAATTATTCTAAATTTGCAATCTATCCAACATAGATAAATAGTCGGTCTTTAATAGGCAAACCTGCTTCTTCTTGGAGTTTTCTTTCTTCAGATATTCGGCAAAGAACTCCTTTGTCATTGGACACCATACCTCAGCACATTGTACATTTGCAATAAATCCTCCTTTTACTAGATCCAACCAATTCGCTTCATACAATTTGGGTCCAATAAGGAAATTTAAATCTGTGATCCTTTCATCCTCTCTCACAAGTGTTGCTGCAATTCAATTGGTGAATAAATCCATTCTCAGTTACAAAAAATGAATGACATAGATAAATAAAAAATATATATATTATCAGAAGATACCAGTAAGCCCAAGTTTGCAGTGTGATTTAGTGATGCTAATAACTTTACGAAACATGTGAGCAGGAACCACATGAACCTGCACAGAAGATTTGATAAATACATTATTAGACCAGTAATAGATATAATTGGTTGGTTAATAACCTAAAAAAACAATATAGAACGGCCTTCAAAGATGGAATCATATAATTACCTCATCCATGAGGAGCAGCCCCCATTCTCTATTTCTGATTTCTTCAATTATCTTTTCAGATTCTTCAGATCTTTTACCACCAAAAGCAACCATGTTATATGTGGTCACAACTACCCCTGCATTGCCGCGAAATCTCTCTTTGCTATCAGAAGTAAAACGGCAAATTTGATCGTCTTGTATGGTGGACCACAACTTAAACTGGAAGGCCCACTGGTCTACAGAAACAGCATTTGTTGCCAAACAAAGACAGCTCTTTTTGATCCGGCTTGCAGCAGAAACACCAACTAGAGACTTTCCAGCACCACATGGCAGTACAATAATGCCAGACCTTGCTCTACCTGCAATTTAGAAATCATATTGTCAATCCACAAGGTAATTTCTTTGTTTCACAATCAACTTGAAGCCGGACAAAACCCTGTTTCATCCACCTTAAGTCATTAAGAACTGGTGGAATTTTGTCACTATGCAAAGAAGATGCAGTCTACTGGTAAGATTCAATACAGTCATATATAAGGGGGAAATTGCAAACAAATTATACACAGATAAGATTCATCCCCAGGATTTCCTAATTAGCTGAAGACTTATGCATAAAGTGATATAACTTGTAGATAAACCACATTAGAGGTCCTATAAAAAAATTTATACGTACATTTATCATTCAACATTTCAGCAGCAACAAAATTTTGATGAACAAACTATGTTCTTATTATACATGTTTGTAACCAAGAATAACTTTACCATTTCCAAACATTTTACTGAGACTCTTCTCTTGATATGGCCGTGGTTGTGCATGAGGCTTAAGTTCCATATTAAGGTCAGGGTTGATCTGCGACACAAGAAAAGCTTTTCATAAAGAATTATTGGAAAAAGGTCACTAAACTCCCTGATAATGACTGGACTACCATTCAAGTCTATGGAGTTGAAGTTAGTTACATACAGTATCATTTCTAAAGTCGTATTCCTCCAACATTGGATAATTTAAAGCATTTGGCAAGCAACGTTGTTTGACATTCTCAACCTGAGGACAAAGAACAGATTCATCAGCTTAAGTTAATATAAAACCATAAGTATGACTTCACGCATAAACTCAAATTCCTTCCACTAAATAAAAAGTTATCAAATCTTTTTAACTTGACATACTCATTGGTGCTTGATAAACAAATAGATGGTCTTTACAGTTAAAGGAACCAATGAGAGCAAAGCTGTCAGCTAATGTTGGCAACAGCACACCTATCTTGTGATCCAACATGAATATGTATGGTCATTGTGAGATCCACTTCAGAAAATTAACATACAATGCATACCTGGGAAGGATCAATCTCAAATGAGTGAGTTTCTTTTTCTTCTGCAGCAGCTGCCAATTCTGCTTCATTTAGCAACTCATCATGACCAGTGGCAATTTCACCGGAAGACTTGCTTATTGTAAAACCATCACTTCCATGGAAGCCCTAAACACAATAGATCCATGCTTTCGAGATTCAACTTATAGGAAACAGTTACATACAAAAGAACCAATAGAGAGATAATGCAAAGACACTTTCAAGTGTAAATAATCCAAAGACTTGCAAGTAAGAAGAGATTAAATTACGTTTTGAAATAACCATGGGGTAAAATATGTATATTATAATAAGCTATACCATAAAGATTTTCAATATATACAAACCTACAACAAAAGAATTCAATGATGTTTAGCAACAAACCTCAAAACTAATCCGAGCCTTTGATATCACCTCATCTTGAAGCAACTTCTTCAACACCTACATGCATCAGAATCAGGACTTAAGATCAAACCTCAAGACCACCAGTCCACAAAGAAACACAAACTTACAACCAACTTGCCTCTGGAAATGGGGATTCAACAAGATACCGATTTTTCTTAAGCACAAGTTTTACTTTTCCATAATTAGCCGTTGAGGCATGTATAAAATCAATCATTTCTTTTGGTAATTTTGTTTTTGACAATTTATTCAATACAGAAATGATAGTCTCAGTCTCGAGTCCCACAGATACTGCCGCATACAACGAGTGTGGAGTCAAGTTGTACTCATGCATTGACTCTGGCCTACAACATTATAAATCAAAATTCTTAATTACATAACAGGTACCCAACTCAACAAACTCTATCAAATATTAATAATTTCCTTACCTGCAAACAGGTTCAGCTATTGCAATGAGAAAATCATAAGCCTGTTTGTATAAAGAAGAGAATGTTTCAAGAAATATTCGTCCATCAGCACAGGCCCAGAGTGGCCGATTAGTGTGATCGGGTTTCAGTTCTAATTTACTAAAATCACGTTTTTTCACCTCTCCCTCACCTTCAATTGTTAACATTTCACCAATTAATTATGCCAAATAAATAAATCTCAAATTATTCAAAAACAATTTACGCACACACACACACACACACACACACACACACACACACACATATATATATATATATATTACCATCACGAAGATCATCTCCATCTTCATTGTAATAGGTGTCATCGTCTTCAACAAATTTGGTGGGATTCTCCTGCACAAATTGCTCGATTCTTCAAGAACTGTAAGATATTCATAACAAAGCCGAGAAAATTGTTGAATGAGCAGAAATAAGAACCTTATTAGTAAATTTAGGTTTCTTGCTAGGTCGACCTTTTTCTCCTGAAAAAAAAAAAAAAAGTAAAATTAGAGAAAAAAAAATTCAATGAAAGTTATCAATCAAGTGAAATACCGAGCCGAAATTGGAATTTGAGATCGAAAATACCGTGTCCCATATCTTGTTTCTGGAGATCAGAAAGAATCCTATTAGAGTTTATGACGAGCCCGTGAAAGCTTTACAAGTTACTGGGGATCCGAGTGTTATTTATAGGGAACAAAAATGCCACCCAGCCACCCAAAATGGTCGATGACGTCCTTAAAATGTCCCCGCAATCCCATGAGTCCCTCCAACCCAGACTGGTTAGCATGTTCTCGAAGCCTTGACCATCCGATTCAACTGATCTGACCGAGATTTGGTGGTCAATCCGGCTTAAGTCAAGTCGCTTTTTAGTAAGGTTTTTAAAAGGCTAAATAAAATATTTCTATACGACCCCATTTTGTCCGTCGACTTTTAAATTTAAATATTTATCTATTAAATATTTTTTAAATAAATTTATTAAAATTTTTAATAAATTAATAAAAATATTATCTTAACAAATAAATATAAAATAATATTTAAATATAAATATATACAAATAAAATAAAATTTTTATTAAAAATAAAAAAATTAAGACAATAATCATTGACAATTTAATCAAATGGTCTTTTTCAATTAATTGATTCAATTTTAAGTAGCTATCATCGTCGATGTTATTGTCAACGTGTATGACTATTTTTTATTAAATGTTTTTATTTTATTTTTTATATTTTTAATTTTATATAATTTATTTTATTATTATTTTACTATGCTTTAAAATTTTTAACAAATATATATTTAATATCATTAATATTTAACAATTGATCATTAAATTTAATTATTTTATTGAAAAGGTAAATGCTTAGGTTTTAAAAGTTGATAAATATAAATAAGAAAAACTTTGAAAGTGAATAAGTCCTTTAACCATTTTAAAATTATCAATGTAAAAATTATGTATCAAGTCTTGACAATTAAAAACATACATTATGTCTTATAATTTACAATTATTGAATTCGATTTTTATTAAATATAATTTAAATTCCAAATTTAAGGATAAAATAAGTAAATATTATTTTAAATATTTTTCTAATGTTTATTTAAATAGATTAGGTATTGTAATTACTATTATCATTTGACTTGATTATTATCAAGCCAAATTCGAACTTATAAATACTCTACTCAAGTAGATTACAAGAAACCTTTAAAAAGCTAAAATTTGCGCTTACGCTCTTAAAATCAAACATATTATTTTGAACAAATAAATTTAAAATATAGAATTCATTTATAAATTTATTTTCATATTTAGTGTACTACAACTTAAAACATATAATTTAATTAAGTTACACGTAATTATTATATTTAAAATAAATTTATAATTGAAAATTCATTTATCTTTATTTTATAATATACCTTTAACATAATTGTCAATTAAACGTGATACCCGTAACAAATTTGATACAAAATCAAAGTTTAAAAAATATTTAAAATTACTAAAATTTCAACTAGAAGATAATTTAAAATTGAAAATAAATAAAACTAAATTTAATGAATTTTTAAATTAATTATTGACTTGAAAATAATTCAAAAAGTTGGTGTCCGGAGAATAAATAGACATAAGAGAGAAGAGAAATAAAGATTGTTGTACATAAAAGGCCAAAGGACATATTCCCACCCCTAGTTTGTGGTGGGGACAAAGTCTCACCCCCAAGTTTTCAAAAACCAAAAATAAATTTTATATAAACATAAAATCTTTAAAATTTTTAAAATTTTTAAAAAATTTTTAAATTAAAAAAAAAAAGTGGTCACTGTTGTCGATTCCGACGGCGGTGGCCGTTGATTTGGCCACCTCCGCCAGATATGGCCACCGAAAACGATTGGAAAGAGCCGGTATTGGTCTCAGCAGCCATTTTTGATCATGTTTGTGGGCGGAAGAGGCCAGATCTGGCCTCCTCCTCCAAAACTGGAGGCGGCCAGATCTAGTCTCCTCCACCTAACAGGGAGGCCCTGTAGGACCCGCCGCCCCGAGTACCCCTGCTGCTGAACAATAAATCTTTTTCTATTAATAAACTGGAAATTGGGTACCCGAGACGGGAATCCTACGGAAAAGAAACCCTACTGCTGCTACTGTACATAAGCGGAAGCTGAAACTGAAATAAATATACAATGAGCCCAAACTGGCTTTTCATATATACATCTGTTCTTTACACTGTTCTGAATAACTGAAAATGTAAATAATACGTTTACAAGACCACACAGGCCAAACTGAAATAAAATACATCTGGAAAGTGTGTGTGGGGTCCCCTCTCGCAAGCCTCGGTCCACTCGCTCCTCGCCAACAGCAAACTAACCTGAAAAGGAAGGAAGAAGGAAAGAGATGAGTGATAAAGATCACCCAGTAAGCATTCCTTACTTCCCCCGCCCAAGCAAGCAACAAGCACACACAAACACACACTGAATCTTGGCCTCGGCCCTATCCATACATCTAGTCGCTTGCTGGCGCTGAAACTGCTGATTCTGGATTAACTATTATCTGATTACTGATTTCTGATTATCTGATTAGTCATGCCAATATGTATATGTAATGACATGCTGAGCTGGAAACTGAGAATGACTGATGATGCATGCATCTGAATCTATAACTGTACCCGAAGGTACCTGCTGTGTTGATCAGGCTGATGAACACAAGGATTCGGCATCCTGGCCAAGTGGGCTGAACATTCTAGCTACTGGCTAGAAAGCTGAATACTGA